>OZ007567.1:95920175-96415175 GCA_963931925.1 Onchidella celtica | reverse complement strand
ACTCCCCCAGCCCTTTCTTTCTCTCTGTCTGTCTTATCTGTCTGTCTCTCTCTCTCTCTCTTTCTCTCTCTCTCTCTCTCTCTCTCTCTCTCTCTCTCTCTCTCTCTATCTCACACACACACACTCCAGTCTGTTGTGTGTATGTGTATAATCAATACCTCTCTGTACTTTCACACATTTCTTCTACGACCACTCCATCAATCATCCAGTCTACTGCACCCTCCCCCCCCCCACCCCAAACGTACCGCCTCAGAACTCTGGGCAAGAATACATCAGCATTTGTGTATATTTCAGCATCTGCCTATCTCTTTCCTCTGTACATAATGTCTTGTTTTACTACTTTCCTGTCTGTCTGTCTCCGTACTTTGTATAAGTTGATAAAATTTTATAATTCAACATTACAATGTCTGGGTATGATAAGTCATACTGACTACCTAACCTGCGCTGTCTGTTCCACCATCCACTCGTCTTGGTGCCTGCAGGGACAGGTAGCAATAACAGACAGCCCCACCCCTGGCTAGAAGATAGGAATAGCTGACAAACGCCATGCCCTGCCGGGACCAGCGGTTCTCCACCGGATGTCCAGACGTCCCGTATTGCCATTTCAGGAAGAATACAATAAAACGAGGGTGGAGAGAGGGAGAGAGAAAGAGACAGAAACAAAATTCTAGGTTGATATTTTTTAGTTTAACGAGACATGGGATATTTTTATTTCACCATCTTACACCCACTCATCGCAAGTATCCCCCCCCCCTTTTTTTTTTTTTGAACCTACAGAATACCTCGAGCCCTTCTTTAACTAGTCAGGAAGGTACCAGACGCTGACCTTCGGTAGAAGGTACCCAAGAGAGGAAAAAGGCTCAGAAAATACTTAACCAGCTCCTGGTCACCCAGTCAAACATTTTTTCCTTTTGTTCATCTTCAACATTTCCTGAGATGTCTTGTTAGGTCTAGATCTGTAGGAGGAGGGAGATGTGCTGTGAGGGTGCCTCTGTCCAATAGTTTGGGCTTCTGCTCTCCCTCTAGAAACGAAATGCTAGCCCCCAATGGAGTGCCGTATTCCCGACCTCAACCTCCGCTTCTCATTAGCCTCTCAGGAAGAAAGTTAAGCGCCCTATCCAGAGTCCCATCTTGTTGATCTCTGTCTCAGGTGTGGCCCTACTTCACCCTCCTGCCACCACTGGTCACTGCAGAAAGAATGTTAGGTTCCCACCCCCAGTCCCATGTTACTGACCCTCATCCCCGCAACTTCCCTCCCACCGAAAGAATGTTTTGACCAGCTGAAGTGGCCAATGGCCAAGGGTGAAATACCCCTGGATAGTCACCCGATAACCTGCTGGTCGCCCGACTCCACTGCGTTGTCTTACCTGTTTAACACGCAAAAGCCTTCTCTCTTTATCCGCCAATCCCCACGTAATAAGTGAGTTAGGTCACCCGTTCCCTGCAGGAGCTCAGAGGGTCGGACTACTGACAAGCGGAGCTACCCTGTCTTGTCAAGATTGGCATCAGCAGACCAGGCTGGACATGTTTACCTCCCGTCTCAGATGCAGGCAGGACCTGGGTTTGGCTAATTACACAGCCAATGAGATAATTCGCTTCTCTTTAGCCCTTTAGACCAAGTCTTAAGTTGGTCCTTGTAACGCAAGAGATCACAGCCAAATTGAATCAAGGGGGCCAGGCATGTGGAAACATCCAGAAACACGCTTCTTGTATTAGGTCGCACAGTGTCCAAATTGCCAAGTAGATGATAGGCAATCCTAGAAACACAGCATTTTCACCCAGCTCGGCTGATAAGCCATTTATCAAGTTTCCCCCCTAAGTCTATCTTGGGCGGCCAATGACTTCAAAGATGTCCAGTTCGCCGAGAAGTGCGGCCAGAGGTCGGTTATTTGACCCGTTGTGCAATGGTGAGAGCTGGCACGGGACGGACTCTCTCAGAGTAATCTATACCAGGAATTTGTCTGCCTATTTGATTAGCAGCCTGTCACATGAGGCTGATTGCTGCTCACAGCTGCCGGGGTAGGGTCGTTTTGTCAATCTGGGCTGACCAAATGTAGATTCTACCAGGAAACAAATAGTCAAAGCTTTGTCAATCTCCAGTTCCTAGCCGCCACAAAAGCATGTCCTTGCAGTTCACGTTCCCCACTCTTTGTTGTCTCATCCGAGTCACTTACAGCTTCAAGATTGCAAATTTGGACCCTGTTAGCCTCACAATAGCTCCTTGTCGATGTCTCCTTTACACAGGGGAGACCGCGTCCCCAGAGCTCTGATTGATCAACTTATGAGCAAAGCGGCAATGAAGCTTAACCACCTCGTTTTAATTAGCCTCGTCAACGTAATTAGCAGTTGCCGAAATGACGCCCGTTGTCTCGCCTAGTGTCCATCATTGATGGTCCAGATTTGATTTACCCGCCCTCATTTGGACATGTAGAACGGAGGGAGGTATTTATATCATACTAGCTGAGTGTTAGAGCGTCACGTATTAGGTTCTAGAATAAGTATTTACAATGAAGACAACTGAGCCAGGACTTAAGTTATATTTGAAATGAAATCACCCGAATGGCCCCCTCAGCTTGTATGAAATAGCGAATTAAGATTGGACAATGTGTTTTTTTCTAAAAGAATATCAGTGGGGATTAATAAAAGGTGTGGTCTGTGTGTGGATGTTTCTGTTGTACCTTTTAACCCTGATTACGACAACACGCAAAGAGACAGTGTAAAAGTCTAAGACTAAAACACTTGTATAGTGGGGTTCTCTTTTCGCTCAAAGGATATTTCATATACCACATCAGTGGGCTTGATTCAGTAAGGTGTTAATGTCAGTGTCCCTGCACGGAGCCGAACATTCCATGCGAAAAACCACAATATTCGGAAAGTCTTTAACCCCCCCCCCCCACTCTCTCTCTCTCTCTCTCTCTCTCTCTCTCTCTCTCTCTCTCTCTCTCTCTCTCTCTCCCTTTCTCTCTCTCTCTCTCTCTCTCTCTCCCCTTTCTCTCTCTCATTTATAGTAATGCTCTCATAAAATACACAGTCATTTTCCCACCTTGATATAAAACACTAAATAAAATCACAGCAATGTTTGCAACTAACTGGCATTTGTGTCTATGATCTCCAGCCCTGGACAAATTGGGTACCAATCATGTGATGAACCTGGGACTCCAGGTGGAAGTGGTCCAGCCAAATATCGTCTTTGACATCGCCAGTTTGATGCTGTATGGAGCTCACGCCACGCCCGTACGGCTCAAGATTCTACTCGACCGTCTCTTCTCCGTCCTTCAGCACGAGGAAGTTCTCCAGGTCCTGCATGGCTTTGGCTGGACATACGAGGATTATGCGCGAGGATACATACTGCAGGTGAGTGCTGAGGACTGTTCTACTGTCTTTATTCCTTCTCTTCGCTCCTCTTACTCTCTCACTTCCTTGGTCGTGCACTTGTAAAGGTTCTTACCTTCGTAAGTCAGTGTCGATCTGCCGGCCGTGATGGCCAATTGTTGTCTCTACACACTCATTGATTCAGTGTTAGACTTAATGTATGGTAGATGACTGACTGATTTAAACCATTTATTCCCACATCTCTCACCAAAACTTGCCATCCAATTACACACATGCTCACTCACTTAGTCATCCACTTTCTTGTTCACTCACTCACTCACTCACTCACTCACTCACTCACTCACTCACTCTCACTCACTCACTCACTCACTCACTCACTCACTCACTCACTCACTCTCACTCACTCACTCACTCACTCACTCTCACTCACTCACTCACTCACTCACTCTCCCTCACCCGCTCCCTAACTCACTCAAATACCTAAGAAAACATACGTATTTGTGGTAAGAGAAGAAGGAGGGCAGAAACATCAACATCGAAATGACATGCCATTATTCCATGCGTGTGAGAAATCGCGACCTGCTGAAGACAGACTGACTAGCAGTAGCGACCCACGACCCATCCAATATCGCTGTTCATTCTCATGCTCAACATAAAATCGCTCAGGTCGAATTGTTATCAGTTTCCTCAGAACAGCCCATGATGACATTTGGCTTCTTCTTTTTTTTTTTAACCCGTTCTTCTCATATTCCTGTTTCTTCTGCGCATCTTCTGTCTCCCTGAATGCCAACGCCACAAGAAAGACAAACATGTGAATGGACGAGAGTGAGCGCTTGAATCGAGATTCACGTACTCACATACACATGACTCAGGTAGTGAGTGGAGGGCAAAGTCATGAATGTGATCACTTACATCAGTGGTTATTCAGCTTTGGCAAACGGATATATTGGGGAACCTCGGTATAGTTTTCAAGGACTCTTTGATAGGCAAACCTATTTTTATTGTAACATGCCAGTAGGTTTATATTAGTTTTTCTGGGTATTTTGCTTAGGGCAGACGGAGTGGATGTGATGGATTTATCAGATTCATGGAAGGGTCTTTGCCACGAAAAGGTTGAAAACGTCCTGGCCTATACTCTGTTTTCTCACAAACTCCGTTGTTTTGTTACCTGTCCCGGGCTGAGTGCCAGACAATCATCCAGTCATCAACTGGAGCAATCTGACACATGCGTCACTTCCGCCCGATGAAGTGTCCCAAGCAAAGGCTTCAATTTGTTACTTTGTCTGTCAAAAGTCGAGGTGATGAGGGAACTGTAGGCGGGGGTGGGAAATGGCGAGAAATTTGAGCAAACAGCTACTCACGTCACTTCGTTTTTGGGAAATATTATATACCACTCTGCAATACGGAAACATTGTCAAGTAAAGCCTCTCTGAAGATTTTTTCTCAGATTCGGAATAAACCACAGTGGCAGTCAGTGGTCACTCAGTCGCTGACTTTTGTGCAGATTATGATATTACCGATAGATGGGTGGACGTTATGGGGATTACTCCGTACTTCTGGTTTTCATTCATGAAAAAAAATATCTCCTCCGATTAAAAAAAAATTCCCGCGTAGACGGGCCATGTTTAGTGCTAACAACGAGACAGACACAAAGGCTAAACACAAAAAATTAGTTATCTCCAAGCATACTACACCGCCTACACAAGGGCATTTTGCTGGTACTCTGTATTACAAGTGTGTGCGGACAGGATACATGATGCAGGCATTGAGTGAAGTCCGGAAGGTATGTCATAACATTTCAGGAGAATAGTCCAAATTTCACCCCTTCCCAAAGATAATAAAAATGCATTTTTCTGTTAAGGTATGGCAAAAAGACAAAGGGCTCTGGCTCTGGGTTAAAATATGCTGCACTGTCGTTGGCCATTTATGCCAAATGTGTCAGATCAGAGAGTTGCAGGTTGGATGAAGTCTCGGTTTCAGGGGGAGCTATATGGGTCTTATCCCTAGGAATCTCTGTGTCACAAATCCCAGACTGGGAGATGTAATAGTTATGACAGGACGACAATCACGAACAAACACGTTTAACACTTAACAAAACAACCCATCAGACTCACACATTTATTAACATAATTATACATATAATAGCGCAATTACATACATTATATTATTGAAATGACTGCCGTACAACGGCCTTATTCTCACACACACTCTCCCTCGGATCCACAATCCGGTAGTTACTCCTAAAGGCACTTCGGCCTCAGCCTCTCCCCTCAGGGTCTTAATAGCACATTAATAATTTACTGGCACCGCAGTCTCTCAATATCCCCTTCCTATTGTCATACACCTTAGCACTCCCCTAGCACCTCAGCAGGGCAATAACACATTATTATTTCCATAGCCATCAACATGGCAACAACATAGTATCTCATTCACTCTCATATCTACGTCCCTGTCCGTGGCCTGACTGCCACGACTTTATGTGCCTCTACTGTCCTGCACTGACAGCCTCACTTCTGGCCTATGTGTGGCCTCCGGCCCTATGCTGGCCTATCCCCTGTGCTCATCGAGGTGGCTCTGCGGCCCGTCCCCGACACCAGTCATTACTGGAAAGACTCTCACTAGTCTTCTCGACTGCTCCCCTTTATGTCCGCCCGATGGGCTTTTATTCACAGGTCCGATCCGTAGGACCTTCTAACTTGCAGTGATAGTAATACCGCGCTTTCGCCTCATTCAGACCCCCCCCCCCTACTACTCACAACAGCACGCTTAACTTGCTGTCTACTGTGAGTCCTTCTTACTCTACACCCGCTCTGTAGCAATCCCCTTAATTGCACTCACTCCACTCGTGACATCATCCCCCACCCCAAAAAAATTAATGCAATTAATTTCAAATCGCATCAAGATGACTGTCAACGAGTGAGCGTGAGCAATACCTACACTAGAAAAATGACCTATCAGTTCCCCCAGTATATAAAATACCGAAATCAGGGGAAAATATGGGGATCCGTATGGCCTGCAATATGCATATATGTGTCACATCATGAATAGCTAACTAATCACAATACTTAATACAGAATCAAAAAACCACTCAACCTATCAACCATTCTTCATATCATATTTATAATGTCAATATTTTAAAGTCGACTCATTCACACAGATCCTGTCAATGTTCCTGTCCTCTGATGTATAAGCTCCTGAACTCTTCCCCTAGGCTCGACTAAGGTAGTCGGCGATATGATTGCTGGTTCCTGGAATTGGTTGAATAACGAAGGTATACGGCTGCAAAGCCAATGCCCATCTAGACAAGCGTGGACTGGACGAACGATTCTTCGACAAGAATGTCAGTGGCTTGTGGTCTGTCTGGATACAAAATTCTCGTCCCATGAGATAACGTCCTAGTTTCTGGACGGACCAGACAATGGCAAGACACTCACGCTCTATCACAGAATACTTTCTTTCTCTCTGCAATAACTTCCTACTGACATAACATACAGGATGGAGACATTCGTTCTTCTCCTGTAGAAGACAAGCGCCGACACCAGAGTCCGACGCATCCGTTCTGAGGATAAAATTAGATCGAAAATCGGGTAATATCAGAATGGGTGACGATGATAATGCTGTCACCAAATTATCAAATGATGTCTGACATTCAGACGTCCACTGGACCTTATCGGGTTGTCCCTTCTTAGTAAGGTCAGTAAGAGAAGATGACAAGGAGGAAAAATTTGGAATGAACTTTCTGTAATAATTTAAAATCCCCACTAAGCTTCTGACTTGTTTCTTTGTTTTTGGGATTTGCAACCCTACTAACTTGTCAATTTTTGTTTCTTCAGGTCTCTGAACACCTCTACCCACAATATGTCCTAAGAATACTATCTCTGGACATGCCAAATCCATCTTTGCGGGTTTAGCAGTTAACCAAAAATGACGTAATCGTTGAAAAATTACTGTTAGTGTCTGAATATGATCAGACCATGTCGACGTATGGCATGCTATATCGTCAAAGAATGACACGACATTAGGTATGTCCTTCAACACTAATCTCATTAATCGTGCAAACGTCGCTGGTGCGTTTACCAACCCAAATGGCATGACCTTAAATTGGAATAATCCAATGGGCGTCTGGAACGCCATGTATTGTTTAGACTCCTCAGTAAGCGGGATTTCCCAATAACCTTTCGTTAAATCTATCTTGGAAAACCACGTGGACCCGGCCAATGAAGCTATTAATTCCTCCTGAAACGGAATAGGCTCCCTATCGCCTACCGTAATAGTGTTCAATCTTCGAAAATCAATACAGAACCGCACCGATCCATCAAGTTTTTTCACGAGGACGATGGGTGATGAATACGGCGATGTTGATGGTTCTATCACATCTAACTTCAACATTGACTCAACTTCCTTTATGACTCTATCTCTCGAAGAAAAAGGCAACGGATACGGTCTAAGAAATACTGGCTTATCCGAAGTCAACTTTATTTGGTGCTGGATCACCGTAGTGCGACCCGGCAAATCCGTAACAACATCCGGAAATGACGCTAACAGGGTCTCAAGTTCCCTACTCCTTGAACTCGTAAGGTCAGGGTTAATTTTTACGTCCCTGTAACCTTGTGTCGCAGTTAACTCCGGCAATTGAATTTGTAACTCTTCCTGCGCCTCGGTGTCGCTTACGTCACAGTCCAACTGGTCTACGACCCCCGTACAAGCAGTAGAGAAGACAGTCTCCTCTGGTCTTGTCTGTGCACACAGATACTGTGGTCTCTCATAAAATCTCTGTAGCATATTAGCATGGAAAACCTTACTCGTTCCATCAATGTGGATAGCGTAATCTACCTTTGAAACAACTCGCTCAATAACATAAGGACCTTTCCATGTCATCACTAACTTATTATGGTCCGTAGGTAATAACAATAGGACCTTGTCTCCTGGCTTAAAAATTCTCAGTTTGGAACCTCTATCTTTATAGTCTTTTGCTCTTTTCGAAGCGATACCAGAAGCTTCTTGTGCTATAGTGCGCGCTGAAGATAGTCTTTCTCTTAAATCAACAAGGTACTGAAACACCGAAATCTGCTCATCGTCTCCCGATGATGGCGACGTCATCATGTCCCGAAGAACATCAGTTGGGCCCCTAGGACTACGACCGTACATCATTTCGAACGGCGAGAATCCCGTTGACTCCTGCCGTACCTCTCTGTACGCGAATAACACTGCAGGGATATATCTATCCCAATCTTTAGGGCGATCAGCAGCTACCTTACGCAGCATCGACTTCAACGTCGAGTTCAATCTCTCGCACATGCCATTAGCCTGCGGATGATAAGGGGTGGTAGTGATGGGTTGTATACTGAATAAGCGGAACAATTCCTTCATCATCTCCGACGTAAATTGCGCGCCCCTATCAGACAGAATTTGCTCTGGTATTCCTACCCTAGCGAAAATTGCAAACAACGCTTCCGCGACTGCCTCAGACGTTATGGTCCGCAGAGGAACCGCCTCTGGCCATCTCGTAGCATTACATATGACCGTTAAGAAAAATCGATTCCCCCTATCGGTCGCTGGGTGAATGGGGCCAACAAGGTCTATCGAGACCTTTTTAAACGGTTCCGAGACCGTGGGGATCTTCTGAAGAGGAGCCTGGGGTGTACGACCCTTATGCGTCGTCTTTTGGCACGCACTGCACGTCTTACAATAGACCTGTACATCTCTGTGGATCGATGGCCAGTAAAAATTTTTAAGAACCCTTTCTTTGGTTCTAGCTATCCCCATATGACCCGCTAATGGGACATCATGTGCCAAATGCAATACTGTTGCGATCAGCAACGCTGGCACAACGACCTGCTTTAAAATGGAGGACACCGTTACATACTTACGGAACAGAATGCCCGCCTGAACAATAAAGGAGGACGAGCCGTTCTTATATTTCCTCGTTTTCTCGGTTCGCGCTTCCCCAAAACATGGGTTTAATGATGGGTCCTCCCTTTGTAATCTCGCCAAGCGCTCTGGCGTGATATCTAGGTTGACCGCTGGCGTCGCCAAAGGTCTAATCTTATCTTTATCAGCTACCCGTCGACGTGTTTCGACCGCGGCGCAAAAGTCAATACCTTTTGATTGCGACCATGCTTGCACGTTCTCATCGGAAGGGGAAACTACCCGTGATACATTCCCAATGATGAGCTGGGCGCCTGGAAAACAACCAACGACTGCTTCGACTTCCCCGCTAAGGAAAGGTGTATCTATCATTATTCTTGCCATGGGTAATTTCTCAATGGCCCCCGAAAATTGGATGCACGGGACAGTCTCACCTGTAAGCTGTGAATCCCGAATGCAATCCCTATGCACTCCCACAACGGTAGATCCTGTATCTCGTAAAACCGAGACCGGTTCGTCCCCAACAAACCCCGGATAAACCCTAAGACCACCTCCTGTATGACATGAATTTATAACGGGGATCTTTCTCCCACAAGGTAAAACACCGGAAGATAATAACTTCTCACAACTGGGACACTTAGAATACTGTCCGCCTCCGTTGTCCGATGTAACACACGCAGCCGCATGATGAAATTTATTTGGGGAACATGGACTGGAGCTACTGTCCACGTTCGCCGCTATCCTACCTGCAGGGCAGTTCACGCTGATGTGATCTGCTCTTCCGCAGTTCCAACACTTCGCGGCCCTACACTCGCGTGAAAAGTGACCCACGCGTCCGCAAGTCCAACACTCCGCTCCCTGTGCTGCACTAGGCCTGGGTCCCCGTGACCCATCGCGACCGGAACTAGAGTCCCTATGCCGTCGGTCATCGGCAAAGGTCACAACTCGCCCCCGGCCATTACCGCGACCTAGCCCTCCTGCTCGGTCAAACTTACCGGATCCATATGCCGGTGATTGGTGATAGCCCCTACGCTGCCCCTGGGCTTGCCCGCTATAGGCACCACGCTGACGCGACCTGTCCCTAAGTCCTGCCGGCGACCCCTCGACAACGGCGACGTACCCAGCATCTTGGACGTACGCCCTGGCGACTGGTTTGGACGGATGCGCCGTACGGTATGCCTCCGCCAACTTAGACGCCTCCTGCACCGTCGCGGGTTCGTTCTCTTTCAGGAAAGCCACCAGATCTTTGTGGCACGACGCGTACAGCTGGTCACGGATCATTAGGTCTTTCAGTTTAGCGAAATCCGTGCCCACATGCGCCAAGTCTACCCAGTTCGCGAAATACTCCGTTAGTCTCGCGACGAAGGCAGCAAAGTCCTCCCTGGTATCTGCACGTGCCCGCCTAAACTGCTCCCGGAAATATTCCTCGGTACGCGCAAATCGGCGAAGCAGCAAAGCCTTCAGCTTATCGTAGTCTTGCACGTCTTCGCGCTGTAGCTCTTTAAAGTAGGTTAACGCTCGCCCCTGCAATAGCGATGCCAGGTACGTGGCCCATAATTCCTTATTCTCCCCCCATTGCAATTGTGCGTTCAGTTCGAACCTGTAAAGGAAGGCGTCTATGTCGTCCTTCCGGTCGTCGAACGTAGGGAGCTTAATCCTAACGCCACCTTTATTGGGTACCTGCCGCTCAACTGTTTCTGTTGGCGCGTTCTTTTTGATTTCCAACTCGGCGATCTTTACTTGCGCCTCTATCTCCTTTAACTTTAACTCCCTCTCCTGCTCCCGTTCCTTAGCCTCTCTTTCCTGTTGCTTAAACTCCCTTTCCTGTTCCTTATCCTTAGCCTCTCTTTCCTGTTGCTTAACCTTAGCCTCTCTTTCCTCCTCCTGAGCCTTAGCCTCTTTTTCTCGCTCTCTATCCTTAGCACGCTCATCGCGCAAATCCGCCTGCTGTTCTTTAATCCAGCCGCGTAGCTCCTCTCCCTCCAGGCCAAGTTCCTTACCCAACTTCATTAGTTGTTGGAGTTCCGCCATTTCACAGATTTATCGTTATGGTATCTATTATAAGACGACCAACCTGTCGGTATGATCACTAACGATACGACCAGAGACCTGAGATCACACCAGCTATAACAATACCTAGTTGTCTCAAATACAATTCAGAAATTTACCTTTACAGCACAACTAATTCTATATCTATAAAATGTATGCACTATTAATTATAAAAGAAAATAGAAACGACAAGAATGAAGAATTATAGTAGAAGGACCACAAGTACGTCAAGGACAACGAACCAGACTAGGACAAAGACCTAAAAAGGAAAATATAATGGAAAAAAATGCAACCTAACTACGCCGATTACACTACACGGTACAAACAAGAACAGAGTCTGAAAAAAAAGAACGTATCTACAGATAGGTAGGAGAAGGACAAGAGAAACGTCTTCCTAAAACAACGAGGAAGATGGAACGGCACAATCTAAACAAAAATACAGGTCCCTATAGAACTGTTCACTGTGATGAACGAAGTTCCTAGATTAGCCCACCTCCCGAAGAGGACAAACTACGCTCACCACAGCAAACCCGCGCCACCGCCCGTATAACCTATAACGACAACAAAAACAGCAAAAACAGGGAAAAAGACAGATTAAAGGAACAGCCCACAATCCAGGGCACAAAAATTTTGACTTTTACTTAACTTTGACCCTAGATTTCAATTTCTCCCCTTCCTCGGAGCTCTGGCTGCTTGACCTCTACAGGCTGGCACGCACACTCTGCAGAAATTTAAGTACACATTAATACATATTCAATAAAATACATGCATCAATACATATTATTATTCATAACCATACATAAATCATACCATCATGAAATTTCCATTCCTCCCACGAACAAAGACAACAGCATGAATTCCTAGCACAACAGAAAAACAACTAGATATAACGAATACACAATGTCAAAATGACCACAGGTAAACAGGACGAGCCCCCAATGTCACAAATCCCAGACTGGGAGATGTAATAGTTATGACAGGACGACAATCACGAACAAACACGTTTAACACTTAACAAAACAACCCATCAGACTCACACATTTATTAACATAATTATACATATAATAGCGCAATTACATACATTATATTATTGAAATGACTGCCGTACAACGGCCTTATTCTCACACACACTCTCCCTCGGATCCACAATCCGGTAGTTACTCCTAAAGGCACTTCGGCCTCAGCCTCTCCCCTCAGGGTCTTAATAGCACATTAATAATTTACTGGCACCGCAGTCTCTCAATATCCCCTTCCTATTGTCATACACCTTAGCACTCCCCTAGCACCTCAGCAGGGCAATAACACATTATTATTTCCATAGCCATCAACATGGCAACAACATAGTATCTCATTCACTCTCATATCTACGTCCCTGTCCGTGGCCTGACTGCCACGACTTTATGTGCCTCTACTGTCCTGCACTGACAGCCTCACTTCTGGCCTATGTGTGGCCTCCGGCCCTATGCTGGCCTATCCCCTGTGCTCATCGAGGTGGCTCTGCGGCCCGTCCCCGACACCAGTCATTACTGGAAAGACTCTCACTAGTCTTCTCGACTGCTCCCCTTTATGTCCGCCCGATGGGCTTTTATTCACAGGTCCGATCCGTAGGACCTTCTAACTTGCAGTGATAGTAATACCGCGCTTTCGCCTCATTCAGACCCCCCCCCCCCCACTACTCACAACAGCACGCTTAACTTGCTGTCTACTGTGAGTCCTTCTTACTCTACACCCGCTCTGTAGCAATCCCCTTAATTGCACTCACTCCACTCGTGACACTCTGTAACGAGACATCTGCGTCTTTAGACAGTAATTTCTGACCATTTTACTCATCTCCGACAAAGCTGAACTTGGAATGGTCTCAGACGATCTTAATCTGGGCCTGCTCATTGCACGGAAGATGGACCCCCTCCTGCAAAGTCAAGTTTGTTTATATGTCTTGATGTATGAGAAACAAGAACAACGTCAGCATGACCAACAACTACAGCAACAATAACATGCGGATTGCAGCTTAGAAACACAGTCCATGTTATTATTGTTATAAATATACATGTCGTTACAGAGAAAAGGAGTTATGCCATAATATAATCATTGCCAGTAATGATACGTCACAAGGACAGGGAAATGAAAAATGACGTCTCCTTCCTTTCATTCTCTTTAAATACCGCGTTTGCTTCACGCGATCACGATCTCTAGCACGCATTCTCACATAAACTCACATTGAATACTCGACCACAAAACAGTTGAGATAAATGGGAGATGTCATTTATCATCCATCTTATCCAAGATTATCGCCCATTTTATCGCTTTTTATGAGACTGTGCGCATAAACATTTTCTCAGTTTGCACACCCTTATTTCTCCAACAATATTATGCCTCAAAATTAGAATGTGACAAAAGAAATGTTTTTTTGATTATTAATGTATATCGCAAAGCCCTAGGTTAGAAACAAACACCAAGCCACTTGAATAGTATGTGCTGGAAAAATTCATTCTTTTAGAAGTTACTGTATGGCGTATAGCCTTCTTCTTGTTTCTATCTAACGCGAGGCGTTGCGAAATACAACTTTTATGGGGGGGGGGGGGGGGAGTTGGGGAAGGGACGTTTTAACTTTGTGCCAGTCTCTGGGCTGTGGCACCACAGTATGTTTTTGTTACTGTTGTTTTGTTTGTGTTTTTGTTGTTACTGTTGTTTTGCTTTTGTTGTTGTTTTTAATGTTCCATTATGAGCAAGTTTAGCAAGTTTGCCATCTCCCTGTGGCCGTAGCTAAAAAGAAATCATGTTGGTTTTTTACTATGAATGCTATATCTGAAATGTGTATTGGTTTCTTTCTTTTACGAGCGGCACAACCATATAAAAGCATAATAGTTTAATACGGCAAACCGAACTATAGGTCAGTGATGTAACCTACCGAAAACAGCTACTGGGAAAACATTTGACGTCACCGGTGAGACATAGTTTTCGTGAATGGCAAAATGAATTCGACAGAATAACAAAAAACAGGGCTGCTGTCACATAAGCACGCGCACTCAACTTCACACATGCGCATAAATATATACTCGTACGTTCTCACTTTGTTAAACATATAACACATTTAGACATTTTTTACCGTATATAATAATGTGAGTGGGAAAGCATAGACCGACATGGCTGCTGTCTGCACACACTCAGACTGTTCACGAATATTTCCTGTTAAACTCTTAAAAAGCTTCGATGTGGCACTGGGTTTGTGGCATGGAATTATATTACATGTATGAAGCCCCCAAGGGAAAAACGGGGAATGTCCATTTTTCTGTTTTTGAGAAAATCAAAAATTAAAGTTGAAGACTTTCTCTTCACTAATTTACTGCCATGGAAATGTTTTTCTGATTATTTTGTACAGATAAACCATTGTGTGAATGAAAAGTGATGCCTTTTCTTTTCTATTGTGTATATTTCTGAAAGAAAAATTACTTTGTTTGAAACATGAGCAAAATGGACATTCCCCGTTTTTCCCTTGTGCATTCCCAACACTTGCCTCTGCTGCAAACTAATTACTTCAAAACATCTGAATCTTTTGCAACTGCAAGTCTCACCAATCTTGTGGCTTAAAAGTCATATTTTCTTTTCATGATCTCTCTTTCTACCATTAATTTTTCGCTTGTTGGATTCATCAGTCACACAAGGATAGTCAGAGTCAGCCATTTTGTTGTGAAGAGAAACAAAGGTCATGTGACCTCCAATACAAAATCTCATTGGTTACAAGGGAGATTACTATGGGAAAAGATTGGCCATTACTTGTTTTTTTTTACTTGGAGATCTTGGACAATCCTTGTTCTTCATTGGGGTATGGAGTTTTGTTCTGCTGATAACTTAGTGACCCTCCCTGTTTTCCCTTGTATCTTTTGGTACAGCAAACTTGATGATTTGCCCTATCAGGCAGGGGTGGTAACTAAAAATTCTCAAAAATGGACATTCCCTGTTTTTCCCTTGGGGGTTTCGTATTATGTAGTCGCGTTTGCACAAAGACATCAGCAAAAAGATATGAAAATACGATACGGAGTAGGGTTCTAATATTTCCTGTCACATAGTTTAAACATTTTTGGTTTATAATTTACCAAATAAATTACTACGCTAGACTTTTGTTGCCGAAGTACTCGTGTTCACAGTTTAATAATCTCCCAGCTAAAAAACAAAAGGCCAGTAAATTTATTTCACCGTAGCTGTTGTATTTTTGCCGAAGTGTTTAATCTAGTTCCTGCACTGCGAAAATTTCTAAGACCAAGATGTGCCGAGGTGGGTCCACATTTTCACCTTTACCTAATGATCCATGGCTTACCTGGTGTGAATAGATAATAAATGAAGCTGCCGCCCTTTGCCCCAGGGGACGAAAGAGTTTTTTGCACCCTTGATGGAAATGATTATTCGCCGTGTTTGTTTTCTGCTTCATTAATGGTCAGCAGGTAGTCTGTTTTTTATGTCCTCAAAGACAAGGGGAAAAAAAAAAGAATTCATCTGAACACAAGGTCTTCAGTTGGCCGGGTAGAAGGATTTTGTGGTGGTGGTACAGGAGGTGGGCTTCTTGGAGGGGCTTTGCCTTCGTTGGGGGATTCTGCATCCGAAATGACTGGCCGAGCACGGAAAGGGGGTATGGCTGAGATTGGGGTCTCGGGGAGAATTGCATATCAAATTCGTCACCTCACCGACAAGTCTAGACATTTGGGGATTAAATTTGACAAAAGGACAAATTGATCGTTCACCCAGATGTTAGATTAATTCATAGTCACCAGCACTTGATTATTAATTATTATATTGATTACTAATGATAATATTAAGCTGATTTTTTTTATTGTTGATTTGAAAAGGTGGATCATAGTTTGTAAAGATCTTATAGAAATATGATACATGACGTGTCGACAGAAAAAAAAAAAGGATATTTGTGATTGGTGAAGCTCTCACAGATATTATGGCACATGTCATAATTATAGTAGAATATGCCTATAGTTTGTAAAGATCTCATAGACATATGGAGCGTGTCATATTGTAGTACGGCTTTACAATTTGTAAGATCATTTAGAGATATGACACAAAGTATAAAAAAAAGTGAAATCTCATTTCTAGAGATCATACAGATAAGACACGTGGCATATGAAGAAATGGCGTTTTAATTAGGGAGCAAAGACACGAAACATCACGTCCAGGGAAGTGGTCAGTAGAAAATCCCAAGACCGTTGGCCAGTGCCCTGGCAGCAGATGGTGACCACCTGGAACACACCCTTACTTCCCTCGCTAGTCCCGTGTTGGAGGCTTGTGGATTAGCTCAAGCGGAAAACGTTACTGATGGTCTTTGCCACCTGCATTTTCTTATTTCTCTCAGCCTAAACATCTCTGTGCTCGTGCCATGACCATCTTGTGTTAGTTTTCACAGCGGTTTGGTTAGGTAAAGAGGCCGTGCAGTGTTTGTGGAACCATTTGTAGGACAAGTTATCCTTTGCCAGTAGTGGAACCAGCTGTTTTCAAGTCCTTCTGTCAGTTAGGTAGCGTCACGGAGGTTGAAGATTTATAGTCGTAACTCAACACAGTTGCGAGGTACCCTGGGGCGGGTGTCTCAAGAAACTCGACTGACTCAAACGCCATCTGCTTGCTGAAATAATACTGGACAAGAATATTTGACAGTTCACAAAGTCCCATTTTTTACTTCTCCAGAGAACTGATATACACACTTTTTTTTTTTTCATTTCATTTTAGCACTAAATTGGACATTTTTTACAGTTACGTGTACATGTATTTCTAATTTGAACTATCAGCTACGTCTGTGTAACTTTAAGTTCAATATATTAGTAGCTAGACTTCCTCCGCGAAAGGCACGGGGTGGATTACAAGTGTTTTGTTTTGACACACTGTGAAACTTTAACTCAAGCTCTATTTGCAGATACACCGTTTTTGATGGAAATATGATGATTTTGTCACCTATCCCACATTGCCCTTATCAGTGGTATCAATATCTTGCTGTCTTGACTTTCACTAATGGCATTATGATACAGCACCATATAGCCCCTCTCCCTTTTTTAAATAATTATGTATAAACAGTGCAAGATTAAATTAAATTAACAGTAATGTTATATGACGTTTTCTTGCTTCCACACTTCTAGCTGCTGCTCCTGAAATATTCCATGACGAAAATTGCATAATACACGAGCAATGAAGATATGTACACCTACCAAAATAACAAAACCGGCTTTTCCCGCGGGTGCCGTTTTCTGAGTTCTGAAACATAGCTAGTCTGTGTGGGCGTGGTTTATATAATGGTATACCCAGAAAAAAAACTGGAATTTAACCCCACCTCCTTACATTTTGTTCCGTCATTGTTATATCGTTTCCAAGGCTGATCTGTGGTAACAAGTCGTGAACAGGATGTAAATTTTTTATTTTTTTTTATCATGAATATTTTGTAAGGAAGCGCATATCCGTACAACATATTGTATCCGTACAACGCACACACTTCGATGACGTAGAACACACACCGGAATACCATATTACTGACCTTGTTAATTAGCATAGTTTTTGAAAATATAAATCGGCTTAGAAGCAAAATAATCCGACTTCTGCTCGGACATTGCGTGATCTGCGTTAATAATATACTTGAGTGTACGTCGATCACCAATGGCTACCCCAACCCCTTTTTGCCTGATTAGTCAATCTGACCACCGCCCATTGATACAAACTGACTAGACCCTCACGCCCCCTAGGTCCATCTGACTATTCCATGTGTTGTCACTTTAAATTCGTGAACACCATACCCGTACCAAGTTTTGTTTCTGCAAACCTTCACCAGTCGCGCTTTTTTGGTAAAAATGTTGTACGGATATGCACTGTCCATATCCATACAACATGTTGTACGGATATACACTTCCATTTTCTAATCATTTCGAGATGTCAAGAAAATTTTACTAAATAGATCTAATTCATATTATTTGATACCTTGATTACGTTAGAAATACCGAACCGCACCCCGCCTTCATAAACGTGTCTAAATGACCCAGAATTTCACTTGACACTGACATTTTCTCTGACTGTGTTCCTAAGCTTGCAGTCTCGTGCTCCAAAACTTAATGTTCAGTATGTCGTCTTGAGATATGCGAAAAAAGACCAAATATAATACCGATTGAGAAGTCACCAGGGGTGACAATTCCTAAATTCGTAACTAACTTTACTTTACTTGATAAGATGCAATAATAAAAGAATAAGTTATGTCACGTTAGAGCCACGAGCACAGTGTAACATTGGTTTATATCACCTGTCGGAAATATGTGATAAACGCGTTCTCAAACCCGTCCCAGCTTTGAAAGTTTAAACAGTGCGCTATATGTATATATAATTATATAAAACATTGCCTCTGGTATTGCCCATCCCACGTGCAAACATGTGACTTTTCCGTTTTCCAGTACAAAAAACAAAAAGTCTCACGCTGCCAGTTGTGCACTGTGCAGTCGCTAGCAGTCGCAGCAAGTTGCCGTGTTGTCCTGGAGTGGTTGAACTGGTGGCTGATGAGAAACAGATGTTGGCAACCAACACGACACGACAGCTTACATCCGTCCACCACCTACTGCAATACTATACTGCTTCTCTCTTCTCTCCCCATCCATCCTCCGTCCTCTTTGCATTTTAACTCGCGTCAAATCTTTCTTTTTTGTATTTTTGCCATACGACCTGTTGCTGCCGTGTCAACTCAAGAACATTTCCTTAAATGTTTTCTTCTCCTACTATTCTGGTCTCTTGCAGCACACAGAATCTCCACTCAGAAACGATCGCCTTTAATCTTTGACCTAGACTTACGCATTATATATTTTCGGTGATATCGTTCTATTTTAACAAGCACGGATCAAGTGTCGTATGACTGTATTCACTAAAATAAATTTTCAGAGGCAGGGAGAGAGAGATTATGACATAATATTTGGAATTTAACAATGATGGCATAAAAAAAAAAATGATGTAGGCAACAATATGTAAACATACACAATATGCATGCAAGCCTTTTTCTCTTCCCCCAAATTGTTCACATGACGTCAATTCCTGGAACAATTTCGTAAAACCATGTAACCAAATTTTAATGTTCCCTTCAATGAGTTACAAAGGCGACACTCGGAGCTTTGTGACAGTCGTGTTTTGGTCTTGTCGGTCTCCTTTCTTCTTTTTGCTTGTCTGCCAGATTTGTGACACCAAATTATATATTGCCATAATGATGAATATATCCAGCCTCCATCATAGACTGAAAATGAAGTATCCTCCCGCCCCTCCACTCCCCCCCCCCCTAAACACTGGCCAGGTGTGCTTAAACAAGCACTTAAAGGTGAAGTGGGGGTGGGGTGCTATCCGTCCCAATAATGGCAATGAAAATTATCATTATCAAAGCATACTGGAAGTTTTAAAAATATCTGTGAGATAAGCGAACTGAAAAGATTGTGCATTTGGCTCCGTAGAGCTGAAAGGTGAAACTGCTGTGTCACGAGGCCAGTTGTGATGTCACCATCTGTCAGTTGTGAAACTGCTCTCTTTTCTTTTGTACACTCGGCAGGCTGGGGCATACTTTGCAACAAATCTTTTCATGCTGTGCAATTTATCAGTAATCTTTACCACTGGTAATATCTGTTAAACAATCTGTTTATAAAGCATCCCATTTTGTCACATTTGCATGGTATATGGAGTTGTTTTGTGTTTTTGTTGTTATTGTTGTTGTTTTTTAATTTACCATCATGTTATACAGCATGGAGGCTGAACTGTATCATACAAATCTACTTTTCACTATTCTTTCTGTACTGGTTCAATATTCAGCGAACTTCTTCCCCACCACTGCTCAAGCCATCCCCACACAAGCTTTTTTTTTTTTTAGATAATTCCAATTCAGAGAGTTATACATGTACTAGTTAACAAACTATTTTTATTTTTATTGTTTACAGGATAGCTCTGGGCGTGTCTTGGACAAATGGTGTGTGGCCACTCGAGAGGAAGAGATGGTCGTGCTGCAGCAGTTCTTGCGGTTCGGAGAAACCAAAGCCATAGCTCAGGAGATTATACTCCAGGATACCAAAGATCGACATGAAGTTTTGGTCAAACAAACCTCACGGGCAGAATCGGATATCAAGAAGTTCATCGAGCGCAGTAACTTGTCTATGCAAAATTATATCAAATCTTATGAATCAACACGTCAGCTGTTTGGGACCAGAGCTGTTCCTTTCATCCCACCAGGCAATCGGATGATAACCTCTCCCCTCATCTCACCCACCTACAGCCCCAGCAGAGATGCAAGAACTGTAACCCTGCCCCAGACCCCAACCACTTCTACTACCCCACTGGCTGCCCCACCCCTCAATCGCCTACAGGTTATGCAGCCGTTTGATGCCCGTAAAGAACAAGCAAGTCCTGCCATCAGCCTTAGTCCTGGGAGTTTGGACAAGTCAGCAGCCCGCCGATCTCCCCTATGTGACAGCCCAAAGAACCTGAGCACCACACCTACCGTGGTCTCCTCAGTCACAACATCACCGTCACATCAGGTCCTACAGCCACAGCAACACCAACCTCAAGGATTGGATGAAGTGGATGGTGGTGATCAATATGCATCAGGATCTGAGGAAGATGGAGAAGTTCTGGACTACTCCAATAAAGATAACCCTGACTCACCATCAGATGGAGAAAAGAAGAATAAACAGCATATGCGAAAGTCAACCAACCCCATCAAACGCCAGTGGACACCCTCAGCAAATTTCGGCAGCACTTTTGTAGGACCTAATGGTAAAAAGAGAGTGCTGTGCACGGCTTGTAATAAAACATTCTGTGATAAAGGTGCTCTCAAGATCCATTACAGCGCTGTCCACCTCAAGGAGATGCACAAATGCACAGTGGAAGGTTGTAATATGATGTTCAGCTCAAGGAGAAGCAGGAACAGGCATAGTGCCAACCCCAATCCCAAACTTCACATGCCTCAGAAGAGGAAAGATGAACATGATGTATCTGAGGAATTGGACCTCTCATCCAGCAATGGTTCTGTGACTCCTGTAGCCTCGTCCACCCCTACGATGTCCATCACAAACCCCACCAATGCCCAAGCCATCCCCAAACAAGTTCTTCCAATTCTGGATACACCACGTATTATAAGGCCAGACTCCAGCTTCTTCATTGAGATGTCTGCCCAGTTTCCGTTCCTGCCACCCCCAGAGAAAAGGGTTAAACTAGACGAGGAACTACCTACTGATCTGAGCAAAATATCCTCAGCTAACAGCTCAGAAGAAGAGCCCTGTGATCTAACTAAAAAGTATGATGGAGAGATGAAGCTGGAGATAGATCTAGATGCTGTGGCGGATGACAAAGAAGATAAAAGAGATGAGGAGGTGGAAGCTGATGAAACGAGTCTGAAGAATGAAGGTGGAATGAGAGGGGGAAACAGAAGGAAGAATGCAGCTCCCACGAGATGTGCACAACAAGGAGAGAGTCGGATGGCTAGTGATGACAATTCTGATGACAAAGATCCCACAGGGAAGCCATCACCTGGACATGGCAGCAACACTGCTATAGCATGTAATGGAGAAAGCACACCAGATACTGGCAAGGTAAATATTACATCTCTAGAAAAAGTAGATGGAACCCAAAGAAGTAATAGCATTGAGCAGACAAGTCCTGATGAAACATCTAAAACAGAACAGCAGGACACTGAAGCAGGTTCCCAGTCAAGCCCTGAGAAGAAGCAAGATGGCAACGGGGCCAAGAATTTTCCCAAAATTGCATCCTTACTCTGGGCTGGTGGTGTAAATGTAGAACCTGCTGGTGTAGCTGAAGATGTTGCCATTGCTGAAGTGTCTTGTGACGCAGAGTCAGCCAAAGATGAAGAAAGTAATCAAGGAGAAGAGGAGGAAGCTGAAGAAGATGATGCCTCAGGCTCAGAGGAATCAGAATTATTGCCTACCAGTGAAGTTATGCCTGACTACCCGTCAGATGTTTATGTGGACAAAGATCACCCACTGCAATGCAAAATATGTGGCAAAGTCTTCCAGAACAGCTTTACTGTCAAAATCCATTTCCAGAATGTTCACCTCAAACTTATGCACACTTGCACTGTTGATGGTTGCACTGCAACATTTCCTTCCAAGCGCAGTCGAGATCGTCACAGTGCAAACCTGAATCTGCATCGTCGTATTCTGACTGGGGACAGCAATACAGAGGCGGGCATGGATGATGCTCTAAGAGGGGATATATTAGCTAAATTGTATGGTCATGATTTAGTTGGTGCTAGTAATGCCTCAAAGGCAACACCCAAACAGACAGTTGATGGAGACAACGAAAGTAAACCTGAAGGCAACAACAACAATAACAACAACAATGATGAACCAAAAGTTGAACCGGAAGGACAAGTTATTCAACTGACAAACGATGGGAAAGTTGCAGCTGTCCCTGCCAGTAGCCCTCTCAAAATTACCATACAACACAATTTTAATGGTCACCCAAGCAAGCCAGGCTCCACTGGGTCTGAGGCAGTTTCTGATGACAGCGAAGGAGAGGCAGAAACTGTAGACAAAGATGAATACATAGACAGTAATACACATAAAGTTCCATGTAAACTTTGTGGGGAGAAGTTTTCTAATCCACTGGTCCTTCAAGAGCATATCAGTATCACTCACCCAGAGCATGCCTTGAGCCCACCAGATCCAGCCACCAGGAAATCAGTTTCACCTCGCAGAGCTCGGAGCAGACCAAAGCCAAGAAATGGTATGACCACAAGGAAATCGACCAGTCTCTAGCCAGCTGATGCTTTATCAATCATAACCTCTGCAGATATTTATCATCCAAAATACAGATGTCAGATTTTTGCTGTTGAGTGTTCAGTGACCAAAGAACATGTAACATTTTCAACATGTAGGAATTCACATCATTCTTTGCATAAGCTGAATGGGAAAAGTGGGCCTCGTCGCTCATGTGTGGGAGTCCAGCAGATTTACTCAGACCAAAACAGACAAAGGTATAGTGACTCCAGGAACTGTTGGAATACTGCTGTGGTGCAGTAGGAAAGTGTAACTCAAATATCAAATTTATGACAAATGTATAATGCCATATGTTCACTTCAGTCTGATATCAGATGTATCATGGACTTCTTTCATCTCATGAACTTGGTAACAAATGCACACATTTCAGATCAGTATTTTACATATATGGTAATGTACACATTTACAACTACCCTCTAGCAATGGGGAAAAGTGATGTTTCATTACAACAAGAATCTGTATGACTCAGCCTTGATACACAGAAGAGTATCATTTGTATCACTTGTATGCATGTATTGCACATACCTGTAGATGTGAGGATCTTACACAGCCCAGAGATGGCCTAAATTGTACACATTAATACAAAACTATGATCTGAACAAAATTAATGCTATAATGTATTGTTCATTTTGCAAATTGTTTGCAAGTGCAAAATATAATTTCCAGTCTTTTATTTCACACAGAATCTCTGCAGTGTATGTTGAAATCTGCACGTTTGTATTTGATATTTTTTTTGCCAAGCACAAATTTAGTCATAATCAGTATCTTATGCATTTGTATACCATATTATGTTGAAAAAAGTTTGTATTGTTTTCTATGCAAGATTTTTTTCACTTACGTTAATCCTAATGTCATTACAGACATGAAACAGCCAATCATTGCCTCAGAATCATAGATAAGGACAGGACCAAACTGCAACTTCAATTCATTTTCATTTTGTCATTTTGAAATCATGAAAATACAAATAGAACATTTCAAATGTTTGAAGACATTTAATTCAAAATGTTTTGGTATGAAATTAACGATGGGAAATACACAGATGTATAAACTAAGTGGGGAAGTTGATAAAACCATTTCTCTTCAAAGATAAACTGTGCTATTTTATGCTTTTATGTTTTGGGAGAGATAGGGAGATCTCAGATATCAAGAACAATCAGCTAAATGGTAAGTAACAAGTACATACAATGTACAATATTTATAGAGTAGTTACTTTCCTGTTGATTAATACTCTACTGAAAATAATCATGATTTTAAATCAAGTTATAAATATAATATCTTTAGACTTCACTTTGATAGAACAATACATTTTTGCAGAGGTTTGCATATTTAGAAGACTTTTATCGGTATGTTTCTTGATAGAAACTTCAATGTTGTCCAAAGTTAAGAATGAACATGAACAACTTCATGAATAAACAACTTCATCTGTCTCACTGTTTGTTCTAAAAACCAGCATTATTATACTTTCAAGAATTGAAACCAGATTTACTGTTCAGTTGTTTGTTTTGTTGCTGTTGTTATTCTTTTCTAACATTTATGATTGAATTATGCTGAACCTGTATCATATAGCCTTGTCTTCCGTGTAGACCATGACAGCCTTATAGCTAAGTAGCATCAGTTTAGTTGATCTCACTGTTTTCCTATGCCTTAGTCTCCATGACAACGTTTCTGATCTACCTGATTTACACCAGTATGCACTATCATTTGTGGCCTGTAAATTTGTTTTTTTCCTTTAAAAATGTGCACTAGTTGTTTACATCTCTAAAAATCTGCTATTGAGCTTCGAATTTCCTTTTACCTTCATTTGTTGTTATATTTATGCTGAACAGCCTTATCTATGGCATCTTTGAATTAAGCAATGAATTATAATATATGATTTTACTCAACTCACAAAATTAGAATTTAAATGAAGAAATTATATGGCTTCAAATGATTATTTCTAACAGTATGTTTTGCCTTTTCTTCCATCATCAAAACTGATTATGCAATTATTTATTTTTGCTTTGCATTCTGTACATCACATGGTAATTTTTGTCACTCATAATGAAATAGTATCAATGTAAATTTAAATATCATGTCAGCTTGCTTTTGTTTTTACTGTTCTTTCATTGGTCTTAATAGGTTTAAGATTAGTCCCATAACATGAACGTTTCTTCAGTTTATTTAACATTTAATTATAAAAGATTTATTTATTTGTTTGTGTGCTTAGTTATTTATTTTTCCTTTGTGAATTTTTTTTCCTTATCTCTTAATCTAGTGCTTCATTTTTGTAGGATCGAGTTTTATGGCAAGATGTTCTTAATCTTTAAAAAGTTGTGTGGATTTCCTTCTAATGCTGAATAGCAGCATTTGTTTGTAAAGCATGGTTTTTCCACTTTGTTGAGAGCTATCACTGACATTTTAATATTTTTTTTAAAATGTCACCTAAATTATCAAAAGACATATCAAGCAGTATTATATTAGTTTGTGGGTTGTTAATTTTATTTTTTGACATTTACATTTTTTTTCCATTTTTTTTATTAAACACATATTATTTAACGTAAAAAAATGTGCGCATTCATTGAAATTATTTTATTGTTACTGCATGCGTTTATGTACAATATAGCAAAATAATACTCACGTCAAACTCATATTTATGTATTCACTGGCAGTGTTTCAGTTTTTGAACACTTTTGTACATACACATCTACATAAAAGTTCAGTATTATTTCATGTCCCAATTATTTTTAATGCTCAAATGTAGATTGCGTCCATTTCATTTTTGTTTATGTGTTGCAATGAAGAAAACAAACACAACTCAGGAACAAGATTTAAATTATCACATTATTTATTACTTAGCTTCCCTGTTTCTTTCCACCATGCATTATTATAAGTTGTGAATGTACAGTGTCCTTATATTCAGTTGCTGTTGTTCATTTTGTATTGTGTTTTGGTTTTTTTCATGATTGAAATTTATTTGATTTGCTGCCTCCTGATACAGATTTTTAATGCACTAGTTTTAGATAAACGTATTCTCCATTTGAAGAAGGCAAACAGGAATTTTCACTTTCAATTTTCATTGTCTTGTATTAGATAAATAAAAAGAGTACATTAACAAAAATTCATTGAACAGTTGTTTTTATTGGGGGGGGGGGGGGGGGGCTAGGGCTAGGGGTAGAAGAAACTATTAAGACTCTCCAAAACTTATTTCATAGTAACATCTGTAGTCTTCATATAAATGCGTTTTATTTTTAATTTAATGAATACTGTCTGTCTGTTAGACTTAAATTAAGGTGCTCTGTTGCCATGTCTTTTCCTTTTTTTTTATGTGGTGATCTAATTGTAGATACTGAAAGTAAAATGAGTTAAATTGTAAGAAATGTATTATAAAACACAGGAAAAAGAAAAATGAGTTAATTTGTATGATAGAAATGGGGAAAAAAATGGGTGCTTTTGTTTTCACCTGTTTTCTGAATGACAATATTGGTGATCTTCTGTTTTCTTGACTGAATTTTGTATATTTAGGAATTTTGTATGTTACTGAATTTCTTAGAGCAAGAAGAAGGAAGAATTTAAACACCGAAACAAAATACACATGCAAGCTAAATATATGGGGAATGCAAATTTGGTATGCACACACACAGTTGGATGAAATGTCAAATTTCTAAAATTTTAGACTTTTTTTGAAGAGAAATAAAAAAAATAAAGAAAGGAATGGCCAGATTTCTTGCTGTTAACCTGAGTTTTGGTCCACAAGCTTTGCTCTGTTTTATTTTCTTAATTTTATTACAGAGAATATGCATTGGTGCTTTTGTAAAAAAAAAAATAATTTATAAGCCATATGAAAAATTAGGTTTAAAACAAACAATTATGTATGTTTTGTCATATTAATGAAATGTGTTTCATGTAGGCACTGAGATCTACCCAAGAGTCAAAGCTGAATGCATGAACAGGTAATTTTGTAATAATTTATTTTTTAAGTCCAGGCCAGATTTGTACCAGCTTGATTCTCCATTTTAATGAAGCTGATTTATAGTTAGATATTTTGAAAATTTCAGAGGGTTTCATGGAAGCGATTTTTTTTTTTTTTTGGAGAGCACTACAAGTTCCAATTTGTGGTGCCTTCCCTGTGCCTAGCTAAGAGGGTCACAGTAAATTGTTTTATTAGTGCTTTGCATGTTCTAAATTACAAGAAAAATCGATCGTGTCCGTAATTCAATTTCTACTTTTTAAATACCAGGAGTGATTCCAGAACATCACACACTATTTGGAAGTGTATGAACAACCACGAAATGTCAAGTTTATGACAGGGATCTAAACAATAATTACTGTGGAATCCTTTCATAGAACGACTGTAAAGGGCTGCCATATTTTAGAAAAAGTATAAGCCAAAAACAAAATTTTTATGGGAGAGAGACTGATCCCCTGCAGTGTTTTCATTGCAGTATGCACTCATTCTCGGCAGCCTGATGGGTGCGTAAGCCTTTGATTTCTCTCCGCTAGGGTGAAAAGAGATTCTAACATCCCAACCAAAGAAATAGTTTTACAGTACCTTTGCACATCCATGAAACAATTTTAAGCACCTTTACACATCAACCTAACAATTTTACTGCTTACACATCAAACCGATCAGCACTTGATTGAACTTAAGCTGTTATTCTTTTCCCTCAGATCACATTATTGCACTGAGGAAAAAGGATTTGAAACATGTTTCTCACAAGAATTTTTACATATCATTATCATTTTTTTCAGATCTTGAAATTTCTGCTTCATACTTAAAGAGTTTCTTTAATCTCCTAAAAACTGTGCCCAGTTAGGAACTGGGAGCTGGTGTAAAGAATACATTATTTCACGAATGTATAATCCCTGGGGTGTTTTCCATATTGTTGTGTGTGTATTTTTGCCTTTTCGAGAACATGAGGATTGAAAGTTTGAAATGTTGTGTAAAATCAGGGCCAAAATTCATGCAACACTACAGCATAAACACTTATATCAAAAAAAATTTCACCGATTGGAATGACACTTTCACAACATGAAGTTAGGAGTGAGAGAACCACTTTCATGACAAAACCGCAATATCGGCAAGATGTGGCATACAACAATATGGCAAATACCCCTATATATATTTTTTTTTTAATTAAGGCATTTTCCTCTTCAGCAAAATCAATGAAACTGTCTCATGATATCAGCATGAAATGATTTTTTATTTCTTTTTTTTTTTTAACCATTGGCCTAGCAATAGACTATTACTGTTTTCATGTTGAAGCCGTCAAACTGATGCAATAAATAATACTGACTTTTTTTTTTTTTTTTACTACACGTTTTCAATGTCACGGAAGACAGTAACTCTTCCTCTAGGCTTGGCCTTGCAATATTTTTAGTATAATAAACGGTATAAATAAGGAACTGAGTTTGTTTTTCTGAGTGGTCGGAGTGTGTTTGATATCCTGTTGAATGTGAAAAAGTGAGATGTCGAGGGTCTTTTGGCGCGTTTGTGTATTTGTTTGTTTGTTTTGAACTTTGCTTTCAGTTCTCCCATTGGTTTCATTTTCCTATCGACTCTGTACTGTGCCCGACTTGGTTTCATTCTCTTATCGACCCTGGACTGTGTGCCCGAAATGGCTTCATTTTCCTGTCGACTCTGGACTGTGTCCAACTTGGTTTCGTTTTCCTGTGGACTCTGGGCTTTTCCCGACTCTGCAATGTGATGGTGTCTCGGAAGTGCGCACTTCTCCAATCTTTCACCTAGATTTTGAAATATGCGACGCGACTGCAAAGCAACAACGTCGCATGGTCTCACGTGGGTGCCTAGCCTAAGGAAATGAGAAAATACTACGAAAAAGGAAAGCGGCGGATGAGGGGTGAGAGAGAGAGATGGGAGGGAGAGAGAGAGGGGAAGAAGAGAGAGAGAGAGAGAGACTTAATCTAGGCGAGGCCCAGCCAATTTAGATCGGCCTGCTACTTGTAGTTGGATGGGAGACCTTGACTTGCAATGAGACCTAACTAGTTGGCTGCTGCGGGAAGTCTCACTGAAAGCTCAATGTCGTGACGTCACCATCCAACTAATCGGCCGACCAAATTCGGCTAGTACACGGGGGAAAACGTGATTTTACTTCAAATGATCTGATCGTGAGCAATAGTCAACAAATTCAATAAAATAACTAAGCTTGGATAGGCTTAGTATTAGGCTAAACAAAGAGGAAGGCCATGACTGTTTGAAACATAAACAAATAATGAGGCCATAATTGTTTCCAGTTGTGAAAATTGGGACAAATTCCTATGAATTCCGACGGTAAACAGAAAACATGGGCACATATGCTCTGATACTACATAATTATATTCATGTATTGACAAGCAGGCAACAACTCCATAAATATTGCAATAGCCAACAAAGAACAACGCGTATAACGTACGGTAATCTGGGCTAGGTGAACAGATAAAATAATGATATGCATCATGTTCTGATAATAAACAGAAAAGAACGCTAAATAATTCTGATCTGCTAGTAAACAGGGGACACTGCCATGTCCACCCGGGCACCTGTCACAGCCACGTCGCGCGCCGACCTATGCACGGATCAAAGTTTGATCAGCCTGAAGGGTGATCTCCCTTTCCCCAGGCCCCAAAGGGGCGGATGTTGTCACGACATGGATCGCCCGAGGACACATCAATTTTTAAAATTTCATTTGAACTAGGTAGAAAGGATGGCACTGTCTGGAGCGAAGGTTCTTAACTTTGTGTTCCTGGGGACATGGGTGAAAAAGTTCTGTGGAAAAACTACGGGGGTCCTTCACCCAAAAGGTATCGTTTCGTGAGCACCAGTGTGCGTTAATGCTCGTGTAATATGTTCCAGGTAGTATATACACAGCCACGTCTAGATTCTCCACAGGCTGTAAATCTAAACAAGGTCGAGAACCGTTGGTCTAGCGTGTACACTGAGGACATAATTCTCCAACGACATTTGGCTTGTCACGACATTTGGCTATATTTGTATTGCAGGTAGCCTCTGGCAGTGTGCCTTCTCTCCACTCACTGTCCCATAGCTCTGCAATCAATTAATGAAAAAAAAAAAAAGACGATTGCAAACAAGAAAAAAAAACCACCAACACATCTATACAGTACCGGTAACATATAATCTGCATGGTGGGCCATGGTTAGTCCAGTGGTTCCTAGTCTGCTTTAGGATCACGACCTTATAATTATTGGGACTGAATGATGTTAAGCTTGGTGTACAAATGCTTGGAATTAAAGATAAGATTGAGAATAAATGAAAGAAAGATAGAAAGAAAATGGGAAAGAACGCAAGTACTTTGTAGTAAATCCCACATGTCCTTTGGTCTCCGGCCTCGGGAAATACGTGTATAAAACTGTGGGTTACTTTGAATAAAATTTTGAGAACTGTTCTTGACATTTAGAATCCCAAGGGTATCGTACTCAGCCTTCTGTTCTTTCTGACCTCGTCCAGAAAAAAAACATGAAAAAACTACATAGGGCCTATAAATTAAATTCTTTAGTTCTTTATGTAATATCTTTAAAAGCATCTTTCAGTGTTTATTTAGAAGTAATGGAAGCCTTTTGGTTTCGAATACCAAATCCCTTCTCTCAAACCGACTGTCTCCACCGTAGTGGTTATTTAAAAATAAATAAATACATATAAATAAAATTATTTTCAGTAACCACTACAGTCTGTCCCTCTCTCGCTGTCCTCGTTTCAGTATGAGTAAATCTACTATACTGACCACTCGCTATGTTACAGAACAAACAAATTAATTCTTGCAAGCAATCGAGACGCTGGCCACAATGCACTCTCAGTTCTACAACTAGTGTGACATGGAGACATTTGTCAGGGAGAGGGGGAGATGAGGGGGAGCAATGCCCGAAAAATAGAACAGTTGTATCTGCAGCAAAGTAGGCGACAATGTCTCGCTCTTCCCTTCCGAATCCCCTTGAAAATACTCGAAAGATCAATAGGACGATTGAATGTTGTCTCCCAATCAGCAGTATGTCTTCAAGGGAGACGCATTTTATATCTATCTCTGTCCTTTGTCGTGGGGTTTCGTGATAGTCTTATCGATTACTGCTGTCTTTCTGCGCAAAGGAAAACTATTCGTTGTTCGTACTGATAACTTTGCCAAGTGAAAATGGATTAAAAACTAATAAAAAGTGGAAAGGAGAGAAAAATCAGAAGACGAAAAAAAGAATGGTTCGAGCCTGCAATGGTAGACATTGTCAACACCAGGACATCAGTGTAATCAAATATGTACACGTTGCGTAATATCATGTCACGAAATGTGACAGTCAATGCCACACAGGCCTGTGACAATAATGCTATTCAGCCTTGCTCACACATGAGAGTCCACCATTTTAATATTTGATTAAGTTGACGCTATCGCAAAGCTCGTAATTTCCTTAATTTCAACGGTTCTCACACGCGCGCACACACACTCAGACATATACACACATGCGTGCGCGGACACGCCCACCCACACGGAGAGAGAGAGACACACATCTAGACGCCCACACTGATGTGGAGGTGGAAAAGTCAACTGCAAAGGCCAGGATTATGAAATTCTAATAACGCCGTAGAGGGAGACGTTGACGTGTCAACGAATGAGATGCAGTGCTCCCCTTCCGCCCCCCCCCCGCCCCCAACCTCCCCTCAGCATGAACGCATACCGCAGATAAAACCTTTACATACAATGCTGCAGCTGAAAACATGAAGTCACAGCTTTCGCAATAGACTATAAATATCTGATTGTTGTTAACATTTGACACTCTTAAGCTACCACTGCCAGTGCTGTTTGAGCCAAAGTCGAAGAGATGCGTATTTATCTATTTATTCATTTATTTTTAAATTTCTGTCTGTCGCGGCCTCGACGGACGGTTTGAGAGAAGAGCTTAAGGATTTGGAATCGGAAATCAAAGTGCTTTAAAACAGACATAAAAACATGATTATGTAAAGAACTAAAGCACACGTAGTTTAATTTCCGACACGTAAAGGCAGATCTGAGTGGTGGCAAACATAAGTGGGTCGTTAAGTGTGCATAATGACGTTGCTTGAATTTTCTCTAGTTTGTTGCTGCAGGAGTCCGTAACTTTATAAACATTTGAACAGCAGATGAACAGATACCGAGAATACAGAAGCATAGGGAGTGAAAGTGGAGGAAGTCTTTTCTGTGACAGGGAGTTGTTGAGAGAGACAATGAGAAACGGCTGGAATCTTGCGAAAACGCTTGAAAATAGAATTTTGGGAGAGAGAGGGGTGGTGTGAGGGAGGGGGTGAACAGCGTGCAGCGTGATTGGGAACAGGCGAGACATGTGAAAGAAAGAAAAAAAAAAAGTAAATGCAGAAGATCAGATTCCCTCAGAAGTGACACACGAGTCTGGAACATTCCTCGGTTTAATAGAATGTCCATTCCTGGTGTAATTGTGATAGCTTTTACCTGAAATCTACCCAGCGCCGCTCCCTGGTGCAGTGGTCTCTCCCCCACCCTTCACCCAATTCTGTCCCGGCGATCACATTTCCCGGACAAAATGAGCCTTAAGATGAAGGTGCTACTGGTGAGAGGGGGAGGGAGGGAGAGAGAGCGAGAGAGAGAGAGAGAGAGAGACCTATGGTCAGGTACGGATGAGGTATTAGGGAAAGTTCAGAGGAGCCAGACAACATCTGTTCTTCACTGTCAGTCTCCTACAACCATATCTCCGACCACGAAACTTCTACATTTCCACAGAAAAACAACTCAACCATAGAAATAAAATAACCGGGGGGCGGTGGAAGCTTAAGAACCCAGACTAGAGACCAGATATCTGAGGGTTGTAAAGAAATTCATGAGGACACAACAATGTTGCCACACTGATTCTAATCGTCTCCATATTCTCAAGCTAGATAAGAATCACTTTTATTTTCCCATGTATGAAAATTCATTTTCACAGACCGTTTAAGAATCACCTTATTTTTTTCAGGCGAGAAAATTCATTTTCACAGAGCATTTAGGAGCGCATATGTATACATGCCATGCCTATTATTAAATGGACATGACATGTCGCAAAAAACAAACAAAAAAGGCAGAACTCATGAAGTAACATGGCTTGAATAATAAAGTAAGTGTCTTTGATCTTAATGCAGGAATGTGGTGCCTTTTGGTGTCCTTGGTGGTGATGTTTATTTCTATCAAAGAACAGTTTAACCCTTGTTTTTCATTCAAATAACAATATCTGAACTCCTGCACCGGTCAAACTAATCATGTGCTGTTTAAGACGAAGAGAAGAAAACTTGCGGTAAGCAAATGGCAAGCGCCAGCTCGCCAGGAAACCGAACAGGACAAAGAAATGAATTCTGTCTTGAAATTTATAGGGTTTGGGTGGGGAGACTACACAAGGTCTGGCAATTTGCCCACAGAGGGGGACTGTTGCCAGTGGAGAGGCGCTCGCTGGCGATCTGTTGCGACTTCCGGCCTATGGATAGGACAGATAAGACAGACGGAACGCACGTTTGTGCCCTCACGTGTGTTTCTACCTTGTTTACGACCCAGGTGGAACTTTGAAAAGTCGTGGGACTTCTCTCCCTTCACCTCCCCTTTCCCCCCACACCACACATCGCGCACATCACAGCGCGTGACGCAGGACCCGGGCCGTGTGCGCATGTGGCTATAATTAGATCGTCCGGGCTCTCCTGCAGGACAGGTGTGGTTAGTCTCAGGAGCTTGACGACTCATGCGCGGTTCCCACTTACCCTGCCATCCACCCCTTTCTCGTCCCCGCTCTTTCATGTCAGGCCTCACACGTTTTCTCCATTAGACCCGCTACAACACAGTTCAAACTGTAGCCTACGTGGAAAAATACAAAGTACATCATAAATTCTTGACAAAATAACAATTCGCTGCCTCATAGACCGAGTGAAAGGTCAGTTAGAAAGGTCTTAGTAGTAAAGCCCCCTTTGTCAAAACACCATTAGACAGTACACAGTAGACTGGAGTGGAAGTTTGCCCCGTGTAGAACTATGTTTTGATATGGCCTAATGACCAGTGCAAGCAGGTAATTATTATACATACATTTTTGTCTGTACAGTACCAATGTTGCAGAAAATTTCTGTAGTGCGTCTTTTGTTTCCAGAGTGACAGGGATCAACATATTTTCTCGAAAATTATTAGTTGGATTCATTCGAAATTTTGCACTGAAACTGACTTGTATTTGTTGGACTAGTCTAATTTTGAGTTTGTTTCCTTGCGCTTTGTAAAAAAAATCATAGGTTAACCGAGCTATTACAAAACAATTCATTCTTACAGTACTAAACTGTGTGAAACACTGAAAATAAATAATTTAAAAAATGTGTGTTCACCTTGAGCGGGAAAAGGATATGTCATTACAACTTCTACACCAGGAACATTGCTTCATGCATTTAAGTACAAATAATACTAGGTTTTCACTAATTAATTAATACTAGATGAGCTACCGGGCATTGCCCAGAATAAACAATCATGTGATCCCCCCCCCCCCACCCTTCTGTCTCTCTCTCTCTCTCTAGTATAATAAAAGTAGGCCGCGTTCTTTCTCACCGCATTGGAGAGGTGCAAAACAACGTCGTTGTTGGCCGCGTTCTTTCTCACCGCTTTGGAGAGGTGCAAAACAACCGCCGTTCTTTCTCACCGCTTTGGAGAGGTGCAAATCAACCGCCGTTCTTTCTCACCGCTTTGGAGAGGTGCAAAACAACCGCCGTTCTTTCTCACCGCTTTGGAGAGGTGCAAAACAACCGCCGTTCTTTCTCAGATTTTCATTTTGCTACAAATTCGATCCTCGAGTTTTCTCTTTCTGGATTTGTTTTTTCCTTCAAACGTTTCGAAATTTGAGATTGAAAAACAAGTGTATGTTGACTCTTCAAAGTCTTTCAAAGCTCGTGAGAAGTCAAAACTTGCAAACGAACTTCCAGCCTTCATAACAAAACTGGTGAAATTTCAAGTTTTAAAATTGAGTATGCTGCCGTTCGCAAATGAATCAGTGAAGATTGACGATTGACGAGATCAACTAATCAAGTGCAGATTTGTGACTGTGTAAGCCTAGGCTCCTTTGTCTCATTTATAAACCAGCGAGCGGAAGTGAAGTATAGTCACAACAATGTGTTTGCACATGTGGAAAAAGCGGTGTGAAAAAACGCTGGTTTTTATACACCGCTGAGAAGCGGTGCAAAAGGACAGTGCCATAAAAGTAATAAGCTACGGTCTTGCTTCAGAACTCAGGCACACCACAACATTACGCACCAAACAGAACGCTTGATACGGTTACATTTTATGACATTCACTGTACATTATATTACGAAACAAACATGCAAATAAACAGATGTTACATAGCAATAAACATTGTTATTTTTTTAGAATACATGCTCGAAGTAAACAACTTTTAATTATAGCCATCATCTTCCTTATCTCAATTGCCACCTTCTTGCCAAATTTAAGGCCTGAAAAGTGTATAGTTTGGTCAGTTAGCCATGCCAAAGGTTGCAAGTTACTGAAATATATAATAGATATCATATTTGTGTGGTGCTCTAGGAAAACCCTTCACATGGGTCAAATTTCACATTTTGAGATATACAACTATTATGAAAGAGGGACATTTTCTGTGTATTTTGCTTTTTATTTGAAGTCAATATCTCAAATCGTTTTTTAGATAGGGCCGTTTAAAGTGTCAGGTAGAGTAACCGGAGAAACAGAAAAATGACCTGGTAGGCCTGTATCTCAAAAGCAGCCTGTGCGTCATCCGACGGGTTTTCCTGGAGCGCCACACATATGACTTTTAATGTCAACCCCTTGGAAATTGTAAAAGGTGCCTTCTTTTAGTCAGAGATAATGCAAATGGTCCGCCTTCACTGTAATGTAGCGTGTGGATTTGCTTACCATGGATTTCATTTGGACGAGGACAGTTTTTAAAATAGGAAATCAGAATGCCGTTCTACCTACTGCTTAGTAAATCTCATGGGATTTGCATGTTTCACAGAAAATGGCTTACCATTGTGACTTCACCAGTCCATGTGCAAAAACTCCACACAGTAAGAGGGGGGGGGGGGGGGCTAGTGCCAACGCTTCAAGCACGGACCTGGGATGTTTTGTCATAGAGCAGGTGCGAGTCACCGTTCTTTCACCATACAAGTCTTTTCAATGCCTCTAAATGTTATTTCGATGAAGTTTCGGATAAAAACTTTATATTGTCTCCAACTGCCACTGTGCAAATTGCCATACTGTCAAACCTACTGTGTTTTTTGTTACCTTTTTAGCAAAAGGACAGACTGAATTTCAGCTCTACTGGGGTCCATTCCTCAACCCTCATTCCCATAGTTTTAGAGGTACATGTAGACGGATGGATGGAGGAGGCGCCACATGCAGCCTATCATCCTCCATTAGATATGTAACATCATTTCCCTGAACCAGTCACACTGAGAGAGCACCTGTCATAACTAGATATCTACAGCTCAGTACCATGCTACGGTTGGTTAAGCCCAATGTGAACAACATGAAGACGGTGCCAAAGCTTCCTTAGAATACAGCTCTACCTCTGCAAACCACAAAAAATATTTTGCTTGGCTATTTATTTTCTTTCCTTCATCATCAATTCACTTGTGTGAGAAGCAGATGTGATTTGGGTATTGCTAAATGCTAGGACGCTCAATGTTTATATGGTGACTGGTTCATGGTTGTTGCCATCTGAGACTGGGAGAAATGAACCCCCCACCTTTCCTGTAATCTAATGCACAGCCATAAAATTTTTCATCAATAAACAGAAAAGTCAAAAACACTGTAATTTGATTTTTATTTACATCAGAAATGCATAAAAAGCATCCAAATTAACAGTAGGTGGAGATGACAAAACAGAAAGCATGACCAATTGAGTGATACAAACCAGACCACATGAAAGATGTGGCATTCAGAGCAACACAATCAAACAGTAATATCATTTCCCATACAGTAGTACACATGGCAAACAAGAGAGTAAGAGACCAAATAAATATGACTGAATCAAGAATGAGCTAACACAGTAGTCAACATGGGATGATAATGTAACAATTGTTCTGTACATGAAATAAGCTTGAGAAATTCACAGATTAAAGCAAAGAAAAATGCTGCTACAATGGTAAGCAGGATACACTATGTATACACAAATGTTAATAATGTAACAAAACTTCCTTGTGGAAAAAACTATATCCATCTTTTCGTCCTCTGAACAACTTCCAGTGTTATAAGTGAAACTGAAATGCATGACAAAAATTTGTACGATTCTAAATGCAAATATTTTATGACCTATAAATGCTCCTTCCTCGCTTGTACAAAACTGACAGTTTCAAATGGATTAATGGTAAGGCATGTGAGCCAAGTCGTGATTTGAATGTCATCATACATGATTCACATATCATCTTAAAATGACTATACTCATGTGAGAACTAATACATTTAATATCGGCAAGAGAAGGACTTGAAAAATGGGTCATTCCACAAAGTTTGATGTTCAGTTTGACACTTTCTGTGTTGGCAGCTAGGTGGAGGGGTGTCCACACCCACCTTCCACAGGATCAAAATATTCAATCATTGTATTATATATCAGCATTTGGCATCAACTCCTTACTAAAGATACCATAATCTTTATCTCAAAACCATGGATTCAGTTTGATGTGGCTGGCTGGCTATTTCTCACTTACACTGTTCAGCAGTTTATTCAGCTCTCCTGAAACTTTACTTGATCAGATAGATAAATAAATACAGAATCTTGTCAAAGAATTGCCTTTTCTTGTTTAGCTGAACAGTACAGGTGCATTCCATAAAAACATTAACCGTCTTCCGAGTATAGCTTTTCAATTTTCAATCATGTATGTTCATTTTTCTCATATTAACTGATGCGAGGCAGAATCAAGTGAAAAGCTGCACTGAGCAGGATACAAGATTCTTGCAGCCCACAATCATAATGTCCATGCCAAAAATGGTTGTCTGAGGTGTTTTACATTCACCCCAATACACAGCACAAGATAGTGCTGAGACAAGCTATCTTCATTAAGAGATAAATCTGAACACTCAACAAATATTCAAACATAATAAAACGAAATTTTTAAAAATAAAATAAAAAACCAAAAACCACTGGCAGTATTATTTCATGACTTGTATGAACATCTCTGACTTCACATCTCCTGAACCAATTCAAACTGCACCCACAGCATGAAAAAGATAGTTATTACTTATATATTTACTATATATCATTGTTTTTGGCCATGTTCATATTGATGTATTCAGTTTAAGTAAGAAAATGGACAGGGCTGTGAAATAAATTTGACCTGCCTCTCCATGCAATGCCGTGAATTAAGATGTCCAGGTGTAAAATCTTGAGAAATGAAGATGGAAATGCTTTTCTGTACATATATTACATGTACATATACAAGGTTATGAATTCCCTCTGTTTCTGTTTGTACACACACACAAACTCTATCACACACTTTAACCTCTCACAATTCTGTGTGGAATTAAACTTGCTTCAAACTCTAAAGTGTGTCTCTCAGTCGTCAGTTCTCAGATCCACATGCGAAGATGAAATAATTTATGGAAAAAAAAGATACATATATTGCCCACTTTTCACACATACAAGAGAAAGCAACAAAAATGCAAATTATGTGCATTGGAAGATGAAAATATCAATAAGTAACACATTATCTCTGTACATTGTGAACATCAGGATATAACATGGAAAAGCAAGCAAACTTATGCAATGGTGATGACTGATACCCTGGTTTGACCACAGCGATCGGTCACATACTTGCTCAGCTGAACAAGATGAGGAGAGTTCAAACAGCTCAGTATTAAACACATTCAGTCAACCAGACATTAAAAAAATCCGGTCAACCATAAGGTACTTACAAATCCATCAATCATGGCATCCCAAACAATCACTCAACCACAATGTGTTGACAAAGTACAAATCAATTAAGGATATATTAACAAAACCAATCAATTAGGATGTTTTGACAAATCTGTCATTTACAGCCTTTTGACAAAGTAGACATTTACTAAGAAGTATTAACAAATCAGTCACTCTTCTGTTCACACTTATTAATCAACTAAAATTTATCATCAAACCATCCATCAAGATATATAAAACTTGAGACTCTTCAACATTCAATAAAACCCTACCGAATAAGAAAAATTTGAAAATATTACCAGTTTGGAGTGTTTCGAGTCAGGTTTCATAAACTAATGATGTCATTAATACAACAAAATCAGCGCACATGTCTGGAGATACCAGTAAGCACAGATCCCCCGCTATCAGGACATTCTCTTTCTCCAACTTGCAAGTATCAGAAAACTTTAAGCAGTAAAGCTGGTACTGCGTTTGACAACAGAAAAAGTTACTAAATTCCATGATCATAATAGAAACAGGTTCAGTCAATATTACTTTCTGCATATTATCAAACTATACGATTTCAATGAATTATTAAACATAACGTGACATGAAAACTACTGAAATTTATCAGCATTTTTGCAACTGGTGCAGAGTTCATTTTATTGTCATAAAGACTCAGTGTTGTATTAAACTTTGTAAATATCTGAATTAATTGATCTCTAATGTGCACTTGGGTGATTTTCCCTTTTAAAGAATTTTAAACTGTTATTTTGATCTACAAGTCTAATATCTGCTTTCATCTTGCCCCATACTTTGGAAAAATCATCTGGGAGAAAGTCCAAGATTCCGGATCAATGTAAAAACTTTTAAATTCCCCACAATGCTTTTAAATTCATCTCACTATCTTTCAGGTAAAACTGGCCCAATTAAAGATTACACAAACCTGCAACAAGTGAAAAGCTTCCTGACCCAATCAGAATTAGCGAAGTTTCTTTACACTTGATGAAATCATTTGTTCTTGCATTCCTTTGCACTTAAAACCCAAACTCTTTCTAAGAAGGACAAGGGAACAGATAATTGCTCTGCTATTTATAAACTGAAAAAGAGAGTATTGAATTATCACAGAAGTTTTAATATTACAGCAATGAAAACATATATAATATATATGAAGAAGAGCTGGACAGGTTTGTTCTGATGGAAGAGAATTATAATTGCATGGTCAAGATAAACAGGTAGGAAATTGTTCAGTTCAGGAAATTTTCCTGACATTAGATTCTTTGTTTACTGGCCAAAAAAAACAAAAAAATTATTAGCATTGATACAAAATGTTTAATGCACTACAGAGTCAATCAGCTTTTGAAAGTGTTCTGGTTTCAGATTCTTTGTTTACTGGAGGAAAAAAAAAATGATAACCATTGGTAAAAACTTACAATGCACTGAGAGCCAGTCAGCTTTTGCTACAGCCCCTCCATTTCCAACACGACATATAAAAAAAAAACTATTAAAATATTTTTTATTTCAGTCAAAACTAGGACATCAGCTAGGAATCCAGTGTGTTTTCAATCTAAATAAATCCGGCATCCTGTTTGAGGAGCTTCTCAAATGCAAAGATGCAACAACAATCAAAATGCCTGGAAGATCAGTGTGATGGGAGCTAATCTCTCTTGACAGACAGAAGGGTCAAAGTGACTGAAGATTTACCTCTCTTCTCCTTCATGCTGTGGCACCTCTAAAAGAGCCAATTTCATGGCTGCTCAACATGCAATGCAAAACATCAGCTTAATTCCATAAAGATATATGGCCATACCTTCCTGTGAGTGCTTGCAGGTTTTACATGTTAAGAATTTCACAGGGAACATTTTTTACACCAAATAACAGACATTTCAAGTTTGCTATAGAGGACAGGCTGATATTTTTAACCCATTTACAAAGGAAACAAAAAAGCAAAAATTATTGGAAGGGAAAGTAATCTTTCACTATGGACAAGCTTTTCAGTTTCGGAGACATAAAATACTGTGCATTTTTGACACATTCTGAAGGGCCATTTTTCACATATGTGACGGTGGAAGTTTGCCTCATTCTTATTGTTTATTTACATTGCTGTAATTTGCATGATTATGGCGAGGCAAGAGCTGGCTCTTGTGAAAGTATAACTAGTATAAGTGTATGTGACGGTAGTCATGGTTCTGGATGTTATCTTGAGCCAAGAATATTTGCACTGCATGACAAATTTCAATACGGTGCCAGTACTGTTTACATTACCAATCTCACTCTTCATTGTCTGAATTGTGTCAATAAATTCTTTTTAAAAATAAAAAAAAAAGTGAAAAAAAAAAAACACCCAAGATCACAGCTGCTTAATTCTTGGGCATTTCTACTGATTTTTCATGGGAACAGTGTATCAGATTTCTGTCTACAGATGAATAAGAAAAGAGGTCTATGTTACCTTAAACTACTGAAAGATGAATGCAATGCTGACTAACAGGCAGTAATGTGTGCTGGAAATAGTTCTCCATCCCACTTTTTTTTTTTTTGCACTGTGGCCCACGGAAAAAGTAAGGAAAGCCACATCATTGAAAGGTATTCCGTGTCCACTAATATGCTAAAGGTCTGCTAATGCATTGCAAAATGATGTACAAATTTGGTACACAAGAGTATCATTCCAAACAGTTACAGTTTTGAATTGGTGGATGCAGCATATGACTAAAACTGCTGATCCAACATTTGTTTCCTGGACATCAAATTGGCCCCTCTTGCAGCTGTGCCTTGTGTTCATTAAATCTTGAAACTTACAAAAAACAGTGAAGCAGATAAGATTTTCAAAGATCAAGAAGAGAAACATCATGCTGGTATTGCTTTGAAGAAATGAAACACATTGGTAATAACTGAAAGATATGGCAACAGGATATGACAATGTCCAGAGAAAATGTCATTTGTCACAAACAAAAATGTATCAATTACTGCTGATACCTGTCAGTTTCTTCACTCAGTTGTCAACTAAACTTTCAAGTAAAGATTACCTGAAGGAGTTTAATTCACAAATGCTTAAATTTGGAATTACAATTTCAAGTACGATCAATGAGGGTACATAAGTATTGCTGATGTTGTCTTACTTGCAATATAAGGATTTTAATAAGTAGGTCTACCTTAGAAAAGTAGGAGAAACCTGCAAATATAGTAACTTAAGGCAGTTTGAAGCCAGACATCTAATTTTAAGACTAACAGTTAATGTCTTGCAATTTATGCAAAATCACTCTACTCCTCTGAGTGTCATTTAAATCTCACCCAGCCATTTTTCTCACACAATATACATGTTTGTGGTTTCTGTCCTTTCATCCATTCAACTTTTAGAGTACACATTCCCATCTACACACCAAGCATACATTTTCTAAATATTTCCAGGTACTTGAACCTACAAGGTCGAACAAAGATGTATGATATAACAGCACCAACATATAAAAGAATGCACACTCACAATAAATCTCAACAGCATCCAACAAAACTATGATGTTATGAATCTAAGCCAAATACCTTTTGTTAAACATTGCTTGGGAGCATCGCACTGATTACTGAGGATCGCATATGGTCATCAGACCTTTCATTCTCTTGCTATGAGAAATAAAAATTATGTCTTCAGGTATTCATTCACATTGGTCAGATACTCTATTCTATTTCCCCTAAAGAGTTGGCAAAATTAAGGACATTCACACACGAAAAGGTGACATAAGACTGAAAACAAAATGTCTGGAGAATAAAAACTATAGTCTTGCTTGCCTTGATGATACATCACGTAAGAGCACACTAAGTCCAGATACAGAGCAAACTAAAGTGACAAAAGGCAAACATGTCATTTTTTGTGCCTTATCAAACTAATGCAATAATGACATGAAATAAATAGATGAATTATAAGTGAACTCATGATACGGGTAGAAGTCAAGAAAAAGCTTATTTCACTCCCCAAGCATTACTGTGCATCTGGGTCACTGCGTATCTGATAAAACATTTATACTTTTCTTCAGAAATTCGGGCACAATAAACTGAATGCTTGTGTTGTGATAAGACCCTAAAAATCTAATTTGAGTTAGCCTTCAGAAAGCTTTCTGAAATAAAATTATGTAAAGATAAAAAAGTACAAAAAATTTTTTGTCCAAGATAAAAATGATGAAACTAACTTTGGTCACAAGTAAATCTATTTACTTAAAGCTCCAACTCTCCCCTCGACAGGAAACAATTTAAGATTCTACAGAATTTTTAAAGATACAAAAACCATCCTCTGGGTGAAGAAAAATTTACAACTAAAAGCAAAATGTTCATTTAACTTTCTTCTGTAAATGAACCTCTCAATAAGTTTCCTATAAATAGAAAGAGGTAAAGTGTCCAGATAACTGGCCAAGGATAAAAATTCTCTACAAAAATTATAGTGAGGATACCAGTAATGGCATGGTTAATAATACTATTCGCATTTTGATCCGTAATATATAGCTGGCATTATGGAACAATGTTACAGTCTCAGGTTTTCACAAAACTGACTGTTCTCGCTATTCTCCATTTTGGACATTTTTGCTCATATGGTTTACTTATTTTTTAACTTTCCACAACCACTTTCAGCATTATTTCGATCTGAAAAACAGGCACACCCAGGTATGAAAAATCCTTGACAGAAGAACAAAAGAACTTCTTTGTTTCACCAACAAGGTTGTGAACTGAACCTTATACACAGTTCCTTAATGCCATCAATATTATCAACATGCATCTCCTATGACATAAACCTCATCAGACAGCTCATCTGTTGGTTGTACATAAAATAATGTCCTTGATGTACTACATGCATTCTTTATGACATATTACACAATCAGTGTATTTCTGACCATAAACTTTATCATTTCACCTTCTATGTCAAATGTAACATACTGTCTGTTGTGTCATAAGTGTATTTCCTAAATACCACAACATGCATAAAGGCTCAGTGAATGAAAATGATACTTGACAAAAACTCTGCAAATGATATCATGATCTGTTAACAGCCGAAACTGCTGTTTCTAAATAACACAACATCAGTTACATCAGTCCTGCAAGATGGGACAGCCTTGACAAGGTCAATGTACTGACAAGAAATGTTACTTCTCATTAAACACTGCCGACTTCAACAACAGCACTGCAAGACCATCTGTTGAGCCACAAAACACAAGAGATCTTTGAAATTTATCATTCTGATGAAACAAACTGAGTAGTTTTATAATACCACATATCAAACTGAACTACAATCCCCTTCTCTGTGTACAAAGATACTGGTGAAAATAGCAAATGTCCATGATGGACTGACCCATACTCAGACTGTTTCTGAATAAAATCAGCTTTAGTACAAGTAACAAGCACAATTTATTGTCACACTTTCCCACTCACGGAGACTGTCACACACATCTCTTTATACATATCTAGTGCACATATTTTTTGCTGCAATAAAAAAAAAATGTCGATGATTTAGTTGTCATACGATGTAAATACTCATAAATGTGACACTGTCTGGGAGAATCCACCACATTTCCACGATCCTGTTCATTTTTTCTTCCATCACAAATTTATGAGCATACACTACAAACTTTTTCACCCATGATACTGGGCAAAAAGCATTCTTCATAGCAAGTAAAACTATTTGTATTTTAACAGGTGGGTTTTAGTATGTTGACTTTGTTGCTGGTGAATAAAACCACTTATACACTGCAGGAAATGAAGCTAATATCTCACAGAACACGAACGGAAGTGACTTTTGCTTTTAAAATTAGCCAGATTTAAAACGATACAACAAAAACCAGATTCTGAACTATACAACAAACCTTTATCATGAACCATTCCAATTCTTTAAATTGGTGGACTATAAAACTTACAACATTTCCACCCTGTTTGCCAAGTGAAGCGCCTAATGTCTACATTTAGTCTAGCAAAACTATAAACCAGTGCTAGAATCTACTATGCTGCAGGCTGGAACAATGTTAACTGTTCACAGCAAGCCAAGGATTTCTACTCCTGCTTTCTGTACAGTCTCAGAAAGTTCCAATGAGTTTAGGCACAGACCTAAACAGGAAGCCGAGGTCATACCATGATCTCATCCTCATCCCCCAGCTGTAATATTTCTGGCACAGACACAAAACTGGATTCTACTGTCATTGTGCCTGTGAATTGCGAGTATTTGGTTGTGGGTCGTATGCTGATTGTTGGAACTGGTTCAGGGAGGCAAGCCTCGCTGGTGTCTTCAAAGCTGTTTGGTGACGTATGTGAATGTGCTTGGACCTTTTTGGCAAATTTCTGAGGTAACCGCCTGGCATGTGGTGCATGGGCTCGGTCTTTAGTTATGGGCAGCAGTGATGGGCGGGCGACTGAAATGAAATAATGAAAAATGAACACTTATTAGTAACATTCATGTAATAAAAATACATATATTTCCTCATGCGTTTTAAAAAGTGTTTTTGCCAACTAAAAATGGATAATGAAGAAAGGGAGCCAAACAGAATCCAATAAAAAAGCAAATGCATGCAGATATAAGATGACAAATCAAAAGGGAGACAGGAATATTCACTAGTTTTAAAACATGACTGAGAGAAGTAAAGATTAACAATTTAATGCTGAAACTGCTACTGCTTATATACTTTATTCACTACAACAATGTCTATGAAAACCATTAATTTTTTGTGCATGGTATTGTGTAAAAAAAATCTCCTCGATGAGTTAAGTTTTACATGCAAAAAATTGAGAAATATAATGGTTCCTTCAAATGGAACTGGAGATAGAAATAATTCTTTCCCCCTCTGTTTGCTTAAGGCCCTTGATCCTGTCGAATGCAAAAAAAGAAAAGTTAATTAAATAAATAAAGAGCACAGAATTGTTGATAACTTTAGAAGGAATGACCTTCACCTGCAGCTATTGAATCAGTTTGTTTTGTCTATGTTTTTGTGGGTTTTTTTTCTTTCTAATTTGAGGACATTTGCATGTTTGTTATGCATATTTGAGTTATCAAATATAATGTGTAATCATTTGTAATTAAGAGTGAAATTTATTTTCTAGATTTGGTATGTTATTGACTTTGATCACACATCTTTAAACCAAACTCACACTCAACTGAAATCAAAATAAAACTAATGCCAGCATAGTTATACATAAGACTATATATTAATCAAGCAGACCTCCGCAGTTTACAACTCAAATTATGCACTGCAAAATCAACACAGTCACTACATGACAGATTTGTCAACACAAATTTTGTGCAAAAAAAACACATTTTGCGATGGAAGCCAAAATGTATTTTGACAGCACACTGAGAGAAATGGATGTGTTGTTTATCATGTTTTTTTTGTTTTCATTTTTGAATATTTAATTAATGCATGCATCTGAAAAGAAAATAAGGACTCTACAAAAATTCTGGCATTGAAATAAAAATTTCATATCCATGAAATATTCAAAAATGGGCATTATTTATAGGTGTTATATGAAATACAAATGGGATACTGAACTTAGCCCTACAAAAAGAAGATAGTGTATAATATGAGAACTGGGAGCCAAATTTTGAACAGCATATGAATTAATGAGAGTGAGGCTACGAAAGTATCTATGAAAGAAAACAACTTTTACAAAAGGAGAGGACAACAACTGTCATGTTAACATATGAAAATAACAAACATTACATCTGAGTCTGTAGGGGAATAAAAGCGAACTTCTAGGACAAAAGAATCCTTCATACTGCATAACAGAGGTGTCCCGGTATCAGTGAGAAAGTGTGGTGATCTGATTTTCATGCACAGCAGCCTGATTTACTAGGGCCCTCCCCTCCCACACCAAAAAGGGAGACATTCTCTTCAAAAATTTTTTATGAAAACTTGAAGTAAGTGAAATAAATTCAAAAACCGGAACAAAAAGTAAAGAAAACAAAGTTAAGACAAACAACCAATCACATCCAGCACGAGTAAAGCTTTGATGTATAAGAAAAATAAATTCTGAGAACCTCCTTGACATAGAAAAACAGAGCTTGATACACCAAAACTTTATGGAACCATTTGCTTTACAACAGTGACAAAACTATGAAAAATTCAAATGAAAGAAATTATATCTACACAAAAAGATGAAGTATGAGCCGAAGGGCAATGAATTTATATAAGAAAATAACCAGCTTCTTTTAACAAAGGTTTGACTGTAAAAATACACGGCATCAGTAAGTTTATGTGTAATTTAAGATTCCAACAGCTTGAGGTCATAGAGAATATTTTAAAAGCCTGTAAAAATACAAGTGACAGGTTATTTTAATTAAGTTATAAATTTCTTTACTCATTTAGTTTTGTTTGGGGAGAATGGAAGGAGAAATCACATAATGAAATTCATTTACTATTTTCCAAATGATCAACCCTATCTTATACCGAGTGACTTTTAACCTGGGATTTGGTTAGCCGAGAGAACACACTGCTCACCAGATTAACAAACACAACAAGATTATAGGTGCGTGAATCCATTATTACTCAACTGCATTTTAATGCTTCTTTCTTATAATATTGTAACAATAAGAGTAATTAATATTTTCAGCCACCTTAGGCCATCAAAGAAATGGCGGAAGATTGCACAAAGGTACTTGTAGTTACTAACAATAAACCATGGTTTTAAATGGCTGTCAAGTTGAAATATCGCAAATGCCAATAAATCTATCTAAATACAACAGAAAACTCTGCCTTAATTAAGAGTGCTCGTCATGGACTTGGAAAGTCCAACCTTGGTGCTTTGTACTGTTGATGTTTATTGTACTATGGGAATATTTTTTAAAAGAAAATTTCAGCTTTGTATTTATGTATTTTATCTCTCTCCTTCTAATACATTCATTATTCAAATAGCAGAGGAATAGTTTTACTAGACTGAGTAAAGACATAAAGAGAAGGAAAGCTGCAGGAAGGAAATTCATGCTTGTTTTCTCGTTAAGAATTCATGAATGATTATGAGATACAGAGATTGACAAAAGCTAAGCTGTCCTGCTCTGCCAAGATATATATATATATACATTTGCTACATACAGGTATGTGAGGTAAAATAGGCCTGCAGGTTACTGAAGTTTGGAAGATAGTGTTTAGTGATGTCTCCTCAACACAGTCTTTGTACATGTACAAATTTCTTGTTTCAATGTGATAACATTGTGTTGTTTTCTCTGGTGCTTTGCAGTTTGCACAAACACACAATATGAACATTCATTTTCATGGGTGCTTTGCAATTTGAATACACACATAATAAAGACGTTCATTTTTGTGGGTGCTTAGCAAGAACACACAGAATGCCAACGTCATTTTTATGGATGCTTTGCAGTTTGCACATACACACAATATGTTATGTTCACTTTCATTAGTGCTTTGCAGCTTGCATAAACAAATAATACAACAGTCCATTTTCATGGGTGCTCTGCAGTTTGTACAAACACATATAATAAGTTTCATGTCCACAAGAAATAAGCGATAAGCTGCTGTTCTAATTCAATTGATAATGACAAATATAGGGGATGTATCTCACTGTCAGTGAGATTAGGAGAGCAAAAAGATGCTTGAGTTATGTTTCAAGACAGGCAAGAATGTCATATCATAAGCACTGGCTAGTAGGTGGAATTTCTAAGCTTGGCTTGATTCAACAGTCAATTGGCAATCTGGCAGATATTTTCTGACAATAACTAGACTAATAAAGCAATAAAGGTACAACTGGCACATTTCTTGACACATTATTTTCCCTTTCTTTTATTTTTGACTAATGCACACACTGCCTTTTTTATGTGCGTCTATTTCTGCAGAGAGGAAAGAGTATATTGAGGCTAATGTTAAAAAGTTATTCACACATCTAATTTTGAATGATATAGATGACTACTATGAAATTTGGCAATGTATTATTCCACACTTGCATAGCTGAAATTAATTGCTCAGCAAATATAAAAAAAGACAATAATAATTATAATCAAAAAGTAGCAAGTAGTAAATAAATTGTTAATAAAAAAAAATCCCTGATCATTTAAAAAAAAAGGAAATAAAGAAAATGTAAGCATTTGGGGACTGAAGATGAGAGAAAAAGACAGCTAGTGTGATTTACCTCTCCTGTAGCTGATAGGCTAAAAGATGGGAAACAAAACAAAGTGTGCATTAATGTGGGAAGACCAGAAAGTGAGCCAGCTGATGAACTCACCACACCCACAGTCAAGGGAAAATACCTATATAAAGCACGCTGCACAAACCATCAAATCATACACATAAATGTCACGGGTGAATTTTTTTTCTTCTTCTTTTTCACTTTTTCATTTCACTAACTGTGGCTCAAAAACTGTAACTGGCAAGTTCTTTACTTTCAAAGGACTAAACTAATGTTTAGATAATTAATTTGATTTTTGTCTTTTGTTGTAGTTTACAAGGTATTTAGTCTGTTTATAGTAACTCTTCAGATTTGGACATATTAAATCTAAAGGCCCCCCTGTCAGCAGTTCAATATTTCTTTTGCCCTGTTAATAATCATCATCATCATATTCTGTCTAGTGTGTTTTTGCAGTAACTTTGAGTAAAGAGGTACTGTTCTCGTTTGACTGTCTAGTTTACAACATTTCAATCTTAAATGACTACACAATAAGACATTTTTTCAGAAAATTGTGATTATGCTTATTAAAAATTCAGCTGCATCAAGATGGAAGATTACTTGCTCAAAGTTTCATGAACATTTTTATTAAGACTTGAATGGTCCTTGTTATAGCAAATAGTTTTGGCCCACTCTCTGTTTCACCAATTTTACCCCCAGCAGCAAAATGGCCAATTGGCTGGCAAGCAGAACAGCTGAGATTATTTACTGATTCGGGCACAGGATGGAAGAAATAATAAACAAAAAAAAGCAGTAAGGAAAATAACAGGAACAAACTTCCCAGTTGTGCTGAGAGAGAGAAAAAGGGGGGGGAAGTAGCTTAGCTGAGCATGCTTTGGGTTGCTGCTGCAGTTGCACAGCTTGAAATACCACATCTGGTTACCATATGTGACCTACTTTAGCTGACACTGTGTCCTTCTTGTGTCATGCTTGTCCTTCCTCCATTAAGTATCAAAACTCAACGCATGATAGTCTATGCCATATTTCTAGTTTAACATTTGTATTTCCATTTAGATACAATAGACCACGCTACAAAACAATCTAACAGGCTAATCTGAGTCTTCAAAATGGTACAAAAAGCCCCTGATATGGATATCCATTGCCATATCTGAATAATGTACTTGACACAGCTTACAACAATTTTTGCAAACTTTCAGGTGAACTTAAATTTGATCTTGAGAAGTATTGATTATCTCTTTGTCTAACTGACTAACACATACTTAAAATTCTAATGTCTATATCTTAATTGAAATTGAATCTCTTCTTGGATTTACCATGAATTCTTGTTATCAAATTTACTAAATTCTTCCACAGCTTGTAATAGCTGCGCAGGTCAGAATACTGACTTCAGGTGAGATGCACACTTGCACCCTTCATCCCCCTCTTCCCCGATACATGAAATCTGATCAACCATTTGAAGCCATCAAAGCTGGGTTTCCTCAAACCACTTTATGGTGCACACCAAGCAAGCTCTCAGAGGAAATAGGTAAAGCTGAGCCAAATACTGGTAAACATGTGATACAGAACTCGGACCCAAAACTGATGGAACACAAAACAATCATACAACAGTTTCAGTTTCAGGTAACCTTTTCTTTCTTCTTAGTTAAAAAAAAAAACCCGAGTACACATTTTTAACTTTATGTCTAACATTCAGTCAAACATCTCGTTGGACGCGTATTTTCACAGTTTTCTGTTAGCTGTATAACTTTTACAGAGCTACTTGTACAAATCTCTCTGTGTAAATTGTCAGAAAATGTTTTTGTTGTTGCCTGTCATATTAAGAACCATATTAAGTGCAAGAACCTTTCACCATAAGCAATGATAAAGTACAGGCAACTAAAAGTCGGTGAAAGTTTGGAGTAGAGTAGGCTGAACCAAGTTTGTTCCCAGCCAACTAATCCAACAACGTAAACTTAAACCAAAGGGACAATTAAAAAAAAACAAAAAAACTAAAAATCAGAACCAAGGAACTGGAAACAATTTGGGGAACTGATGATTAAGGTCCAAATTGAAGAGCACCATATACAAAAATTTCAATTTTGTCATGGCTTGAGATTAATGTTTTCATAATCTGAATTGTATCTTTAAGTCCCAATTTGATTTTTTTTCATCCCTTCAGTTTGATATTTTAAGCTATATCCATATGCGACCTTAAGCTTCAGTAACCTCAAGTTGTCTCCAGCTCCCAACACTAGAGACTCTTCAGGAGAAAAAATATACTTTATCAGTACCATTCTCAGATAGTCTATCTACAACCAATGACATCAGACGACATCTAGAGTTAGAAAGTAATAATGACGATCTGTCAAATCTTAGATTACAATGACCGAGGCCATTTTCTTCTTCTCTTAAATCAAACAACTGATCACTCTGTAAAACATTGCCCTTTTTTTCTCTAACTCAAAACTGATGTGAAACCTTACAGGTAATTAGTCTGGAGTCAATAGATATAATGTAAATTGCTGTCAGTGGTGAAATGTTACGCTGTTATTCCACCGTGAGTTTGTTATACATTAAAATTTCTTTAGTAATTAGTTTATAAGGTTATACATTGTTTTCTTTTTGATGTCTGGTGAATGGAATACTCCAGAGATGCTGGCCAGTGACTTGAGAACATTAGTAGAAAATGCTTTAGTAAATATGTCTTAAATGACTGAAGTTATGCAGCAGCATTTATCAGTGTACTGCCATCTCCAAATATTAAGTTTAAAATGAAAGGGATGTTTCAGCAGAAGAATTATGGGTAAATTTAATGGTAATCAAATGGGCAGCAAAACTATGCTTTTTGAAGTTAAAATTCTCAGCAATTATCCAATGTGTCCAGTTCAGTAAGGACCTAACTGTAAAGTTTGATTCCTTATTTGAAATATAAACTGATCAAAACAGAATCTGAAACTGACTCATTGGACAATGGAATTCACAACTCAACATGGGAAGGGGAGGGGGGGGTGTAACCTCTAGACAAACACAAGTACAGGAGCCACAGCTGGGTCTCCGCACTCACCAGGTGACTCAAAATTTACAGCATATTCCTCATTCATTCCATCCAGGTCTCCGTCCATCTCATCACCTGAGAGAACATCCTCGTCACTGCTAGCTTGTCGGGTTTCCAACATGGGCAGTTTGAAGGTCAATTTGTCTCTGAAAATTTATGTCAAAAACAATCACTGTCTGTGCCATTGCAAAAAGTGAAATGTTCTTGTATGAAAAATAATATCAGAGATAATATACTTCAGCCATCAAATCGTCCCCTTAGAATTACAAGGTTCTATCTCCACTTTTTAGTTAAGCTGAGTTAATACACTACACACTTCTTTTACAGGCCTTCTCCATTGTGTGTCAAAGTATCAAGCGGAGTCGGTGTGTGATTTGTAAGTATTACTAAAAAGAAAAAAAGCTGTAACTCTAAAAGCTTTGAGCACATGAAGCTTCAATCATCTATTTCACAATAGTTCATGGCAGAGTTCAAACACTGTTATTCTTAAGAGGCAGAATGTAAAACAAATGTGAACAGAAATCATCTCTCACAGACAATTTCCGCAACACCACAATGATGCATTCAAATCTTCAATATGCTTGATCTGAACCCATTTCTTCTAAATGCTCAAAATCATCCCAGTTAAACACAACAGTTCGGAGTTCAGCCTCTAAATGACAAAAACTACTAACTTTTCCATATGAATGGATTCCAAATGACGTGATAATGCTTTCTCTTCAGCTTTCAACTCTGGGTCTGCCTCCCCCTCGGAACCTTCCTCCACAGCGGCATCTTCCTCATCCACTGCCTGTTGCCTGGTTACTGATGCTTGCTTGACAGGGCTGGCCAATGGGGATTTCTGCTAAAATATTGACAAAAACATAACTTATTATATTGTCATTCCCATTTTCACAGTTGTAGTCATTGCTGCAAAATTTTGCTAAAAAGACTTTTGATTCACAAATGTAAGTTCCTGAGAGTAGTGGTCATAATTTCTGCTCCAGAACGGAAAAAAGAAACAACAGATATTCTTCCCCATTGATAAAGTCTTTAAGATACACACATACAAACACACACTGATGCACCCTCACTCTGTTTATTAATTTTGAATAGGTTGACTGAATGAGATTTTGCTGTGAAGTAAACACAAACAAGATGTATCCACACTGGGGCTAAAACCCTTAAATATCTTCCACATTATGACACCCTTGCTACATACCCTGGCACTACGTAGACTGGCTCGTACAGCATTCAATCTATCTCCAGTTGTCTTCTCAACAGTCTCTAAAATGTCAATATCTTCAAGTTTTGATTTCACAGTGCGGATTTCTTCTTTCAGGACTGACTCAAGGCACCTGAAATGAAATTTAAAAAGACAGAAGCATTTAATACACACTGGCACAAAAGTGAATTCACTAACAGGGAAACTTATGCTATGACATAAAACTGGTTCAGTTGGCAATGCAAACTGGTGTTACAAGGTCAGTTTTATCAATAAGGCAAACTGGCATGCTGTGACAGTTACCATATGCCAGGGAATTAATTACACAGAAAATGTCCCCCTTTCATAATAGTTGTATATCTCAAAATGTGAAATTTGACACATGTGATGGGTTTTCCTACAGCACCACACAAATAATAAAGTGAAAGACAAAAGACAGGAAAAGTTGGATACAGAAGACCCAACCAGTCCTGCCACATGCCATCCCTAAGATATAATTAGTTTATTTAAATATACTGAGGGTCTGGTTTTGTTGCAACTATGGTCCAATGCCCCCCCCCCCTCCTCCCCCCCCCCCCTTTTTTGTCCACTATTTCTCTCACATTTTCCCACTCAATTATTTTTCTTCTGTTCATCCTCCTCCTCACCTTCACTGTGTCATCTTCTCATGTTTTTTTCTTTCACTTTTTTCTTCCTTGGTTCCATCTATCCTTTCATTTTTGTCATTCCTCATCTTATCCCCCCCCCCCCCCCATCTCTTCCCATAACGCTTCCCTTTTCTCCATAGCTTCACATAGCAGTCACTGTGCAACCTACATCATTTGCTGTGGCATCAGAGCTATGGCATCCTGAGCTTGCAATTTCTTGTTTGTCATCAGGACTACAGGGGCAAAAATGACTGCCAGGGCATTGGCTGACATCTTGTTACTGTCACAATGCATGGCAATACTGTGGAAACAAAACAATGGTCAAATTTTTCCCTATGAAATTCCTCCACAATATACATTTGGTATTAAACAAAAAAGGCACATGTATATAATTGTGACGTTTTGCAATGAATGAAATTTGCCATGCTAGTAAATGAATGAATGAATAGATAAATAAATAAATAAATAAATAAAAATGGCCACATTATCATCAAAAGAAATGAATATTCACATAATAGCAATCTCACCAGAGCGATGAGAAAATTTAGACATGTCATAAATGGTTCAGTTCTTTAGGCTTAAATAGTGCATGTCAACTGTTCTTCAAATGGACCACGCATTCCAGACTAGAAAAGTGGAGAATCAAGCCAAACAAATCATCCTTAAAAAACCATAGACAAACATAATTGACTCAGAAAGATAATTTTCATAAATGATACATAATTACGCAAATGGAGCAAATTTTATAACTCATCACATCAAATGACATGATACCGAAGTTTCTTTACCCGCTTCGTGCAAAGACAGCAGAACATCGTCAACGAAACAAAACAAAAATATTTTCCCACAAAAAAACTGGGCAGCCTTGCTGCTACTTTCATCATTCTGATGTTTGTGTCCATTTGATGCTTTTGACACCCTTTTCTGCAAACTGTAAAATTTGGCTGTTTTTTTTTCTGCAGTAACAAATTACAGTCGTCCATCCTATATTATGGCAAATACTATCATGTTGATATTTCTTGACTCAAAATCATCCATTTAATCTGCCGCACTAGTCCTTAAGTAACCCACGAAATTGAGGCTATTTTCCACTCAAATGAAACTCGTTTTTTATCCATGATCTGCTTTGAATCAATATGTTAATGACCAACAATAGATAAACATAAAATCTTCGTACCAGGCAAGATGAAAGATCAGCCTCTCAAACAGATCAAAGTTGGCTCTTGGAAGTTTCTTGATGACATCAAATAATGCCTTGATCATCTCCCTTTCATCCTTAATCTCTGCAAACATGTAAGAAGATCGAGTTAAATATACAGGCATCCACTTCACAAGTTGAATAAAAGGGGAAAATGGAATGATTTTATTTAAGAATTCATTTATTTTCTCATAAATTTACAAGACATGGCAATATGACATAGTCGGTGCAGAAATGTGGTCCATTTTTTAAAAAACATTTTTCCCTTGACATTTTATGTTTAATTTCATAAAGACTTGAATTTTCTCCCTGTGTTATGAATAATATACACCTCTATAGAATTTGTATTTTGAAGAGAGACTGAAATTCACAGATAGCAACTTTCAAAACACATTTGTTGTCCTAAAAATTTCATCTCTGTTCAGAATTTAATATTTAACAGAACATCTTTCAAACATTATTTTTTTTTTTTCCTTATTCATTAGGTCATGCCATTCTTTTTGTGACCTTTACTTGTGCATTCACTGAAGTTGATTCAGTCACATTTCAACTACATTTTTACAGGGTGATTTATTTAATTTCTCAGTTGACATTTTAAGTCAACAAATTTACACTCTTTGGCTGTAAATCACTGATTTGTTTGAGAAAATAAAAACAAAAAAAAACCATGACCAAAACTTTACAAGACTCTCTTGTTAGTTTATGTAGTAAAGATGATGCAAGTTCAATGATATGATTCTGTTTCAACACTCATAACATGATGTCATGGCAGGAATTTTACAAGATTCCGTGAACGCCCTTTTCCTTTCTTGCTCACATATGGTGAAATGGTTTTTTCAGGTGATTCTGATTCTCTATTGCAGGAATATACTGCTTATAATCAAATTTTACATATCACTATAACAACAGTCACCAGAAACATGCTTCAGCCTTTGCTGAACATGGAACTTATAATGGCATCACTATAAGGTTTCATAATGCAACTTTATGTTGCCACCTTTTTCAATTCTTTTGTTCCATGAAAGCTGATGCTTTCCTCCTACAAAAAGGAACTTTTAATAATAGCCACTTTTTTTTCCTTTGCTTTTTCACTTAACATGGCCTGGCAAAATTGTATTTCAGAATGCCTGGAAAAAGGGGTTGTTTTTTTTCCCCCTCCAAATTCTAATTTTTTTGTTTTACAGTTTTTTGAAAGTTGAACTGAACACAAAATACAGCTTGACCCTGATTGTCCACTAGTTGGTTTAGCTCAGTGGATCCTGCCCTGCAGCGCGCCTTTGTTATTACCATTAGTAAGCACTCATGCAAGACCAGAGACACAACTGTTTCACGAAATCACAATGAGGTTAAACAAGTGATACAGCTAATCTGACCACTGTACTAAAATTATGCTACAGTTTTCAAAGCTTGAAACTTTCAAGTCCAGCTGTCTGGGTTACTAGCAACAGTCTTACAATACCCAAATTTCTACCTTCAACAGAACAACCTGGTGGAAACCAAACAACAAATGTTCATGCCAGACATTTGTATTTTACAGATGATAGTGGTTTTATCATTATATGTGTGTTGTTAAATGGCATGAAATCAAATGTTGATTAATATTTTCTATTTCTACCAGAACTTATGAAAATTAGTCATATTTTGATTAGGTTTTCATGAAATACGGAATGAAAATTTTCCCCCTTTCATTCATTTTCATGGAATTTACATTATTTTAAAAATATGTAAATTTAGAATGAAATATAAACTATTTTGCTTTGTATTCCTTATAACTAACAGCCACAGAAACAGTGACATGATCGGTATTCACTGAGTTTTGAAATGTTTCATTGCATGGAAGTACATATATTTGATATGGGGATAAGCCATCCATAACTTTATTGTCAAATCCGGCACTACCATTTATCTTGCAGTAACTATAAGGAGTTGATATAATGAAATACATTCAATGTGTAGCAAAGCTGGATGGAGTTCATGTTTATTGGGAATACAGTGGAGCACAATATGGCTTTTTTTTTTTTTTTTTGGAATGGCATATGGCAACATATGACAATTTTTATCTAAATTTTAATATCAATTCACATATTTATATTCATATATAACTGGTCCATGCAGCCATTGCTGGATCTATTAAAGGAGCCACACGCATTTGCTCACTTCATCCCCCCTATCAAATGTATTTCAATTTCATAAACAGCAAAAAGTATTGAGGAACATGCTAAATTTTAAACTCAAATGATTTTGCCAACAATAATGATGATGCTATAATGTGCAGAACAAGTCGCATAAATTTATGCCTTAAGATTCAAATGGTAACCTAAACATTTTTTCTTAATTTTTACTGCAACATTCAAACATAGTTGGAACATTACAGTCACTTTACACTCTTGATATAACTGAATTTCACCAGATCAAATTATGATTAGTCACATATTTCCAGTGTTTACTAAGACTCCATTAGTGCTGATGTGAATAGTACTGATACATCACTGATAGAGTGTTATCATGATCTTACCTGTGCTGCGTAAGAAATCATCATAGAGGTCGTATGTCAGCAGTGGTTCTGGCAAATTCCGCAGGAAAAGTTTGAACACAGAGGCAAGAACATGGACATGGTAATTTTCCAGGTCTACCCCTTCAACATCTGTAACGCAAACATAACAGAAAAAAATTACAGATACAATTACAGGCCTCTCCTGGTTTGGGAGGCTCTCTGCCGTCAGCATTTTCATCAGTTTTTCTTGTTGTTATTTTCTCCTCATTTCATTCTTCCTCGCTGTTTTCTCAATCCTCAATAGGACTCCCCTGAGAATCCTGCCCTCATTCTGGCTTCAAAGATTTAAGCAATCTGTATCTGATTTGTGAGTTTTTACATTATCTCAGCTCATCTGTGCCTATAGTGAACTCAGTGCAATTTACTGTCTAGGTCCAATGATTTTAAAAGCAAGAAGCTCCTGCATTGTTGTCAGTTCTAAACAAACAATCTTCAAATAAAGTATCCGCTGCTGTCTTCACTGCATATTTGCTCCATATCATTGATAAAACAGTATAATAGTTATATTCAGTTAAGGAACAATAGCTACGGTAGCATTAAGTCAACATTCAGAATACTTTATGCATTCCCTACTTAAACAGCACTTGAGGCAGAATCCTCCTGGATTCCTATATATGGAATAGTAAAGACTTTTTTCATGCTCTTGAAATAACTGTGAATTCTATGATACCAAATTAAGATTTGTGAGCAAATTCCCGTGTTTACTTAATATTCCTTGAGTGCTGATGTGAATATTACAGACATATCACTACTGAGTTATTAATGACATGGTAAAGCTAAAAGCTCAAGCTATCAACCAAATCCAGGTGCTGTTTATTTACTTCCAACTAGATATACCACAATAACACCGTTTCAACAGGTTTCTTTTATGAATTCAGGAAGGATAACAATAAAATCGCAAATTACCTGACTCTAACGCTGCCTTCAGTTCCTTGACCTTGGGGGCAGCACCAGACTTGCGGTAGACTCCCTCCACATACAGACCTGTCCTCTCAATGGTGATCATTAGCCGCTCACAGACCAGAGGAATTCTCTGTTTATCACTCACCAGTGAGTCTAGCACAGCCCCAAACAGTTGACTGCTGGGATGACCCTGAATCATGATTCAAGTATATACATAATTATATAACAAAACATTTGTGTAAATTTAAGACACTAAGTTTTTTTTTCTCAAACCACAATATATAATTTTACAACACCATTTATGCTATTTCAACTGTGACAAAACTTTTTTACTGCTCCAGTCAGTGTAACAACATAAGACAATGAAATCAAAGAAGGAGATAAAATGCTGTTGCATCAATATCAAGAATACAAAAACAAGTGACAGCCAATCTGTTATCCCATGCAGGCTTGCAGCATCTACTTGACTGTTGTGAAATCTGAAAGTATTATCACTTGGCTTCTATTCTGTAAAGAAGCATTTGATTTAACTATGCAAAGATTTGATCTACATTTAAGCCAAAAATATAAGCATAAACATCGTTAGGCCACACTTAGTGATGCTTCTCTCCAACATTTCAAAAACCATTTCAGTGTGCAGGATTCTTCTGTCACTCTCACAGATCTTACCTTGTTTTCTGTCAGCCCCTTACATGGTGAGCTTTGTTTACTGTAACACTTTTTATGGCAGGCCAGCTTGCACTCTGAAAGTGACAATGAACCAATGGATTCATAGGCAAAAACTGATGAATACCAATAAGAAAATACACAGATACTCTCCCATGTCAGACCAGATCAAGTCACTGCAGTGCACAAACAAACAAAAAAACCCAGGATAATATTTTTAATGCTTTCTTCTATCATGGATTTAACTGGTACAAGATAACCAGTCTCTGTGACTGACTGTTAGATTAGTTTCTGGTTTCTTCTATTTCTGATTCTTTTTGGAATTCAATGTATAGTTTATTTGCTGTTGTTCCTATAGGGGCTTTGCTGCATTCGACTCCTTTTTTTTCCCCAGTTTTAAATTTGTTTAAGTCTTGCTGTGACCCCACAGATTTTCTGTGTTTTTTGTTTTTTTTTTAAATATTTTGCAGTTTCTAGAATGGGGCCATATGGTGAAAACATGACAGAAAAACAGAAATGTATCAAGTTGTTAGGCCTTGGTCAGCTCTAATTTTTTGAGCTTTAATTTAACAAGCTCTACATTGGAAAATGGTCGCTTCTACATAGAATTTTGGAATTATTTTACTGCTTCAAATCTGAGTGCGGAAAATGTGACAGTGAACAGCACAATGTAGAGTAAATTGGAATTCCTCATATTAAATAAGCAGCAAAAACAAATGGTAAGGGAAGTAACAAATTTACAACAAATTATATACCTTGGCAGACATAGCCTTTGTCCATAATCCAGATAAGGGAGCTACAGACCTCACAGAATGTAGGAATATTGAACTGAACTTGGTGGTATCTGTGGCCGTTGAATTGCTGGAAGTCATAAGAGTTTAGTTGTAAAGTAAAAAAAATGATTAAGTTTCCACATTAACTGTACAGATTACATTCTTAATGTGCATACAGAGAACAATTTCAAAGAAGGCCTGTTTTAATTTAAATGTTACAAATACTGTTCTAGTGTTCAGTAGGAAGAAAAGATGGCCCAGAGAGAGAGTCAGTTATTTCGTAAAGTATGATATTGTGCAGGCACGTGAACAGGAATGGACAAGACAAACGGAAAACAGAATATAGTGGGGATCATTGGTGGAGGGCTACATCCTGCAGTGGATGGACAAGGCCTAACAGGACAAGATGAGAATTAGCTTATATCAAAGATTTAGACAATGCTCACTATATCCACACAACAGCCATGTTATTTATGCTAAAAAGTTCATGATACAGCAATTACAGTACAGTCAATGTTTCACAACTTACCAGAGTGTCATGACCTTTTTTATGTTTCTCTCTCTTAAGAATTTTCTTCTCCATGCGACGATCATCTTTCTTGTTTTCCCGCTGCCTCGCCTCCTCTTGTTTTCGAAACTCATCTAGAAAACCTCGGAATGCATTCACTGACATGACCAAGGGGGCATCACTCTTGGCCTTTCTCATCTCTGCTTCCAGCACTTGCCGGAACTGTTCAAACAAGTCTCGGTATCGAATCATCACTTTGTCTTTCTGTAAGTGATGAAAACATTCCAGTGAGTCTGGTAAGGTTCAAAGAATACTGCAACAAAATCACAGGACAACAAACAAGAGCGCCATATCGCAATTTGCTGCTACATATGCCACAATTATTAATAGCCTATTGTTGGCAACCAGAATGTTTTATGTCTCAAATTGAGAAAAATATGTTCCAAACTTGTAACCTTGATGAAAATTCAAATAATTGCAAAAACTTCAATACTGTCACATGGGTAGTTTTATTGGGTTATGAAATAAAGTCACACCTTCTGTCTTGGGTGTCTACAGGCATTTATGAGCAATGAATAAAATTGAACATAATATATTCTGGTTGATAACCCTTGATGTGACCCTTTTTCCAATAAATATATGAAGCATTCCAATAATATGAACACTTGCAACATGTGCTGTTTTGGAAATGTGGCTTTTCAAAACTCTTTCCTGACAACTGAGGCATTCTGAGCTTACGAAACAAGGAAGTGAAATGCAAATGAGAGTGAGCACGAAAACAAACCATAGATGCAAATCGTGAAGAAATAACAGCGATGATTTTTCAAATACCTCATCACATTATACATATGCTGATTTACTGTTTTTCTAAGCTACATGTAAACATTTCAATTTCAAAATGGCACGAAAAACTTTAAAAAAAGAAATATATATAAGGAAGGAAAAGAGGAGACATCATCATGCAATGCTTTTTCACTTCTCCTGAAACAATCAGGAAAGTGACAGATGTATTTTATACAATAAATGAACTCTAATGCCCTGCACTCCCTCTCCAACCATCCGTTTGCACAAGTAATTACTGGTATCACTATGACCAATGAAAAAACTTTGGAAAAAAAAAAGAAAAACTCCAGACCACACCATAGACATGTGACCTGGAACTTATATATATATATAAAATTACATACACTGATTTCCACAGCTATTATACTCTTGAGGTCTTTTCTGAACTTTTCCAAGGCCCCCTTGAAGATCTGATCCAGCACTGAGGACCCTCGGCCACTGCTGGCGTCTCCATAAAGTTCATTTTCCTGAGGGGAAAAAATGAATAAGAAACTCAAACAGCACATTAAATAGCATGGATATTCTGACTCTTCCATCCACCTTCTCTAAGCATCCCTAACCTAAGTATCCTACTCTTCAGACTGATATATAATACAGTGACTGATTGCAAGTTCTATATGAAATGTGTCACACCCACCTTCTGGGATATGAAGTCATCTAGGTAACGCAGCTCACATATATCTGTGATCACCATATTGTCTGCATATTGCCATTCTGTGGACCTGGCCACTTTCATGTTGCTGCGGGACTGGTTCCCGCTTGGTGACAAGTTGGTATTTTTCTCTTGCGCCCGTTGCTGCTTCTTCTTGCGTCGCTGTCTGTTGTTCCATTGGGGCGGTTTATGAGCTTCATCTGCATTGAAAACTCCATCTTTGTTATGAGGGGCCAAAGGGATTGTAGGGAGAGGCAGCTGCGGCAGTACACTGACTCCCACTGTGGATAAAATGAAAAACTGACAATGGCGTAGATACTTTTTCTGACCTTTTTTTGCCAACTAAATTAATTGCCTTGGCTGCCACGTGGAAGCAATGTACTTGAATCCAGAAAGTCTTTGTGCAGCTTGAAATGGTGATAGATTCAAAAACATAAAATACAAAAAAACAGCAAAGCTGCAAATGCAGGAGAAAGGCAATTAAGTCAAGCTTTCAAATCAGTAATCTCTGGATTGTTAAGTTTCAACATTTCATCACAATTACAAGATTCTGAAATTCCAAGAGCACATTTCATGATTATGATTCAGTTGTTGTATTGATCACAACACCTTAATTTGTATCTGTAATGATGGAAGATACGTAGAACATTAACGGTGCCATAGATACTATAACTTGAATTGTGGCATGTCTAAGGCATTTAACAGATGGCTGTTAAATTTTTCATTGTGAAGAGAGACTGACTTGAGGCTAATTTCTAGCATCTTAAATTACACTGGGACTTTACAGACACTTTGTATGATATGAATATCTTAGTGAAAACTCTGAATCAAAGCATAAAAGTAATAAAAATGGGTTTTCAATAATAACATTGGCAAATCTGTCCTCTATATTATATATTGCAACACACATAGCCTATACAAGTAGTTGTTATGCAGGTACACAATGCAGTGTACATTGCACCAAAGGAAAAGACTTAGCCTGAGAAACAGTAAAATTTGCAGAACACATAAACAACTTTTAAACTTACTTGATTCAATGGGACGCTTGGAGACAGATGATACGCTGTCCTCAGATTCTTCCTCGCTGTCCTCCCGTTTTTTCTTGGTACCTGGGCACACAACATGCAAGAATATCAGTTACATCCAAAAAGTCACCAATACAAAAGATTTTACAGTAGGCTGATGTAAGATTTTAATGCAATTTGGTCTTTACTCACAAGGTGGACAAGGTAAAACGCAACCATCCAAGTAAAATAGCAGTATGATCACAGATAACAGCTGACAGGTTAAGCCAAAGTATTAGTGTGCCTAGATTCATAAGTTTTGAGGCATGGGACAAATCAGGAGTGCTGTTTAGATTAACCAATAAAAGCTTTGTACTTGAGACTGAAAATAAAAGTTGCTGGCTCTTCTAAAACTTTCCTAGGGTTAATTGTGTTGTTTCTACTTCACTTGATGTTCTATTCTGTGCCTTATTAGTATGAGCGGTGACATCCAGAGGAACAAAATGGTATAAAATCTGTGACTTGTAGAATTAAAGCCAACTCAATTATTAAAATGTTTACAAAGTTATTTCACATGAGAGATAGTTGGGCAAGAAACAAGAAAACACTAAGCAAAATGTCTAAATGTCCTTTGGTCAGGACAAAGCAGTGTGGACTCTAAGAATACAACATGCTGTCTGCATTCCGGTTCAAGAGTCAGATGCCATGATTCACTAAGACGTTATTGAAATATTTTGTGCAGATAGTGGTCACTTCACAACAGCAAACACTATCGAACTATGTGACCATGTCAATTCTTTTTTATTCCTTATACAACTTAGGAATTTTCTGCATGAACATCACACTTCCTCCATCCAAATTGTTATGGCTCAAAGCAAGACTTCAAGGCTTTGTCCAACAGGTGTTAACAATTCTTCAAGGCACAGAATCATGAACAAAACATTTTGGCTTGTGTGAAAATTATACAAATGGCCAATGCCCAAAACTCAAGAATTGGTCATGAATTAATCATATAAAGACTGAAGCAGTGTTTATGACATTCCAAGGCTATTCAACGACGCAGCCCGCAAGCGCACAGATGAGAACTGATTCTTGCGTAGTTCATGTTGGGGTTGGACACTGCTGCCTTATCGAGTTTGCAGAAATTATAAGATGCATTGTGCTATTCCTGCTTTCCTGGGTGATCATGGGTGTTTTCTCCCTAATGCATTCACGGGGAGGGGCAGGCTTCATGCTGCGGTAATAGTAGATTTTACATGGATAAAAGGGTGTGTATTGAATCCTTGCTGGCTGGTGGATGGAACTATCCAAAACTATGGGCAAAGGTTGTGTGTGGAGGGTGCAAAGGTGGCCATGCATTTTTCTCTTTTACATCAAACAGCATTTTTGTTGTTCATTCTGTCTACATCAACAGTGAAGGAAATGATGATAGTTGTCATGCTCTTCATGTGTTGGCTTGTTTGTACTCACTTTTTGGCCTAAAAAAGGTAAATGATCTTCTGTGGCTCGGGGAAATGCAAGAGTGTGGTAGTGTATGGTGGCGTTTAAACTCTGTGGTCGAGGAGGAATTTACACATTATCACTTAGTCCTTTTATTACAGGCAAATAGGCTGGTTTATACACATTGTGGCGGGTGTTGAAATAAGTTATAAAATTCATCCCCTAGCTCCTTCTCATAAATCTCTTTCATTGTTCATATATTATGCCCCATATTCTATTCTGTGATATTGCTTTGGACTTCAAAAGCTATGATTCCCTACAGAACTGTAGTCACTAAAATTTTCCAATGCACTAGCCATACATCAATTAAAATGACAACTGCAAATGTTATTGGAAATATTCTCTCAGGACTGGATAAAATAGAAGAAAATCAAATGCGCTTAGGAGGCTTTCTCTAGCAGTACAGTAATACTCTCAGGATTTCAATCATATGTTCATTTATGCACTGCAATGTACGAGCCACAGTCTTTGAAAGATCATGTTAAAATCTTCTGAGGAGAAGAGGACCCAAATCATGTGGCATGTCAATTGTAGATCAACATAGATCTATCTCTCTAACTTTCTCTCTCTCTCTCTCTCTCTCTCTCACAGTGATGTCCTATATCTTCACTCTTCCCAAGAACTCCCTTTCACCCTCCGTGATCCAGGAGTATTGTTTGCCAAGAGTCCTGATTTCAGTTTACTCTTTCTGTTTCTTTCTCTTCACAGTGTTCTCCATTAAAACTACATGCATTTCCCTCTCTGAAACAAATATTTCTTCTTGGGGTTAGCCTAATATCAGAACAGTTTTATACCAACTAAAACCAACAAATTAAGACTGAAGCATTAATAAAACCAGTCCAGGAAACAGAATACAAATGTCAAAATGCATAATTGGAGCAATACACAAAATAAGCAGCAACCAGCTGCGGCAATCATGAGCAAGATAACTAGACAAGGAATTAGAAGCTACAGGAACAAGGGTAATTCTAGGGGAACCTACATGATGTTAAATGAGCTGTGGCAAAAAGGAAAAACATATCATCAGGTCAAACTGGGATTCTAAACCAGATGAAAAACATATGCAAATACAGGGATGGGAGCAACTGACCAGAAAATTTCCTAAACTTCTGATGAAAGGTATCTCTGTCAACAGCAATGTGCACATATACAGGCCTGTACATTTTCCATCTCATGATTAGACATTTAAAAAGGTTTTAAAATTCCGAAAATCAAGAAATGTCTTGAGGATTCCCATCCCTGCAGATACAAGTAAAAAAAAAAACCATCACACAGAACAGGATGAAAATGGTCAGAACAACATGATTACAGAAACTGAATTTTTGCATCACTACAATTCTATGCCACACACTGGTCTATCATGGTCATGACAACAGTGCCCAGATCCAGTCATAAACTGCAATGAAGAAGTTGAGAAAGATGACCAACATACGTCTTGAAATATGAAAAAAAATGAAAGATGACAGCCTTCTAGTGGTGTTTGATCTTGGGCATTGGCAACATTGGTGAAAAGTTCCCAAACAGCACTGTTAAATGAGCCAGTTTGCTCTGGATATGATCATCACTAGAAAGTATGACTGAACAGTTGCACTGCAAAAGGTCAGTAAATTGTTCTGTTATGCTTTTCAATGCAAGCAAAGTTTATGGATATGACACTGGTCGAATTTCAGCCCCAGGAAGAAACCATACTCATACAGGATGCTTAAGACATTCAGTGTCAGAGGCCTGCCAGCTCAAATTCTTTTCATGACCTGGGCACTGATGACATGAACATGAGGAGATTCAGCCATTTGAGACATGAAACAGCACACAGCATGACATGAACTAACAATCTAAGTGGCTCCAGAGATCCCAGTGGTGACTGCCATCTGAAACTAGGAGTAGCAACATTGAGATTGATAAAACAACACAAAGTTGCAGATGTAGTAGTTCAATGCTGTACACATTCTCTCTATCAGTAATAGCTGCGTCTTCACTTCATACAGCTGCTTGAAATAAGTGAATCAGACTTTTTTCTCTCGGACTTGCAAACACATTCCTCTCCCCGAACTTTTCTCCATTCCTGGTTATCTCCCCCTTACCCAACCATAAAGGCCAGCACCATCTGAAACTAGCAGTGACATCATCACAGCAATAGTGGTAGCAGTGGGTGGAGATGTTACTTTCTGGGGTCTTCTTCACCTGCTATAGTGACTGTGATAGATAGATGGGGCTCTATTTTTCCTTCTCCAAATCCAAATGCATCATGTTGTATGTTACAAAGTGTTTGTATTTAGAAGAGTTTTCAGGGTCATACCACAGTGTTATATTCATTACATCTGGTGGTTTTTCTACTCCTAAAGACTTTTTTATTTCTAAATGGACAGATGACTTCCAGTGAAATTTGTGATTGTACATTATGGAGGAGGGGGAAACAGATTTGTTGAGGAGAAAAATCATAAAGACATACATACACCCACACTTGCTCTCTCTTTCTCTATCATTCTCCCTTCTGATGATTAAAGAAAATATTGCCAATTACTGTTTTTTATATAAATTGCTACACTGAATTATCAACAAAAATCCCATCACAAACAAAGGTGTATCTGTCTATCATGTGAAACAGGACAAGCTCTGAAATAGGCAATTCGTAACAATATTGCCATATGCCATCTAACCAATTTATTCCACATACGAAATTTACTTCTCCCACCAAGAGCTTGCTTGAAAAAAGTTCTTTGAGATTTTTCCTCTCTAACTTTGAGTAAAAAAGGTACTTTGCTTCTGATGGAGTACGTAAGTTTTACTTTTTAATTGGAGGGTAGGCCGCCAACTTTAACTGTAAAGCAATGATCAACCATATTGGCAAACTAAAAGAGCTGTACCACAGTTCAAACAATAGTTTTAGTGTCAGTTTAACTGTGTCATCATAATTTCTACAGAAATGAAAAACCAGGGCAGGCTTACTATCTCATGAAACTCAACAGAAAAGGCTAAAACCACAGAATTATTCACCATTGCCCAGGTAAGTAAGGGAGCCAAATTAAATCATAAAGATGATGCTTCAAATAAATACGTAAATAAATAAACAAATGACCTACCAGGATATGACTAACAGGGATGTAAAATATGCTTTTAAAAAGTATTGCAGAAGCAGGGGCTGTACATAAAATATAGCTCCCATCCACCAAGAAACTTGACAATTTTCTAAGATTATATGGAACTAAAAATAAAAAAAGGACAAAAAGGGAGGAGTCAAACACAAAAATTATCACAGGTCGAATCATCAAAACTATAAAAATGCAAGTTTTCTATTCGCAATTTAAAAATTCAGACAGCCATAAAATAACAGAGAATGTACAAGTATGAAGCTTTTCATGACGAAAGCCTTTTAAATTTAATGGCCAAATCACATGAAGTGGCTGCTGACAGATGATAAAATTTCAAAAGTTTCCAGTAAAATAATTCTCCTGCTAAAATGCGCTTTCATCTATCATACATTCTGTCAAAATTACTTCTGGACTGCAAACATGGAGGCACCATGCTTAGCTCATGATGTCAGTTCCTAAATTTATCCAATGATGTCGGAATATAATAAAACTCCATCTTCCTGCTGACTAAAAAAATTGTGAAAGAGCCATATCAAAGTGTGACTGAATGATGGGAACAGCATATGGCTAGATGGCGGATTGGTGGAGATTTTGGCGAATCCTTTTCTGGGTCTCAGCTATTACTATAATACCAAAAAAATGGACAAAAGCTAAAAAAAAAACCACTATATTAATTATCACTCTAGGAATCTGGAATTGCACAGGGAAACTTTTGTACACTCTACAACCAAAAAAAAAAAAAAAAATTAAGCAAAAACAAAGAAAAGACATTACCAGGAAGCTGAACTGAAATCAAATAAAGAAAGCCATTCAGTTTTACTTTAATCAACAACATAACCCAAGCAAAAGACTTCATGAACTTCAGCAGACCACAGGGGAAAAAAATGTATGCATATGCTAGCAGTGTTATATCTTCAAGAATTTGGCAGGGTAACCCCATGTTCTCATCAGATCATTCATGCAGCTTTTACTCACAGTTTCACTTCCAATTACAATATCAACAGATAGCATGGTTTCCCACAGTGCACATAAAGTCAAGTACACCACGATTATCACCGACACCCAAACTACACGAAACTTGAAATAAAATGCACCAATTCTTCAATAATTAGTGAGGGGACTTTTAGTATCAAAATGTGAGCACTTTGCACAGCATTATAATGCAATATAAAATATGAAAATGTTCTTGATTTGTAAGCAGCCTACTAATATCCTGCAGTTCAAAAGATGAACAATAACAAGGAAAACAATTTGTCCATGATAATGAAGAACAAACTGCTAAGAACAAGGATAGACAATTTTTTCTTTTAAATGGCTACCGAATCTCCTGCAGTGAAAGATACTGCGTGTAACAGGGAAGTCAAGCAGTGTCGTTGACTTAATTGTATTGATCAGCCTTGCAAGTCTGAGAAAATCTACATGACTGATATTAAATCTGTCCACCACTCCCCGTGCCAAGCAGAATCTATGTCTATGACTTTATGCGTCTTGTGTTCATACACTGTCCCCAGATAGCTTAATTCTCTTATGCCCCATGTCATTGTTTTCGACAAAAATGAAGTTAAAGTTTTAACACTTCTTTGATCCGCTCTAATTCTAGTGTGTTTTATTAAAAGGAACGACTTCTCTTGCTAAATGCACAGCTGAAGACAGTCCCTGAAAACCCAAGACTCCCAGAGTTGCATTCACTCATTTCTCACAAAATTAGCATTTAAGATAGTTATGTTTTCAAGGGGCAATATCTAGGTCTGAAAATACATGTTTTAAATAAACCCATTTTCATGATAGTAAGTGGCACTGCCAGAACAAAATTAACGTCAAACCAGATTTTTTTTCTTTTTAGCAAAAGATTACTCTTGGCACAATACAAATTTTCAGGCACTATCTACCAGAATCTTCTGTGCATGTTTTGTACCTTAATGAGATCACAAAACTGTTCTGCAAACAGTAAAATGATGCCTGGAGGTACAAGCCACGTCTTTCACTACCGCACTGGCCATGTATTTCTGTCACTGAACATTTTAAGAAGCAGAGACTTTCTCACTGAGAAAACTCAAGACACTTTGAGAAAAGAAATTCATTCCACCACTCAGTTCCACTTCATGGTTTAGAACCAACAAACCGGACTTCACCAGCATTTTGACAAAGAAATGTTGACATTTAGGATATGAGAAGGCTAACAGAGTTATATATGTATAATGATGGGAAAACTAAAAGCTCTAAAATATGATACACTCACCTCCCATCCACCTTCTCCATTCCTTCTTTGCTCGATTGAGGGGGCTCAGATGACCAGTGACCTGTTGGTCATCAAATTCTACTTCTTCTCTCTTCTTCTGGATCGCAGCCGAGAGATTCTGGCGGTATTCGTCTGAGAAGCCTGCTGAGCGAGGGATGTCGATGGGGGATGGGTGTTTGCTGGCATCTTCAGGTTGCTCTGGCTCCGGGGATAATTCCTGTGAACAAATCAACTCAATGTTAAAGCCACAGGTATTATGCAGATGTCCTCTCCAGAACAACAAAGACTGAAGTAACATTGTACGGTGTCCAACCCCTTATGTCTCCACAAAAATTTTTAATGAGGATATATTCCATAGTATCTGTGAAGACTGAAGGCTTAACTGTCTTGACAGTTTCATGATAATGCAGTAATGATATGATGACAATGACAGTAAAGCCTAAGGGTCACAAAACTTTTAGATGCTGTAAAACTGCTGAAAAGTGAAGTTAAGAAAATATTTCCTGTAATCCTGGGTCTTTAACGGACTTGTCTACATTTCATTTGTATTCTGAAAAAGTCCTCCTCAGCTCTGAGTTTCACTGACAAAAGTTCATAAATATTGAATTTCCACATTTGGCAACAATTAATAATGTTGTTTTCTCATTACCAAATAATTTGATTAAAACTTTCATGCTGATGAGAAACATGGTTAAAATTTAAATTTTTGTCCAAAGTTGGAACTTCAATGTTATCACATTTATCCCATTCGTTGTTCAGAACAATAGATTATGACACTGTCATGGAATTATAAGTTAATCTTTGAAGTTCCTCAAAGTATTTTTTTTTTTTTTTTTTGCTTTTTGCTAGTAATATAACAAAGATCCACAAATGGGAGGAACCTGATGTAAGAGTTGCTCAGAAATCATTAACAGAGAGTACAGATTAATAAGAAAGTCTATATGCTGATAACTGCCATTAGAAACCTATTAAAAAAAGAGTTTGAATGATAGTAACAATGAAGATGCAAATGTCAAAAGTGTATTACATACAGCTAATCCAGATATATGGACACTACAGATGTGCTAGAATGGATCTTAGATCACTATGGCACACAGATGCAGAAATTTAAAACAAAAAGACTAAGGAGAAATCAGACTACCGCCATCTACAAACTCCAGAATATACACTGGAGTGAACAAAGCAAATGATTCTGATATACAATCCAATAGTATGATCAACACGTAAGCTGAAATACATTGAAATTACATAACCAAAAGCAGCAGAATTCCAATGAAGAAACAATACTAAATGTTATCTTTGTGAAATTATTAAAATTTGCAGTGACAAATGGGTTCTTCCAAAGTAATACTTAAAAGTCAAATCTAACAGGAGGAAGACAATACAGGATGAGATTAAGTCAATGTCTGGCTTGTTAAATAGCCTGAATCAAGTGTAGTTTCACAAATACAATCTGGCAAGTCAATGTCTGGCTTGGTAAATTGCCTGAATCAAGTGTAGTTTCCCAAATACAATCTGGCAAAAAGGGGAAAATCATAGCATGTATACACTGGGCTGGGATGGGTAAGTGTTTGATGCATTAAATAGTTTGAATAGAGCATAGTTTCTGATCTGATGGTAAAGGTCCACTTAAACAGATTGTTTTACATAAAAAATCTGGGGCTGTGGAATACAGGGTAGGAGTAATGTTTAGGGATGGGGGTGAGCAGTTGGGGATGAAACCATAGTATTTTATTTTTTCACTGCATGATCAAATATTTAACACACCTTTTCTCCTCCTTCCAGCATTCTTGTTGTATAAGCTCAAACATTTTTCTGAAGGCAATATTAAGGCAGCCACTATCAGCTGAGCTAATTGCGTGCCACAGCTTCAAATCTACCCACAGCAAACAAAAACAAACAGAACGGTAACAACAGAAAGATCTACTTCAATACAGAAAAGCTTCTACTAAATATAGCCTAATCGTCATCCATTTATTCACCATTTAAGTGATTAATCCATATTTTACCCTGAAATATCCTTGCTTCAGAACAGTTTTGAGATACAAAAACTGACAGAAATGAACTACTTGCAGAAGCAAATTAAATTGTATTTGGTATAAAAATCTAAATGAGCTTTAAGAAATACATACTACATTCCACCATTGAAGGGTTTCCAGATTAATACTGAATTACTACATCAATATACCACCAGTGGCTGTGTGTATTGATTCTTAAATCACAACGCTACATTCTATAACTGATGGGTTTTCAAGTTGCACATCAATTTAACATCAGTGGTTCTCTGTGCTTATCCCAAGTTAGAACTCTACATTTACCTTTGGTGGCTGCCTTGCGCCTTCATTAAGCTAAGTTACACATCACCTTTCTTTGTGTGTTTTTGCTAGATTCAGCTGATTGAACACAGACAATGGCTTGAGATAAAATCAGTGCATATATCACATTTGAGTCACCTGTGATAACATGGTGTCATGTAATGTAGTAACATAGCTGAAAATCACAAAACGTATTTAAAACTAGTCTAAATGTGGCAAGAAATGAGTTCTGAGATCAATCAAAACATTAATAAAACACCTGAATATAATCAATCAGTGCTAAACCATCACCAGAAGGAATTGTAGGGGTCATTGGTGTGAGATCATTCATGATTTTAAAACATACACTGAGATGGTCAGGAATCTTTCTCAGATAACAATTACTTTACTGTTTCTCAAATTCTTTATTTTTGTTTATTTCCTGGTAACTCATCCCTTCACATAAAGTCAGACAACTGCTTTGCAGCATGCATGTGTATAAAAAAAAAAAAAAAAAAATTATCCTGAGTGGCAAAATTTGAATCCATTTTGACCACAAGTAAAGTTGCAAACAAAGAAACCATGCTTTTTTGTTTGTTGTCTTTTTTCTTTTTGTCCCCCAAATTTGGTACATACTACTACCAACACATTCTGAAATTTGTGCGACCACTGTTCTCAATACATGTAAAAACTTCAAGCTTGAAAAGCAATATACAGCAAACTGAGATTTATGAATGTATTATTTCATTCCCTGTTTGGCAAACTAAATCTGAAAAGAACCAGCTTTGATCTGGCACCAACGACAGGTAAGAAAGAAGGAAAAAAAAAGTGCTCACGTTGTCAAAAGAAACAGTGTAAGGACTAGTAAAAGAAGCCTAAAGCCAAACCCTCCATTAGCAGCATGAGGCATGACAGTTCTACATCATCTATTTCTCAAGTCAATGAATGATTAGATGAGGAATACAAGCTAAAAACAGTTGATGAGATAAATATAGAAGTATATGAGACTGGGTTAGACTGAAGCTAATACAAATGCTTCAAAGTTAAGTGCTTCTTTCCCTGTTCCATGGAATGGTTAATGACTAATTCCTCATTATCGCGATTACAGACTATGAATTGGAAATATACAGAAAAAACAACAATTCTTCATCAGAGCTGTGAGACTTCTGATAAATAGAGATAGTTGAGGATATTATTTTATGAAGTTCCAAGAGATGGTTATATCGCATTATGAACATCAGTCATGGGCAGGGTGCTACTTCCAAGAGATTAAGACCTACAGAAGAGAAGTTTAGATGTAACAGGGAAGGGAGACCATCTACATGAACAAGAGCCGGGAAAAAAAAGGGAGGCAACAACTGCTAGAGATGACATAATCTGCCTATCTGACAATCAAAAGCGGCACTCCACAGCACACCAACACTGGCCACTGATGAACTGCCTGATGAATATGCATGAGCTATCTCACCCAATCAGAGAAAGATTCCTGCTTAGCCAATGGAGCAGCACGTTTCTTATAGTTGTATCGCTGTGAGCCTCTGCGGACCACGATGACTTTCCCGTCCACCTGTGTCATGGGGGAGTAACTCCATCAAAAGCAACAATGGCCATGGTTTCACACTTAAAATCACCCTTACACCCAAGTTACTGCACATTAAATTACATCACTCTATGGTTCACCCACCCCATCCAATGGTGCCAAGGACTTCTCAATCTGCTTGTTTTTCATGTCTTGTTCAATTGAGCACAAAAAGAACATCTCAGAGGAGATTGTCTTCAATACTCATAAACCCTCATTACTCTCCTAGGTTACATAGAACATGCACAATGATATAATGTCAACAAAAGCATGATATTAATGCACTATGTTACTGTCTACCGCTAGCTAACAGTGAGCAGCAAGATATAGTGATGTTATTCAAAATCACTGCTGTCCCACTGGGAATATGAACTTTAGATATCTCAAATGGTATACAAATATGCTATGCCAAATTTGTTAAAGTAATTTTACTGATGATGATACAATAGGGTTTGAGCACAGTAAAATCAGTTAATTTAATGCTTCAGGAAATGTCGTGATTTGATGATCGGATCCCGAATCAAATTCATTGTATACAGAAAAGATCTTTTGATTGTGGGATGTATGTGGAAGAGCAGCCCTCTCCAGGCTTCAAATTATGCAATCTGCTAACTTTGTCTCTCATCAAAACTCACGAAACTCTTACACAGAGCAGAGTGCCTTTGAAATAGGACTTGAAATTCCTTTCATATAAGAGACGCCCACAAGAACAACATAAAATTTGTCATTCATCTCATGCAATGACTCATTTTTGTTATGTTAACACTCAAGAAATGAAATCAATTGTCACTGCTGACTCTGTATTGCAAGATTATAAACAGATCATTCTCACGGAAGGAAAAAAGAAACAGTAAATGTTTATCACAGAAATTTAAAAACTTGCCGTGTATACACCAAAATCTGAACATTTACTCAAAACTGAGGAAACTGTCGTAATATTCGTCTGCTATGAAGAAATAAAGTTAAGGGATAGACGTGTAAGCAAGTGAATAGTGTTTAAAAACTTTCAAATACGCTAAGACACCATTGATACTCCATGCCTGACTCCCATGAAAACAGTACTACTGAGTATTCTGGAAAATGTTAACAATCCTGACATGATCCTAAAGCTTTGCTGTGTTCTTTGTTTTTAATAATGAGAAAAACTGAATTTCCTCTTCAAGCAATCCATCAATTGGGTGAGAGTACTGTACTACCGACTGCTTAATCCTTCTATTGCAGATTATATCAGAGAATTTCTCAGTGCTGTGCTGTTCGGTCCTATGAAGTTGGCTTTCCAAAAAGTATTCTTTATCCAGATTACCAAATTAACACAAGCTCTAAATACCAAATTTGTAAAACTATCACTTGCACCTCCTTGAAAAGCACAATAGTTCGACCCCATTAGTAGTAAGTATGGTTAGCTAGCTGTGGATCTCCACCTCTGAGCACATGTTTGCACAGCTTAGCTGAAATGTGATTTGTGTCCAGCAGTTTCTAAAAGCTCTAAAGTCATCAAGAAAAATGATTTTATATGGTGGGGTTCCGGCTGGGTAGTTTGCAGGGATGTGAAGCATTAGAAAAAAAGGTAAAAACACATTTCACAAAATGGAACATGGGACCATATGTCATCTAAAATCCTCATGAAATCTTTAAAGGATTTTGTTGTCCTGAGATCAGAGTTACAAGCAATATACAAGTGGTAAAGTTTTAAACTAAATAGGTAGAAAAAAACAAAACAAACGAAGCTTTACATATTCTGAATTATGATATATCAACAAACTATTTTTAACATTAAAATGGTCTTTTCATGTCACGTGCTTCTGTTCATCATCATCATCATTGCCTTTCTCACCCTGGATCAGGGTATAGGCCACCAACAAACTGCTTCTGTTCAGTTGGGCACATATTTCCTATTGTTGAACAATGTTCAATATGCTCTAATGTCCAACGAGACTATGAGACACAAAGGAAACCCAAGATAGTAACATGGCTTATGACATTCTGCCCCAAACTAGCAGTCAGGCCTGAGACAACAATAATATAGCTATAGAGATGGACTTTGACATTCAGTTTTGTGGTAATTAAAACAATGACTGAAATGGGGATTGCATGCGACTGGTCAAGTAAAATAAATTTTTAAAATTAAAAATGACAACAGCGATGGATCTATGATGACACTGAGATTAAAACTGATGGAACAAAACAAAAGAAATGAGAAATGTAAGGAAGTTTAAAAAAATAAAAAAATCAGCAAATTAGTTCACTTAATTCTAAAAGTCGTGAACAAAAACAGGAAAAGATGAAAGAAAAATGATGATCAATCATCAATTTAAAAAAAACAACAGATGTGAATAACAAAATCAATACTCAAACTTAACCATGCTGTGATCTCATGATTTCAAACACAGGGGGAGGCAGAGAATTCAGGGATGCCATGAAACCAGCTATTAGCGTTACGTGTTTAGGAACCAAAGGACTTGCTTACCTCATCTCTATCTGACTGCTCCTGGAACGATTTTACCATTTCCTGAACTCTGCAACAATGCAAGGTAATGTCCACTAATCAACAAATTATTGAAAAAAACATAGTTAATTTTTAAAGTCCCAGAAGGGTTTGGCACAAATTTAAAATGTGGCAAAAAAAAAAAAAAAAAAAAGAATTAGTTACGTTCAATAACAAAAACAAAACATTGAAAACACAAAAACAACTATTCAGAAAATTTGAAATGATAAAAATACAATTCTTTAAACAATTTTTCCAACGCTTACCTTTCCATTATTTTTAGTATTGCATAGTTTTTTTTTATTGTTTTTTATACATGGCTTTAGAAATTATTATTTATTTCTTTTGCCAGATTTTTAACTTTGTCCCATAATGTATTGGGGTACACATAAAATAGCATGTGCTTTTACCTGAACAGACCAACACACGATATCTTACTGCTAACCGATATGATCAACTGTATGTGTTTAAGTCATTATTTTAGGGGGTTCCCTGCTCTTGGCATCTATACCTCACTTTCCTTGGGTTTTTTAATATTTTTCTTGTTCTTGTTTCTCTGTGTTTTTGTGGGAGGGATTACTTTTTTCAGAATTTTGCCCAGGCAGCGGCCTTGTTTGGCTGGTCCTTTTGGCTTTCAACTTGCCCAGTTGTCTTTAACGTGTGCAACGTGCACATGGGCCCTCCAAGTTTTTCATCCTTATCCTTCGCCCCGTATTGTCTAATAAAATGATTTAAAACTCACTAGGGCTGGACAGGCATGTCACTGTATTATCATCAGTGTAATTTTTCATTCAGATTTTCTGTTTCCTGTCAGCTGTTGTAACATTAAGTTTTTCAAAATTGCTGCTTGTAACATTAAGTTTTTCAAAATGGCCACACTATATTGCCATCAGTTTTGGTCTTCCACTTGAATCATAAAAGATCAATGAAGCCAGTAGTTATTTTTGCGACCACTCACTTGGACTTGCGGTGATGAGATTTACCATCCTCAGTGGCCTGTTTCTGGTCTGTTTGATCAGCAGCTGTGATTGAGGACGTGTCTTGACTGGATTTGGCTGGTTCTACCACAGGCATTTCTGTTTCTGAATCCTCCATGATGCCACTGCTCCTGGAGGTTCATTATCAAACAGTATATTAAATAGCTATATCAGTAAACTCCAAAATACGTTCATTGTTATTAAATATCAGAGGCTGACTTGCTTTGACAATTTCTGATCTCAGACCAGCACATTAACAGTATAGTCAAGCAAATATTCAGGAAAATCACATACTTGGGGAAATGTCTATAAAGCACAGTGCTTGCTTGCATCTGAATTCCTTTTACAATAGTACTTGATATAAAAAGGAATTTGCACACAAATGTACTGCTTCTTTCACAACAATCTAAAACTCACGGCGGAAATGAATTCCTTAAAATTAAAACACTAAATGCCTCAAGGTGTGTATTGTTATATGTGCATTTTGCCTTTTCGAGAAAATAAGGATTGAAAGATTGAATGTAAAATTGGGGTTTGTTCAATATGCTTCAAAATTGAAACTTGCATAAAAATTGCCCTTGAAAAATACACCCTTATGGCAGTTACACATAATAAAATTAGGGTTAAGAGAATCTCTTTTATGACAAAACCTCAAAATAAGCAAAATGTTGCATACAACAAAATAGCAAACACCCCGCGATTTTCATCTAGTCTTTCCTACTATTTCTGTGTTTCTTCCCAGTCTCTCAATTTCTGCATCCTTCAGTCTCCATTACCAGGATAGCATTACAGTAAAGTTCTGACTGCTTCAAATGTAATGACAAACTTATTCTTCAACATCTCTGCCTCACTTAAAAGAATTACATTTATGCCTGTATTTCTCGTTGAATGACTTGAAAACAATGTCACAGGACACTTGTATCAATGAATTCAGTAAATTGTCACCATCCTGGTTTTGACTACCTTTCAGGAGCAGCAAAAAACTGTTTTATGTTAGCACTACTGACAATGACTTTTTGAAAGTTTGCTATTCATTTCTTTTTGAGCTTAGTTGTCTAGAACCATCATCATTCTTTGCGGCTTTGAATGCAGCTAAATCTAAATAAAAATCAGTTTTTCAAAATCTTAGGGAACAGTGATGACATCATTAAAATTTATACAATGTATCTGTTTGACTCTTCTGGGCCTTCCTTATCAGGACAACACAGCTGCTGAAGTTTAAAAACAAACTTACTCTTCAGAGTCTCTTCTGGACAAAGGAGTGTAATCTTTCTCCTCCAACTCCTCTGTACTGGATGCTTTGACCAGCACTCCCTCGTCACTGGCTGTCGACTGCAATTCTTCCTTCTTTTCCCTCCGCCGATCAGACTCTAACCTCTCTACCACTGAATGCTGTTCTGCTTCCAACTTCTCCCTGCAAAAATCAAAGACAATACAAATTATGTCACTGAAGTTCACCAAATATGGTCACTTTATGAACTTGTCCTTACAATAAGCAAACACCAGTTTCTCTGCAAAACAGCAAAACAGCCTCCAATACAGTGATAGACATGGCTGACAGAGACACAAGTACCCATGCGCTCTGTGGTCTATGTTGATTCAGCTCTTTATATCCCAGGTACATTTCCTTGTTTCACCAGAATTAGGTCACCTGCTATATGCAAGTACTATAGAGTGACCTGTTAGGCTCTTTCAAGATCTTCACCCAACATTTTCAGGAGGGCTAACAGCCTCAGGATGATACCCTTAAAAAACAATGATCTTCGCCCAGTTATGTTCACACAGTGGCCATTACTGCTTTTTATTAGGGCAATGCCAGAATCTTATGTCAATGGTTTTATGAGAGTTCAGGCCTTCATATTTTGTGGAATCTACACATGGTTGTGAGATTCATACAATTAAAGAGTGATATTTGTGATACAGTGACTGTGATGTGTGTGATTTTTGCCAACAATTCTCATAAACCTGCCTTCCACAGAATCTTTTGCTGCTTTCAATGAATGCTGCAGGAATTCTTTCATCAAATATGCAATACAATGGCATTATTGCAATGGGCAACTACTATTTTTGTTCCCAGAAATAAAAAAGTGTTATCCACTTTGTCTGTGCTTGCTGACATCATGCAAGACCAACCTGGCAACTTTCTCAGCCAGCTCTTGTTCCCTTTTCTTGATCTTTTCCTCTTCCTGCCTCTTTTTCTCCCTCTCTTGCTCTGCTTCATACTCTTTCCGCTCCTTCTCCAACCTCTCAAGTTCTTTTCGCTCCTCTTCCTCCCGAGCCAACATGGCATAATATTCCTTCCGCAGCTCAAAGAACCTGTGAAGACAAAAGATATGTACTGACCAAAAACAATCACAACAAAAGAACACACAAATTTTCCCCATTTTATCATTAGACATCAGAGATTTGGTGTGTTAACAGCTAGTCAATGACAGAATAAGTCTGGTTTGACCACTATCTGCCGTATACCAGTTTTACTGTTACGGTTTTGTAGCCCTAAAATCCATAATATCTTAAAGGAAACAATTTCTGTCACCAACTCCTTTTATCTCAAACTATCTCATATGTCCATTCTTAACCTAACAAAATATTCAGTCAAATATAGGGTACCTTCTCCTCATCAGCACTGCTCTGATGTACGTTTGTATGTATACAACTGCAGCATGTTGGACTAGGTAGTTCTGTCGCGCCACATAGCACCGGTGATGTGTTTGAATGATTACAGCTGCGGCATTTTGTAACTGGAACAGCTTGTAGTCCTCAAAGTCCCGCACAGCTATGAAACGTCGAATGTGTTTCTGTAGAAATGGTCATAGAAATTTGTTTTATAAACACGATTGAACAAAACCAACTCTTTCTCTGTCCTGGGTAATTCCATTTCTTGACCAGGACAAGCTTGAAATTCCCAGTCTTGAACCAGTGAGTTTAAACTTCCTTCCGTAATAATCATTATAAAACATAATAAACATTATGTGTCACTGTGAATAAATTTTTTTAAAATCGTAAATTACTTGAACTTTTTATTTCAGATTTTGCAGGTTTGTCTCTGATGGACTTCAGCAAGGCCAGTTAATTGGTAACTGGTTAAAAACGGTAGAGATTTGAACTTATGCCTTGAATGATAATAAGAATTAGAGTTCAGCATAAATTCTGACTCTTATTAATTTCTTGCCACAAAAATGCCCATTCTGTAGCATAACAGATACATGTATACAGGAAACTAAAGCCTGAGTCATGAGGCACTAAACAAAAAGAAAGTACACTCTAAATGAATGTTTCCTCACGAGTACACATAAAGTCTCTCTCCAGTAGTTACATAGTTTTCAGTTACAAAAAGGACATAATTGCAGACTTTGAAACTCACATTATGAGATAAGAGAACAGTAAGTCATATATATTAAAAAAGTAAAAAACAAAAATAAAAAAACCTTCCATTCGGAAGTGTGTCCTCCCACCTGAACAATAATGGTTGATTCTTTAAGTCGCAGGAATGCCCGTCTCTCCAAGGTTGACTTGGCCCACCTCTGAATGGTCACCACACGTTTCATGATTGCTGAGTGCAACGCTTCATCCAGTCGCATTTTCTCAGACTCTCTCAGGAAGATCTGATGATGGAAATACCAAAAAAGCCAGACTTCAGAATCAGTAACTAACCATGTGCCCTTCAAGTTTCATTTCCAATTATTTCAAATAGGAGAGATTTCATGAATGGGATCAATGAAATATTTACCTTGTTTAAGCCAATCTGATAATTTTCTGCTTGCAGACCCATGGAGCTGAGAAATTCTCTGATGTCTGTCTTTGTATGCTGCGGTTTCCTTGGTAACAAGATCTTGTACATCTGAATGAATTCCTGAATTCACATGAAGTGAAGGGGGAGGGGGCAGGATGGTAAAAGATGTTAATACAAGAATTGTGTGATATTGTTGGTAACACATTTAATGTCATTATTAGTATGTCAATAGTGTTGCTGTTTTTACAAGTATCTTGCAATGTTTAAATTCTCTCACTTGGCCCACACTCCATGCTTTTGTTATGGCATGAATTTGAACATCCCTCACACTGAGGAATAAGTTAGTAAAGTCTACATAATCTCAATTGCTGATCCTTTATTATACACTTTAAACTCTGCATACTTACATATATTTTTTTACAAAACAGTTGAAAAGGTTTTTTGATGTACAATCATCATGATTGAAGGCTAAGACAGCTAATGGTATTAGTTTGCATGGACGTGATGCATTGTTACACTTAATTGTAAAATGGATACATTTCATATAACAGAACACGCATCACCAGTTATTTAAAATTCTGATGAAATCTTAAAGGATTTTGTGGTCTTGAGATCACAGTTAAAGGTGGTACAAGTCATGAAGCTTTACATTAATGACAGAAGAAAAAGAAAATGTTTACATATGACTTAAGGTTTTCAAATAATATTACAAAGGCCTTATGTGAACCTTCCAGGCTCTGATGAATTCTGATTAAGAGTTTCAAAGTTTACTTACATCCAAGACTATCCGGTAGTTGTAACCTGACTGCCTAATCTTGACAGTAGCCAACATCCCTGTGTATCTAAGCTGCCTCATCACCAACTCCTCATCAAAGATACACGGGCCCTGGGAAACAAAGACAAAATATGGTTTTGTCTGAACATGATGCATAGCATCTTCAAGTATACACACTGCAAAAGAAGGTGCTTTGGTAGGGACACTTGTCCTTACTGAAGAATGAGCACTGATAAGAACATTTGTTAAGCTTTTTAGTGATGACAGCATGGACAACTGTTCCTGCCAGAACCTCCTTTATAAAATCTGAATTTCATCAACGCGTATTTGGACACCACATTTTCCTCATATCGATGTCATGATCCAACATCCTGCATTTCTTGGTTTCAGTAAGAGACAGGGAGTAAGTCATGATGTCCTGGCAACCCAGGCCTTGTTCTTCATCATAATTCCACAGCAAAGGCCTCACTGACATCACTTAAGAACATATGCATCAATGATTTTACTACATTCACATCTTTAGTGTCACTAACATTTTTATCACCTACATCCTAGATCCATAAATATCTGATTACACAAATCTGTGTTATTATATTTTCATACTTTATTTTTTTTTAAATTGTATTAAAACAGATTACACTTCACAGAAACCAGCTACTGCATGAATAAAAATAAGTAAAAATGACTTTATCACTAAATTATCTCACCTTTTCTTTATTGGATTTGATACATCTGATGAAGAACGGATTGGCTTGATTGAGTGTTGTCATCAGTCGAGACAAAGACCACTGGTGGAAACAGAGAAATAGCAATCAATGTTAGCCTGGTGCTTGTCACAAAACTCGTTCTTAGGTCTTAAGTTTCTACCATTGACAATTTCATAAAATCACATCCTGCATCTGCAGTTCCCACACTTTCGGGATTGCGACCCGAAGCTCAGTTTTTTCTTGTCATGGATATACAAACTCTGTTTGTCTTGGCCATTCTAAGTGCTCCTGTTTCTTCCCTTTTTCAAGAATGAGTGATGTAATTTGTACTAGCTTTCCTTCAACATTTCTTTCCTTAACAAACACAGTTTTAGAACCACTGGATGCTAATATTCAAGATGCCATTAATGTTATGAAAATGCCTATCAACTTCTTAGACCTGGACAAACAGATTAATGCTAAAAACGGATTGATATTCCTTCCCTTGACCAGATTCAGCCTAACTCCAAGACCTATATTTTCATGACAGGTTGAAATGCCGAACGCAAGTTTTACTATGTTTTCAATATTCGGCAGCATTTCAAGACAGGTTACCTACCTGAAACTGGGCTCCAACAGTGGGTGGTTGTTTTTTGCTTCCCTGACCTCGAACAGTGCCTGTCATGGTCTGATGGGCTACTGCCTTTAGGGCTTTGATATCACGGAAATTCTGAAATGAAAGTGACAGTGAGCTCTGATATGGCTGAAATATCAAAGACACTGATAGTGGTACCACTGCACAACGACAGCACCATATGATAAATGAAGAGCTTAGTTCTGTACCAAGCCCAGGTCGCAAACAGCTGAAACTGAGATGTTGAGCAAAAACTATTCTTGGTGCACTCTTTGACTCTGAAAACTTGAGCTATTTCAAAATGCATCACTCTAATACTAATTCTGGTGTAATGTGCTTTGCACAGAACATAGTATAGTTGCTGATCATTATGCAAAATTATACAGTTTGCTTTGGAGTCCAGGGAGACTCAGGCATGGTATAGAACTAACTCCTTTAAATTCTGGTTTGGCTTTATGCAGATGGCAATTGAAATAATGACATCATTTAGTGCACATAACTGTGAAAGCTGATTGGCTGCTAATAGAAAAGCCGAATAATCCATCAGCCTCCAAGGAGTACAGCAAGACGTCATCTGCAATTCGTGTTGTCAGAATAAAAATCAGCCATAAAGAAACAAACAAAACACTTCTAAGACAAGAGTACAGGGTAAAGTTGTAACTGACATCAGTCATTGAATAACGGCATTTTATATTATGATACTCTACATTGAAATGCATTATAATACCAATCGCCTTATCCAACAAAAAGAATCCTGAAACCTTGACTTGACAAGATAGATTAATAATCATCACAAGCTGCTCATGATAAATTATGCTATCTAATTCAGAAACAAAACTACAAGTCCACAGAGAATCAAAATCAAACTTGTTCAGGCGTTGAATAGTGAAGTTTGTTTGTTGTAGAGATTCGGAATGAGGGACACATAATAATAATAACAATAATAATAAAAGGATAAAATTTACTTACTAATGAAGGCCTCGGTTTTGGTTTGAAAGACTTGTTTCTCCTGCAATTGGCAAAATCACATTGGTTACAATAAATTGCATGTTCAATCAAGTCTGCAGTTGGGAAACATTTATCTCCTTACTTTAGTCATGACATAATTTCAGTTTTGTTGTATTAAAATTATACAAAATCTTTCTTTTCAAAAATGATGAAGATTCTGCTTCTGAATGAGTCCTTTACAACAATATTCTAAACAGTCTGATTAAACGTAAGTGAAATATTTTGTTTACATTACTGCTGATTTGATAGCTGCTGTAAACAAATTCATACATTACAAGTTATGGGGGGATGGAAAGATGGGAACACTGTTATATTAAAGTACAGTTACTCAATATTAACAGACAATATGAATGTGAAGTACAGAGAAAGTTATAGCAGTGAAACTGAGTAGTTGTGTAAGTATCTTTAGTAAGTCATTAATCTGGTTTATTAGCATTTCAGGTTCTAAATTTGTCCTCCCAAACTACATTAGTCTGACCAAGTCACAAAATCAAAGGGCAGGCAAATATATGCCAACTGAATCAGTGGCTTACACTATCGAAATAACACCATGCATTTCAATTCAACGTCTAAATCTGCTTGCCCAAACTGGCAAAACGTATAGGCACGCTATGTCTGCCACATCATCTGAGCACTCCCACGATGCTCAAAACCAACAAAATTATAATAAAATATGAAACACATGCAAAATCAGATATGAAACTTAAAGGAAATGCAAATGAAGAAATAAAGGAAAGAATCAAATTAATATCCCATCCCAAATCTCAAACAAATGCAGAATTTTATAGGAAGTTTAGTAATAAATTCTTGTCTGAAAAATTATTAAATACAAATGTTCAAGCTTTTTTTTTCCCTTTACCTTATCCCTTAAACTGATTTATCCAATGTAATTCTTGGTTATCTTCTCTGTTGTTTGTACACTTTGATGCCATCACAGATAACACGTTACAGAACAGATGAGAACGACTGTGCAGTGCTATTTCCACTAAAAAGTCTAGATATAAACCACTACATCTCTATCAAGAATTTTTCTGCTACAGTGACTTGGAATGTATCACTGCCACTCGCTGGTTTCACACTACTTTCACTGCAAAGCCAAATATACTTACAAACAGCACTGCAGTGACTGATGGGCAGAGTGCGGGCTACTAAAGTGGAACACACGGGACGGATGGATTTCTTAGCCACACAAAATAAAATTTTAGGGAATGGGAGAACCAAAGGAGTTTACTGCAAACAAGCAACCTGGGAGACTCAACTTCTTCAACTTTTGAACACATTATCCATAAATTATACATTCATACTTTAACATCAGTCTAGAAATGAGAATTTTCACCAGGATAGCCTGTGAAACCATCCCAACTTTCTTCCCTTCAACCTGCTATTGATATATTTCATGTGCTACACACAGTGGACTACATTACATGAGAAGTTTGCGGGCCTTGCGAATGACCCGTGCATCGGTCTCAGGCAAGCTGTTTTCAAGGCTGCTGTAGAGCAGGAGTTCCTCGTGGACCTCATCTTTGTGCTGAAGCTGCAGTAGCTCCGCCTCTGGGCCAGAGTGGGGGAGGGGGGAGGTGCGGCGCACACCAGCAGGAGCAGAGCTAGACAAGACAATGGACTAGGTTTACAAACACTGAAGACCAAACAGTGGACACCTTACTGGTTTGGCTGGATGGCTGGAGAGGGACGCCGCACTGGATCAGGGGAGTCAGGGAAACCAAAGGCAAAAATATTTCATTTGGTCTACTGTTGTGCCCTGCTTGATGTTTACATTTTGGCTTTTTTTTTCTACATCATTTAACATTAACTTATGTCCATCAATAACAACCAAAATTGAGGTTCTGTTCCAATTCACGGCAAAGTGGATTGGACATGGTAGTGGAGCAGAAACAATATCAAATCAAAGTTACAGGAAAATCCACTGATTGTGTAGGAACTGTGGATGTTTTGTTTGATTGTGAGATGATCAGTTTTGATCATTTCACCAAAAAATATTTGTTCAGATAACCATGCGGCGCCCCTGACTCTCTGAGGTTTGTGCAACAGACATTTATTTATCTGATAAACACGCCCACCTGCTGTACTCACAAAGTTTAAACACTCAATTTTCTGTGATTATCTAAATTTAATTACAACCAGTTTTTCTCTCCCATACAATTAGTGTATATGTCTTCCTTTGACACTGTGTTAACACAGGACCATGAAGAAATTCGGCTCTTTTCCCAGTTTGGTTGCTAATGATTTCTTAACCACTGTCCAAGTTTATTTTAGGCCATGGCATGCGCTAACACATTTTGCAACTTCATTCCCAGTGATGATCATGATGCCCTGGTTGCTTAATATTGTCTGTGGTATGTTAAAAAAAACAATTTCATCTGCGTCAAGATTGCACCAGAACATCCCAATGAAATTTCACTGACAAATGAATCTTAGAAAAGAGTGAAACAAAATTAGAATAACTGATGAATATAACAGGTGTTTGCGAATTGTTTACACATAACCCACAGTTCACTGCTGCCTAACCCCAGGTCTTGCAGGGTCACTCTCAGCGTACAGATGTGTATCTACAAGATGGCCTGTACTTATCACTTATAGGTTATAACACAACAATGGTACAGGCACTGGTTTGGACACAGCTAACTACATCTCACACAACACGCGACAGCTCATAACATCACAACATCCAGCCATTCAGTCACAACAACATGCGGACTGGGTGGTCAAGCACTGAGTTCTAGCCATATCTACAAGTACAGTGGTGCAGGTGTGAGATATGTGGTGTGTATGCAGGTTTTATTTCCTCACTGTATCCTCAATTTCTCCTGTACAAATCTCTGGTCTCAAACCCCCCAAGGATAAAACGTCTGAACTGTCAATTGCTCGCCATTGTTTTATCTACATTTGTTTCTTTCTGTGTAAATTTGCTTGTTTTCATCTGGCTTCTCTCTAACCCTTAAACTTGACATCTATGATAAACTATGAGTGTGTGTCTGGGGATGTATTTAGGTGGATGTTTATTGGATAAAGTACATGTCAAAAAATGAAAAAAAAATTAGATATCTGCATTCACACTTAGCAATTTCTTAAGTATCAATTTGTACCAAAAAAGTATCTCTTATAAATCAGACTGCTCAAGTCTGGCTCTAATATCAGCTGCTGTTGTTCTGATGTGGTAAACCATAGTATCAATGACAAAAATCTGATTGCTTCAACCTGCAGAGCTTAAGACTTTAATTTATTTTTGTGTTTAGCTGCTGCCTAAATATAATGCTGCAATTTCTCCTGTTAACAATACTTATAAAAACAATAATATATGAAGAAGAAGAATAAAATGATGATGACAAAACTAAACATTTCCTTATCATTCCGAGATTCACAGTTACCAAAAAGATGAGAAAAAAACTTTTTATCATCAGGCAGATATAGGGAAAAATTGAATATCACCTTTGTTTGATATAATTATTACATGATGCTCAAAACATCCAAACATTAATTTCAGATGGCTTCTCCATAGTCAACACTCTACACACCCTTCATTTCTTTTTGTAGAATAAATTGACAAAAAAATTTTCTACAAGGAGCTCATGCAAACTTTACAATGTATATGTGATGACTGTTTTAAAAATCTTAATGTATTCACTGGTGTTAATATTGTTTTTTGTACGTGTTCTGATCAATCGCTTGGTAAAGTAATTGTCTTTGTATGTTAGGTACAACAAAGAAAGTGCTACTAGTGATCTGTCTAATCACAAGGTAGGCAGGTGTCTGTGTTCCAAATTTATGAAATACTTGAGACATTTTATGCTAATGTCCCATAGAAACAAAGACCCTCTCGTAGACTGCTGTCTACCTGACGTTTTAAAAAATTGACATTAAGACTAGGATAGGGGCATATCTGCAGATTCAAATGAATGGAAAATCCTTCAAGCCAAAATGAAATAAAGAAGAAAAAAAAGAGCTGTAAGTATGAGTTATTCCAGAGAAGCATCAACATCAGTCAAGAGGACAGATTCAAATGGAAGAACAGGATAGCCTGCTAGACAGAGAGAATTAAAGAAAGAAAGGACCAGAGAGAGAGAGAGAGAAAGAGAGTTTCCATTAAAAAAAAAATATATATAGAATTACTTGAATTCTTGAATCTGTAAACTTTCAAAGTTTTGGTGTAATGCTGAAGCTCACTAAATTTTCTTGATTTGACTTTGTTATTGACAATATGAAGCTCTGGATATCCAAATGCATTACTTCCTGGCACAAAAATACAATAACATTTCCCATTTCTCAAATCCTTATTCCTTTCATTGAATTTACGAAGGAACTGAGCATACACTGGTGCCATACAACTTCACAAACAACGCAGTTATTCAGATCCAATATTAAGCAGCCAACAAAACATCCTATTTTGTCAGTACAAGATTAGTGAAGATCTCAGAAATTCAGAATCATTCATGGCTCGCAGTTAGCAAAGTTTGTGTCACAGGTAAGGGCTAGGGAAGTGGTGTCACAAAGAGTAGAGATTAAAAAGTATTGGAGCCACTAGGCAGAGGAAATGTCAGGCTATGAGCTCGGCATCAGACATTCCAACCACTCACTGGATCCGGCGCAAAACAGCAGCCGTGGATGCCACATGGTAAAATCTAGAGGTGAATCATAGGAAGGAATCAGTTGGGCAGAAAGAATAATGAATAGTAATGATATAAAGACAGTACTTTTTGTTTGATTTGAAACTGCTTTTGAAGCTGATATTTATGTTTATATTTATATAATTTGTTAGAACCATTCAGCAATAATACTTTTATTTAAAGTAACATATTAAAAATGAAAAAAAAAAATTAATCAGAAAATTCCAAAGTTTTGCGTACAAGGAGTGGTTATCTACAAAATTTTTTTTTTGTTTTTGTTTTCATGAAAATGATGATTCATTTTATTAACTTGTTGATTTAAATTTTTAATTGATAAAAAAAATGACATCACACTGAAAGATCTGCTTTACATTGCTTCTAACTCTTTCTATTCTGGGTGTTCTGCAGGTGACAGGCTACGGCAAAGCAAGGAAATGTTCACTCAAAGCATCTTTGATACAGCAAGTTTTTTGGCGTGCCCAGGGACAGGGAGTAGGAAAGACTGCTTGGCTTGAATGTCAGGAACACAAAACATCTTAGAAGTAATTTAATTCTATACTTAATAGTTTCATATTTCTGGTACTTAACTCTAAATGTGTAGGTTTTCTTTTGTTCTAAATGATTAAGTATCAATTTGCAATTAAAAATTTGTTACTAACAAGTCATGTTTGTGGTGCAGTTGGTTTTATAAACATTTACATGCTGGAATAAAATCACTTAACTACGTTATCAAAGAAAACTAACATAAAAGTCTGTTCTACCATTTATCTCATATAAATATTCCTTTCCTTTCATTTAGTTTCACAATATATTTATTTACTTGTCATGTGAAAGAAACACCCTTCATCTCTAATGAGGATTTTCAACACAAATTAAATCTCATCATCCACAAACCTCCATGAAGCAAATTCAAACAATTCATTGTAAGCAAAATTTGTGTGCCTAGTATGTTCAACTTGTGTATGTGAAGAAAAATGTATCAACCCTTCAGCTTGAATAAGATTACAAATGCATAACTGTAAGTGATACAACACTTAAAGATTATCGTTCGCTGATAAATAAAATCAAACTCTGAACGGAAAAACTTTGAACAGAAACAGAAAATGGAACAATGTGAATGGCATGCAAATGGAGCAGATTCATACTCACTTGAGCAAATTTTCATTGAAGACATCTGGTTTTGTAGGATCAGACACTTTCTTCTGTCGCCTGCGACTCTCACTCCCTGGGTCAATAAAAAGTGTGAAGGTGAAACCGACAGCACAAAACATCATCAGAAACAACCTTGGTCTTTTCCTTTTGTCTGAACTGACTTAAAAGATTAAATGATTGGATCCTTTTCCCTAGAAAACCCACAGACACATTGGTGCAATGATGCACAAAACCACATTCATTCACTGAAACATAGATTAAAATCACAAGTTCTCATATTGCTTGACAACCAACCTATGTCATCTTCGACAGTGCCTTGAATGGTATGTTTAATGCAGAATTACACATGTTTATTAACAGTTCTTACTATTGTTTTTCTCTCCCCATTTCCTGATTTGAACTCATTTTTATCATTTATTTTAATGTTTGGAAATCTAAAAATCTCCCCTGATACACAGAACAATTTAACAATAAACTATTTTATTTCATTTACTAATTTCTCAAACCGATTTGTATATATTTTCTCCACACTTTAGGGCAGATGATAAAAAGATTTATTATACAGCATATAATGTCTGCATTAAAGATTCTTCTCTCAGCAGCAAATTGACAAAACCACTTGTTTATATTCTCTCACCCCCAGTTTTCCTGTAATGCTCCCCCGCTTTGATGAAGGCAAAGAAACACCTGAAGAAGGCTCGGACTACGGACCAGCGTAGAACAGCTACAGGGTCAATACCTGGCGTGGGAGAAGCAGTGAATGAAATACAACAATAATTTATAACAACTGCAAATAACATTTAGAGAGGAGTTTGCACATTCAATCGCATGAAAAATACCAGACATTCAGCTGTGGCTGAAACATGTTCTTCTCCTATTCATAATTCTTCCCTCTGCAATGTTTAAAATTAACTTGAACATGTTGTAAAAAAAAATATAACAAGTGTAAGATTGTTTTATTGTTGTTTTTTTTTAACCTGCACAGCATTGTCAATTTGAGTGGATTTGCTCAACTTACTAATTTTCCAGCATTTGGCTATTCATTCATACAGCTCTGTATTTAGGAAATTAGACAATATTTCATCTCAATGAAGATTTACAGTTGGTTCCGAAACATCCACAATTGCCACCTTTCTGAACTATTTTCTTCTTTTAAGAATGGCTGTTTCCCAATTCAGGTGGTTTTCTGCGGCAGAAGAATGACAATGTGTGATGTGCAGAAGTACATTGCCCCCCTTCAAAGACACTCTTGCATTACAAATACAGTATAAATATTTGTAGACAGCTCTGCCAAATCTTACCCATCAACTCCCTGACAAAGGCAAGACTGCTTTTCTTTAATGTCGCAACTATCTCTGGACGTACAAGGTCAAGGTTCTTTTCCCGGAAATCCTGTCAACAAGAACAAAAAACCCATTGCTGTCAGGAATTAAAACACTCTACAGCTTGATTACCTGCAATCCAACTATCATAAAACTCTTTCTTTTTTCCCATTTTAAACCCAGAACCCAGGTTACAAATGTGGTACATCACATAATTTTGTCATAAAACTATTATAAAACTCTTATTCCCTTTTCAAATCCACAACCCAAATTACAAAAGTGGTACATCAACAGCATTCTGCGGTTTGAAGACATTCATTTGTGGCCTTACAAACAGAGAATACTATACAGTTAGTTAAAGGTATATAAAGCAATGGATGCCACTCTACCAGCTCATAGAATCTTGAAATTCATGCCTCAAGATTTTGTCAAATTTAGAATTTGCTCTGGGTGTCAGTTTTAACAACACAATATGATTGTGGTTGCTCAAACACTGGATCTAAGTTTTTTCATTCCAAAAATTGTCAGACTTCCAATAGTTCTCCCTTTCTGGCAATTCCAGCCTTTGCCTGTGAGGTACTAGCCATCTGAATGCATGTTTTGCAAATAATTCTAACACACAATACAACTGCTAGTTTTCCTGGAGGTCTAGGATTGCTGATTTATTGCCCTTTGGCTAGTCAGATATTTGACAACAATTCAAAGTGACAGAGGAGCACATGGCAATCATGATGTCTCACTGAAGTAAACTGCACTTAAACACAATTTCTCTCTTCTCATTTGTAGACATTCTCAACCCTGGTACTGAATTTGCTAGACTAACAATTGCGACAATTGCTCTGAACAGCAATTTTATCTGTGACATCTTCTAAAAAGCAGATTTAATGTATTTATTATTAGATGGAGACCGCTGGGAGAGTGCAGATTCAATGATAAATGCCACAGACATCATTCCATATCCAAACTGCTGTGGTGATCACAAAGAAAAACTCTACAGTGTTTGACATGAAGCCTGTGACCTACCTTGACATGATACTTGACCCGCCCAGCATAATGCATGATACTGAAAGCTCCCTCCTTGAGCTGTGGAACTTGATAATGAGGATTGCTCTTGTGGTGGTGAGTATACTTGTGCAACAATGTGTCATTGGTGGCTGCTGGGAAACTGTTCAACACAGAGGAAAAATAAAACCTCAGAACTTGGTGTAATGACTGCTGAATTCTGATATGAGGTTGTAGAAAAGGCTAAGTATGCAACAGGACATTCGTATCAAATTGACATTCCGGCTCAACACAAAGGGAAAATGAAACACAGGAAATCAGTGTAGTAACAGTTGAATTCTGATAGGAGACTGTAGAATAGGCTAAATATGTAACATGACATTCATATCAAATTAATATGGCAACAAAGATTAAATTTATGGGTAGGCTTGTGTATCTGGACCTATAGTCAAATCAAGTTCAAATGTATGGATTTTAACTTTTCTATCCGCCTATTTGTACTACATAATAGAATAGCCTTAGCGGGATATCATACTAAGTCCACTCAGACACAGTCAGCTGCTGGCCAGTAAGAAGTGCACACTATAAATTCCTATATTTTCTTAGTAAATCCAGGAAAACCTTATCATACTAAGCCCGGTCAGACATGGTCAGCTGCTGGCCAACAAGATGTGTACATCAAAAATTCCTATATTTTCTTAGTAAATCCAGGGAGACATACAAAGCCCGGTCAAACACAGTGACCTGCTGGCCAACAAGATGTGTACATCAAAAATTCCTATATTTTCTTAGTAAATCCAGGGAGACATACAAAGCCCGGTCAAACACAGTGACCTGCTGGCCAACAAGATGTGTACATCAAAAATTCCTATATTTTCTTAGTAAATCCAGGGAGACATACAAAGCCCGGTCAAACACAGTGACCTGCTGGCCAACAAGATGTGTACATCAAAAATTCCTATATTTTCTTAGTAAATCCATGGAGACATACAAAGCCCGGTCAAACACAGTGGCCTGCTGGCCAACAAGATGTGCACACCATAAATTCCTTTATTTTTTAATAAATCGGGGAAAACTCATCCTAAGCTTGGTCAGGCACAGACAGCTTCTGCCACTATTTCTTCAGTTTAGATTTTGCTGGAAGCATCTGACTGTGTCTGACCGGGCTTAGTATGATACCCACCTTAACCACTACTAACAAACCCGCCCCCAGTCCTACCCTTTACTTACCTGCACTCCTCATCTAGCAAAGCAAACAGACCATTTGGTCGTTTAGAGAAGAGTTCCAGGCTGCCTGTGTTATCAATAAATTCTATATTCTTCCACTGGATCCCCTCTCTCTGATACTCTTCCTGTTGATTAAAGACAGCAAAATGTGAATGAGTGTGTCTAGGGGGGGGAAGAGTCAGTTCTAGGCCTGAGACTGCAGCAACAGCAAAGGAACTGTCTCTTACTTGTTCAGAAACAATGGAAAGCTTACAGAACTGATGAACCAATAGGTACTGCTGATACACCTGGATGATAACAGAAAATCAAGTAGATCAGACAGTAAAAAAAGGGTGCTGACCATACACATACTTTACATTCAGCACCATAGCCAAGCAATTAACTTTAAGCACCATGGCATTTTAAATGTTCATACCACAGAGATAAAACTGGCAACAAGAAAAAATACTTCTAACTTCATTTTTCCCTATTTTGAATGCCTTATTTTGTCTTAACTGAATACATTTTCATAACAGCTGATGTTGTATCATCAATAATTTTCATGGTACATAAAGTCCCATATATGAATAACCAATAAAACAGTTTATGAATTTCAAATGATCAGTGTAACATGTTACATAGCTATTTCATAGAATACCACAACAAGGAATTGTCCTGAGCAACTGAAGCAAAAAAAAAAGTAAAACCTCCTGTAAAACATTACAACTGCACATGATTGTCCTATACTACAATCCCCGATGAAGTCAAAAATAGGTAGAAAGAAAATGTATGTAGCAAAGCCTCGCATAACAAATAATACCCAAACAATACAATAGAACGCAAAGAAAAAGGGAAGACAGAGAATACTGAGGCTTGGGAAATACGTTTTTCTTTCCACTTTGCTGTAAGCCTTGATGCGGCCACACAATTTCTGTAGTTTTTATAATTCAATCCCCTGCAGCACATTATGGTCATAATATTCTGGACTGTCTTTAGTTAAAATTCTTTGCGTATATAGTTACAAGTAACTTTGAGACAAAGACCCCCAACTCTGATACTGAGGCAAACCAAGAAATTGAAGACTTTTGTTTTCTCTATAAACTTAAGTTTGGTTCACAACGAAGGACATTAAGCAACTCCCCACAACTGAGTCATTCAGCAATTCCACTGGCACACAAATGTTCATTGGCAAAGAATGTGAAATCTTCCCCTATTGTCAACTTGACCTACAGGAAGATCTTTGACAGAAAGCCTCATGAGACAAACAGAAAAATTATAACTGTTAAATCATACACAGAAAACATCAGTAATAATGTCATTTCAGGAAGTTTATTATTCATCACCGGATATGTTTAATTGTTGGTGCATGTGATATTAATGTTTACAGTAGTTTCAGAGATGTGACAAAGGGCTTTTTTCATGTTTAGCTCATGATGTGTTTTGTCATGGCACACCCTCAGCCTTCTCTGTTTAGCACTCAGAAACAATGATGCAAATATTTAGCTATGTTCCTAATACTTTTACCTGGGCAGACAATGTTTTCAAACATGTAAACAAAATGAGAAAGGTAAAAATTGCAAATTGCTACAGAAATAATAATAAAAAAAAACAAACTCAGGTTTCTGTAGCCACACACGTGTTTCTGAGGATTGCAATTGCTTTCTTGCAATACTCTGCTCGTTGAGAGCAAATACAGACATAATTAACTTAATCTGCTGTATAAAAAATCTCAATTGTGGTCGATAAGAGCTAATTATCAAACAGAGAAGTCTTTGATTTTCCTGAAGTACTTTGGCAATGACAGTTGCCAAACTGTCAGGTTTTTATCAAGATAAGGTTGATTTTCATCACAAAGACTAATGAAGTCATAATAACTGATCCTTTGGACAAATCTTACTTGAGCATCACAAATTATTCACTTTCAACATTCAACAGAGGTTGGACCACACACAAGATTATGACTTCACAAAGATAATTAACAGATAATTTTGTATTTTTGCTATGAGAGAAATTGAAGGTATGAATCTTCACTTTTATCTGATATTGATACTCCTTGGCTGGCATTCATTTATAACATCATAAGAAAATGCAGAAAGGATATTTTGGCAGCCAAACAAACACAATGAGTGTGCAAATCTAGGCCAACCAAGAGTTTCAGTTTGAGCTGGGGTTGAACAGCGCATTGCAACAGTAGCGGCCCCTTTGTGCCATTCAGTTTTTTTGTTACCTTATTTTATATCTTCATTTTGATACATCCACAAAGGCAGTTTAACCTCTATGGCAAACACTACAACTACAGCTGAGCACTGAAGACCAGACAAGCCCATATTGGCAATCCCTTGTTCAATGCTGCCATCATCCACTGCCCATGGTGGCACCAGACCTTTCCAATTGCACAACAACCTCATTAGCCATTTTGTGCACCAACAGGCCTATTATGATCCCTAAACCCCAGGATAAAAAAATCGTGTCTGCCCTTACGTCCATTTCACATCCCGCATAGAAACTTTTCCAAGAGAAGCAAAGGTTTTGGTTATTTTTGTATTGACTTAGAACAATAATTTTTCCTCAATCTCTTCTGTATTATCACAGTCTCGTGCCTCAAAATATGTCACCTAATGCTTTAAAACTCCTTGAACAAGAGGTCCAAAAATCTCATAAACACCAAATTGGGTCTTGTGGCATTAGTATTTCTGAGCCTTTACTGATTCAATGGGAAAACTGATCACATCAGCTTGGACTTTGATTTATATCCTTGTTGTCCATGGGAGAACAATAGGCATATTGGTCTGTTTCCAGTTCTCAAAATTTGTTATTCATCATCAAACTGGACATAAATTTAATGACATCTTGTGACTTTGATCCTCACCTGCTCAAACTTGAAGATGTGTTGGTTGAAATAGTATTGGAGATGCTCATTAGCATAGTTGATACAGAACTGCTCAAAACTATTGCTGCCAAAGTCTTCAAATCCAAAAATATCCAGCACCCCTATAGAATCTCCCTCATGTTCTGAATCATGTTTCTTGGCTAGTAAAGCTTGGTTGACCTTCAGCACAATCCAATCAAACAGGGCTCCATATACACATTTGGCCATGGCATCTCGGGTGGCTATTGCCTGAAAAAGTAGTCATCAGTCAATCATTAAGAACACACTGAATTAGTCAACAAAGTACATTTTGGCCATTCAGCTCTATCAATCACTCAGCAGTCTATAGGGCAGATGTGGTGCCAATTAATTATTTGATCTCACTTTGAATCTCACAGAATCTGCTTCTTTTTTCAATAAATCATTTACTCACTCACTTTGTCCTTCCTGCAGACAATCTATAAATCAAACTTAAAAAGAAATGTCTTTTTTTATTTCACTATTAAGTTCATTTCTCTTTCAAGGCAAGGAAAGGGGTTAGGATAGTGTGGAGACACTTGATATGCATTATTTGCCTCACCAGACACCGGCTTGTCAAGTGTGAGAATCTCTGTCCAGCAACATAACCTACAATCTATCCCCTAGAACTTCCCAACTACTTTCCTTTTCCTGCATACTGGGCCAGCTCAAACCATGTTTTCTCTACCCTTCAAAACAAGATAATTCTGCACTTTTTTCACCTTATTCTTCTGCATGCTTCAATTTCTGTCATTCAACAACTACATCCATTACATTCTGCACAAAGTGGAGGTAACTGACGTCTGAAGATTTATATATTATTATATATAATCTATCAAATTTACAAATGAATTGATCCACTCATACTGAAATTGGTGTAACTGGGATTCTGTGTGATGTACAGTCTTGAACAAAGAAGAAATGAAGCTCTCTTTAAGAGAGCAGGACTATGGGATTTTAATCTCGAGTTAAACAGGTAAATGGAAAATGCTAACAAAAAATCCACCACCTTCCATATGGCTAGGCATTCTGATGGTCTAAACTTGTGACTTACATTTGCCATTCAGTAAAAATTCAGCCACAGTAAGAACTTTATAAGAGAGGCCTAGTTTGTTAAGTGGGTCAGATATTCAGTGGGGAAATGGCCTGTTGTAAGATTGAGTGTACTTACATCCTCCATTTTGTAGTTGATGACAAAGATGTCTTCTCCTGCTGTGGTTTTCTTTTGAGTTAAGGCTTCCAGTACATAGCGTTCTTTCACCTGAAACATCAAGTTAAGTGGTTTCATTTTATCACTGTTGGTCTGGCTCACTTTGTTCCTCAAGTGTTACATAGCCTAAATTCTTAAGATAGTAAGAACTTGTTGTCATAGTGATATGAACGAGGGGAATAACTCAGTTCAGTGAACTTATTTATATCAAAACAATTTGTAAATATGAATAGAAAAATAGGAAAAAAATCAACAAAGAAAGTGGTAAACACACAGGAAGTTATTTATATTACAAGTAAGTATGGAAAAAGCTTTTAACATACAAAACATCCTGCAGAAGCTAAGTGCTCCACTTCACTGCTCCATTTAAAATGTCAGGCTAGGCTGAGAATGCTTAGTTTGTTACAGACATATAATGAAAGAACCAAACTTCTCATATTGAAGATCTGACATAAATATTTTACACTCACCAACTGGTGAGTAACCCAGACTTTATGGAAAAAAAGACGATCTTTTCACGTATCTCTTTTTCTCTTGTCAAAGACTAGAGCTTTATAGTGTAAACTACTAACCTTCAATAATAAAGAGATAATCTTGACCGTTTCCATTGACTTGACTGTCACAGATTCATCGTGATGGTTGTCTCCTTTCTGGATGGACAAGAGAGAAAAAGACAGATATGATCAAAATGTCAGAGATGTGGACAGCAATAATAAAAATGAAGAAGAAAAGGATTAGTCTGACAGAATAGGAGAGAAGAAAGAAAAAGGGGAAATTATAAAAACAAGTGGCTGACCAGCAAAACTCCATATTCTTACATGCCCTCTTTGTGGCACAATTATGGATATATTGATTTCTTCGGAGGCTTCTCATATTTTCATACCCCTCATAGCTACATGTCATTTGACAGCCAGGAGAATCCAAGTGCCTCCACTATCCAGTGAACAAATTGGCACTGTCCATTAGTGAAGTCACTGGCTACTTTCCCAATTTTATTTTTCTACTGTTTACTTTTTAAAAAAGGGAGATGAGAATGCTGAGACACCTGTTATCCTTCTTTTAATGACTAAAGGCTTCTCTGCCTCTTCTTTAAAAAGAAAAACAAAAAGTTTTGAAAAGCTTTTGCAAATAACAAAACCTTTACTCTCAGTTTTTATACCTAGTTCCTCCAAGAAATCCAATCTGAGCTGGGCTCACAAGTGAAATTTAAGGATATTCAACCCAAAAAATGTGTCCATCTTTAGAATATCAAAATAAAACAGGTTTTTGGGCTCCTCCGTATTTTTGGCACATGTCAACTCATAACTTCATCAGCGGATGTTGCCAAAAATGTTCTCAAACAGACAAACTCATTTGTCGTCTTCTCTTCAAAGAACATTTCCTCATTACCTTTTTGAACTCCACATTGCCCAGGTACAGGACAGCTGACAAAACACTGAAGATCCTGAAACAGATTTCAACAACAAATAAAAACAGCTGGTGACAACTGCTACAACTGTTTACACATCCAATTTACACTAATATTGTAAGCGCAGATAAATCAGGAGCCCTGAGAAGATGCAATTTTAGTTCCAACACAGAAGAATAAAATATCTTCACAAACACAAATATTCTAAACTATATATTATTTCCCCAATATCTGGCTCCAAAAATAATATTTTCTTTACAAATACAAACAATTTATTCTGTAAAAATTGCTTTTTGGCTGATGTTTAGTTTATTTAAGGAGATAAAACTCTATGCAAAGCCTAAATGAATATTTCAGGCCACCTAGATGCCAGATGAGGATTTTTCAGCCCCACATCTGTGGATAAACTGATAATGTATTTCCACTGATCTTAGACCTGAAATCACACTCTTTCCTGTATACAAGGAACAGCTATTTTAGTGAATCAACCTCTTTGTACAACAGATAGTAACTGTAACTGAAACCGTATGTATCAACCTACAGAGATGAGAGGACTGTATGCAACAATGTAAAATGTAATGCTTTATAAGCATTCTAACCACACTGAAATTATGTTAATACATCAGAAAATTTATGTCATACATTTGGGACAATTCGTCCCAGAAAAATGCAAATATTTTTTTTTTATCAATCTGCAGTATTTTAAAGGGCCCTGTCACAGATATGCAAGAAACACCTTCATGGTCACCTAACAGTACAAGGAGGGATGGACCCATAGTTGAGCTGCTGCATCAGTTTGCTATAGTTCTTTGAAATTAGCTGGGAGAAACTCTACCCAATGAGTTCCACTCATGATCCAACTTGCTTTGAATACAAGCAAGACACTGCTCAACAATAATGGTTCAGCTCCACAAGATACAAAACTGCCTTAGTCCAGGAAAGAAAGTCCCTCTGCTTCATTCTTTCAACCGGATACGAATAACTTACTTTCTCTGTGTCTCCTGAGAAAAGCCCACCATCTCCATAGACTGCTTCAGCCGGGCAAACTCGTGTTTCTCATCCAGTCCATCAACACTGAAGCAAACACTCTGATGGACAAACAGAATGATTATGTTACCCACTGTGTCAGTTAAGTTTTCATCAACCACCGACCATCAATGACAAATGCTGAACAAACTAAATACACAAATGAAAAGACAAAAATACTGAGACAATGTGATGTAAATTTTGAGTGCCTTCAATCATCAACAATGGATACTGTTTGGCAGTAGAAAATTAATGTAGTAAGTTTTCTCTTGTCAATGCTACGCCAGCACAGCTCAGAAAATCCTTCTTTTAGATATAAAACTGGCTGTAATCCACTACCATCTTGACAGTATACAGGCCATCAGCTGGTCTGAGCTCAGTGTGTATTTCACTACATCTTATAATTTAAAAGTATCCTTGTAGGTAGGTACAAAGACCAACTGACTGGTAGTTATGATTGGTCCTGGCAGTAAATTGTGTGAATTAAGCTCCATTCCCACATGTCTATGATCCTTAAGTAAACTTTCTTTTCTCTCCCGCAAAATCCCTTTGAAAGCCAACCTCACTATTCAAAAATCCTATTGCCTGCATCCCTTTATTAAGGAGTTCAGATGTATTTATATGACTGTTTTGTATTGCAAACTAACTAAATCTATCCATTTTCGGCAGAAAAGAGGAAAACTGTGACAGCCAACGGCTGAGATAACCAGAATAAACAATAGCAAGGAAACACACAGAGGACGTGAACCTTCAAAACAATGCCTTTCAGCAACTCTCATCTCTCTCTCCTGGTCAGGGTAAAGTTTATACATTCCTAATAAGTTCCAGGTCAATGGCCCCATACAAACAGGTAGGTTCAAAGCAGAGGCCAACAGAAAGGATGAAGCAGGTAGTTCATTGAAAACTCAAGGTTACTACCACATCCTGACATGGCTAAGATGGCGATCACACTTTGGAGTCTCTAGTCCCTGGCAATATCAATGGCTTTGCTGGACTTCCATGACCCATACTACTACACCCACCATTTCCAGCTTCCAACCACCCGAAATTGTTCCAGAAATGTACAGAATGTCCATGCCTTGCTCTGGCACCAAAGTTGAAACCAGAAAACAATACAAGAGTACAATATGTTAACCCTCAAGCACCCAGTGTTCTATTTTCAAACACTTTACCTGCACCCAAAGTTACCATATACATTCGGAACATATTCTAATTTGTCAACAAACAATGTTTTGTGACAAATACAAATATCTATTTTCCAATCATCAGACCATTTAAATCAGAAGTGCAAACCTAAGAATTTTTTTGGCTAAGGAATCGATGCCTGAGGACTACAGGGTTAAATAAAGTATTTCTCTCAGGTTGAATTGTCTCCCCTCCTTCACATGCCCTGGAGTTACTGGCTGCTTACCTGGGAGAGATAATTATACTGGTCACATGACAACAGGTGTAGCGCTTCCCGTTCACGCTCATCAGCTCCCGCCAGGAGATAGTAAAACACATGATAGTTCCTGGGGAGAAGACAAAACAACAAACATTGCAATAACATCAAGTCTACACCCATAGGGCAAGTACTCTCCATACAGATGACTGCCGAGACAAGAACTTTCCATACAGACACCTGCGGGACGCTCCATGAAGATACCTAGCGAGGCAAGTACTTTCCATATAGATGTCTACCAAGGCACGTACTTTCCATATTGACAACTGCATGGCAAGTACTTGTCATATGGACAAATGCATGACAAGTACTTTCCAAACACAGATAACTACAGAGCAAGAACATTTTATACAGAATCCTGCAGGGCACGCTACTTTCCATGGACCCTAAAAGGCAAGTACTTTCCAAACAGGCACTACAGGGCAAGTACTCTCCATGCAGGCATTACAAAGCAACTATTTTCCATACAAACACCAAATGGCAAGTACTTTCCCTACAGACATTACAGGGCAAGCATTTTCCACACCGACAAGGCTAAAGAGTCTGAGAGATCAAGTCCACAGATACTGCGGCAAGCAAGGTGTAAAACGTTTTTACAGATCAAGTCTACACTTTCCGAGCGTTTTCCAGACAGATAAACAGTGGAAGTATACATGCTTAACAATGGGAAATCTAGACTTGGTGGCACAAGTGAATGGCCACCGGTATATGGTGGATAGGTCATAATGGGACTAAGCTCATGATTACAATGAGCAAAAAAAAAAAAAAAATGTACCGTTGGAGAAGAAAGGCTTTCAATGGTCTGTCAATTACTTGGTTTTGTTTATACGTATTGATCAGTTTCTCTTTCCATGCGGTTCGAGTGGTCTGACTCGTGTATAAATAAACGTTCCATCAGCTGGTGCTCTGTCCTTGGGAGGAAAGCCCACAAATAAATTTATTGTCAGACCAAATATGGGAGGGGGTACTTTCTGACAGGACGTCTGTTCATCCGGCTACACGTAAATATAATGAAGAAAACGTGTATTTCACTGGTAAAGCAATAACCTGAGCCAAAATGCTGGGATTTCTTAAGTTCTGAGACAAAGTAATGGCCTGTCTCTAAGGTTTACCTGACCTGACGGCAGCGATAAGCTGATGTTAACGTTCATAACTCAATGTTCTGGCAGTGAGTTTTTACCACTGCGGTCATCGACTCTGTCTTCAACGCCCTTTTCAGAGAGGACTTTGGTATGTATCTCCTACAGATGAAAATATTCTAAACGGACCTCTTCCCGTTTGATTTTCATTTGTGAGATTTTGATCAAGTTCTGAAACTCGAGCTTGATTTGTCTTTCCTTTTCCTTTGCGTTTTATTGTATCCTTTCTGTATTATTTCTTATGCCAGGCTTTGCAACGTCCAGCTTTTCCTTTTTGTCACATTTTGACTTTGTATGTCGTAAAGATGATGTTCATGTATTCCATTTTCATAACAAATTCTGTTGGGGGGGGGGGGGGGGGAAGTGTGGTTCTTGCCAGACTGAAGAGAAAGTGAAGGTGCATAGTGGTGACTGCACTGCCATAACTACTGGTGTCCTTGTCTTACACACAAAGCAACTCTTTAGCCCTTTCCTTGTTACTAGCTGAACAAAAGCAGCTCTTTGTTAAAAATTACTCTACACACTCCTGCCCTCTGAGTAATTGCTCAAGGGGGATTTACACTGCTTTTCTTCTTGTATCCTGGATTTTTTTTTTTCTGCAAAGCTGTAATGACTTTACGTTCCATTCGCAGCAATGGCAAAAATAAGTCCGTTCTGGCATATGATTTATTTGTTCTAAGAACTTTTTTTTTTCTCCGTGCGCATGTGCGTGACCCTGGCCAATCCGTGCTGGGATTGCAGTGTTTCAATGACACAAAAACTGGCTGTTTATTAACTCATTCTCCTCACAGGCTCCAACGCCAGAAATTGAACTCAGGATTTTACAGGTGCATAGGCACGCATGCGCCATTGTATTACATAATTCCATGGACCCTGAAAATATAGGTGAATTATGTCGTATTTGTTTTGTGCAAGCGCGTATGCGTAAATGAGCATCGTCGCGTCAGTGCATTCGTGTGATGAGATGCGTGAACTTAACTGAAAAATGACACTCAGCCAAATCTATAACATGTATTGTAACTAATCAGTTGATGGTCTCCACGAATTCTCCTTTAAAACTGACAATAAGTATGATTTTTTTTCTGTTTTGTTTATGTACTTAAAATTCATAAGTTATAAACAGATAAAGCCCTCCCGCAGAACAAATTATATAAACTGCTCTTGAAATCTAGGGTCTACATTACTCCATTTTCCATACTCTTTAGCCAGGACGCTTTTCCACCAATTAATCAGTTCGAACACAAGACGACCATCCGCCCACGAGACTTACTTAAACTTGTTGGGTTTTTTGTGTTTTGTTTTTTTTTCGGAGGCGGAGTTGAGGGGGCGTCTTTTCTTGCAGCGTTTGAGCGATCCATTTTGTGCATACACAAGTACTCATCATTTGTCTAGTTTTGTCATCTCTTGTCTGTCAGGTTTTCCGTGTTCAGCGATGGGTTTACCAGATGTCACGTCATAAAGTCTTGTCTAAATGGGAGTCCTTGTTTCTTTTCTATCGCTTCTTGGCAACAAAATTACAATGGTTGGAAGTGGGGGAGGGATATGAAAGGTGCGGGGGAAGGGGGCAGCGTTTTAAATGTACACGTATTTTTTTAACGGCTTTGTTTTTTCTCATCGTCTTCAATCTCGGGATGTGTGTGACAAACGTAGCACGCGAAAGATGCAAAGAGGAAAATGGAAAATGGAGAGAAAGCAATTAGAGAGAAAACGAGAGTGACAATGGGTGTAAGGGCCAAGTGTACAGAGAGAAAGAGAGAGACAGTGCCGGAGAGAGAGAGGTGCATAAGTAATACTGAATCTCACGCTCGACAAGGCCGACAGACAGAAAGTGTGTATTTGAAAGTGAGAACAAGTGATGACAAAAGCAGAAACAAAGAATAAGTGAAAACAGAGCACCCAAGGCAGTAAAAAAGAAAAATGTTTTATGGGTGTTGATGATGATGAGGAAGGAGATGATAAATGCAGTAAATGTACTCCACTGACCTTTCCTCTCTGGCTTGAAATACAATACGGGATTTCTCCAACAGGTATTTTTCCACGATCGCTCTGCGAATAAAGAAACAAGCAAACAAATGAATATACAGACTGGCTGGTGAATAATGAAACATAAAAGAGAATCAATAGCATTGTTTGCGATTCGCGCCTAGACGAAGTTATGTAAAGTAGTCAAGCTGTCGTCTCACGTCTTAATCCCGAGGTAAAAATATACAGACTCATTTGTTATTTCATCTAAGACTCGCTAGAGCTCCAGCAATACAGAGAGGGACAATTCTAACCATGGAGCAAAGATCTTAAAATAGTATTAACCTAGATTACCTAGTCGCGCTGCGAGAACCAGCTCGCGGCGTCCCGGGCGTGGAGAGCGAAAACAATGGCGGCTTGAGGTCAAGCTGTCCAAGCGGCGGCCTAGCAACGCTACTGTTTACCATAGGAAACACAAACCGTTTGCCTCGAATTTGATAGTAGGCCTACGATGTAGTACTATTTTAAGATCTTTGCCATGGAGTCATTTAGCAAGTAAGCGGCGGCCTGATAGTAACGACGGATACATTACAATTTGAAGCTCTCTGACACACGTCCTTGGTGATTTAGACGTTTCAGTCAGATAAAAAACATGATTACATGTATCTTCTTTTGTATCTCGATTATGAAGTTCGAAAAAGAAACACACACACACACACACACACACACACACACACACACACACACAAAACAATAACTCCGATTTAGTCAAGTAAATAAATGGTATTTCCTTCATTGCCTCCGTTATAAAGTTTGAGAAAATCAATGACATTTATTATTTATAAGACAATGAGAAAGAAGACAATTGTACTATTAGAGATGACCGCTGAAAACAGATATCAGGCGAAGTAATAATAATAAGGAAGGGGAAATTTAACGATGGCAAAAAAAAAAATGTCCAAGATAAACATCAATGATGGCGAGAACAAGAGCATGTCTCTGTAACTGGCTACCCCGGGGGACATGGGCGGAGAGTCAGGGGCTCGAGTAAGGGGTAAGCCAGGCCAAGGCTGGCGTAGGCCCCACACTGATGGCTCACCACTTAATCATTATGCATCACACTAAAACACTACTCATAACCCACACCGCAGGGGTATGGGCAATTAGTAGTATTACAATGTGGCGCATAATAATTAGGTGGTGAGCCACCAGTGTGGGGCCTACGCCAGCCTTGGTCTGGCTGACCCCTTACGGTCATACTGGTGCCAGGACCGGGGTACATGGACAGAAGAATGTACAATGAAGGTGGCATTTAGACGTCCCGACAAACGCGGGGGTCAGCTAATCCCGAAAACCTGGCCGAAACTGTGAGCGACCTGCCGCTACGGCAGCAAATGTTCTCTCTGCGAGTCAACAGAGTAGCACATCGTTTTCCCCAAAACCCAAAGCGCCCATTGTCTCGGGCACCTATTAAGGGCTTTGTCTCTACGGGATCGCAAAGATGTACCCGATCAGTCTAGGAAAAACACAGCGTATTGTATGTTGTGACACACCCGTCACTTATGTTTTTAGTACATTTTTATCTTCAATATTCTAGCTTAAATCGTTTTCTACCTTTACTGAATGCAACAACAACAACAAAAAAAAAGGACTTTAAAACATTACATTGTGGGTGCATAATTATATACAGTCATTGGATTCAACGTTATTGCCACCAATTTGACATCTGAAGATATGATATCTATTCCATCGGCATGATCTTTTATCCTGTTGACTGCTTCAAAGATACAACTGATTCAGGCTATCGCCCACATGCTCTTTATCGTTTCTACTGTGTCCAGTACAAAATCTTATAAAAGATGCCTTCTGAGGATAATTTTCAAGCTCCATCAACAATGAAAAGACAACAAATTTTGGCTCCCCTTGCACTTCAATAAAATCTCCCAGGCCCTGGCCCTTAGCAGACTGGAGAGTGGAGACGGGCGATCTAGGGGTAGGACATGGGCTGCAATGCCACGGACGGGATCCCCACAAGGACAAGCGTGTGAGCGATGAGACTACTGAAACATTTATCAAGGATTTGCGCCCTTCTTTCAAAAAAAATATTTTTTAGAAGGGGGTGGGAGGAGGTCCCCCCCCCACCCCACCCCACCCCCTTCCTGGCTTTTAAAACTCATTTAGTTACATGATTTTATTTGTTTGTTTGTTTGCTTATTTATTTATTTGTCTTTTAATCTTCAGACCACTCCCACCCCAAATTACCCCCGAGGCATAATTATCTTCCTTCCTGAGAAAAAAGCCATTAAAGTTTACGGCGCTCCAATCCACCCTCGCCATTGAGAAGATCGGTAACTACGTTTAACATGGAAAATTTCGGGTGGATGCCAACTGCTCCTGGCACGGCTATTTTTACAAACCTGTTTATTGCTGTCACGTGCTGCCCCTGTCTGATGGAGCTGGATCGCGGTTGTTGTTGTTGTTGTTTTTTTAATGTTTTAATGTCTTTAAACTAATTGCCATTATAGCCGGAGTTTCCTTTCATGTTCTTTTTTTTTTCTTTAACGTTCCATTAAATCCACCGACAGGAAGAGTGATTCTATAGTCTAATTCCGTTAATCCTGCCACACACACTTCTTTTGCTTTTTTTGTGTCCCTCAAGGAATTTGTAAAGCAGAACGAAAGACGGGCACGGGAAAAGCAGGAGTGACAGAGGGAAGACATGAAAGGATGAAAAGATGGGAAATGCGAGTAGGAAGGAAGGAGAGGAAGAAGTGAAACAGGACAAAGGAAGGGTGGGGGGGGGGGGGTGATGAGAAAGACAGAAAACTAAAATGGAAGAAAAAAACTATAAATATCCACGCCGTTGGTTGGTGCTAAATATTTCCGTTTAAAGTAACACCTTTAATTTCTTCAGCTTAAAGAAGCAAACAGATGCGTGTTTCGCCGTTCAACGTAAACGAGATTTCTATGCATACTGATTCCCATTCCGTGCCAAAGGGCAAACATTTCAGGCAACAGATTTCATTAGCTGAGGGTAAACAATAAACAAACAATGCCTCTCCTCGCTCATTCGACTCCCCTTCCCAAATGCACACACAATCTGCCCGAACAATGCCCTTCATGTGTGGCTCCCCCGTATGTCATTCTTGTTTCACTCTTCCCTATGCCCTGAAAATGCAATCACACGTGTCATTTCAATCTCCTGCCCTAAGCCAGAATTAAAAAAATGGAGGGAAACGCAAATTCGCCTTGCTAAATGCTGAACCTATCAAAATAACCCATTAGGGTCTGCTAATAGCGTTTGCCACTGCATTTAGCTGCTGGTGGTACATGCCAAGCTCTACCTTCTGTTTGTTACGAAACACGGCACATCGGGGTCGTAAATACGTCAAACAACGCTAAATATTAGTCGCCAAAAACACGTTAAAACACAGAACTATTATTTTATTCCGTTATAATAAATTATTTCTTAGCCTTGTTTGTTTGTTTTTCTTAACTGTAATTATCACTATTAAAACATTGGCTGTGTTGCCGTTGTTATTGCTGGTGGTAGTAGTGGCAGCGTTTTAATCGCGGTTGGTGATGCTGAAATTGTCGTTGTTGTTGTTGGTCTTGCTGCAGCTCTTGTTGTTGTTGTGGTGGTGGTGGTATGGACTTTTCCTTTTTCAATTTCCGCCCCGATGACGTAATGCTAGCAACACTTTAAAATAACAGCACTGAAGAAAGCAAAGGGAACCTTACATATTTCGAGTTCATGCATGGCCATATCAGATTCCATCTTAGCCCAACACCTAGGTAACAGCTGCTGTTCTTTGTTCATGTTGCTTTTGTGCTGCTAGTTGCTGTTGATGTTGTTGTATTTATTCCTGCGCGATACAATCTGGCGATACAATTGTGATAAACTTGGAATTGGCACTCACGTACTAAATTAACTTACTTTATAATTACCAGCTGTTTGTTTTTTGTGGGGGTTGTTTTTTTTTTTTTTTTTTTTTGGAGGTTTTGTTTGTATGTTTGTGTTAGTTTCAATTTTCGGGGGGGGGGGGGGGCGCTTATTTCTTTCTTCGTTGGAATTAAACGGAAGTAAAATCGAGTGGGGTTGAGGCCAAGAGCACAGAAGGCGTTCACCGGCAAAATCGAGTGTACGTACTTCATGGGTGGTCCCTAAATACGAACATGATTGTGCATGTTTAGCTGTATTTGTGGACACCACAGCAATTCTGATGACGTCGTCCACAACAAATGTGCCACTCATAGGTCGAAAACACACATCAGGTAAACAAAAATTGAAAAATTACTTGCAGCCATGATATGTCACGCCAAAAACCGTCTTCCTTTAAGACACATCACGAGGAAGATTAATTTTGCACTGGCTTGCAAGGGGGGAAAAACAGCACATAAATACCAGCGTCTATTTACGATGCCATTCCTATCTCCAATAAGTATCAGCGAAACAACACGCCTCATTTCACACTTTGCTCCCGTAACGAGCTTTCAAGTGGGGCAGCCAGTGAGTGTTCAGTTTGATTTGGGGGAGGCTGGGGAGGGAGGAGGAGATAGAGAAAAATCGTTTGATCTGTGCCAAAATGGAGCTTGTGACCTAAAATTTCACCACTACTCCCACCACCTTCATAAACCAGGTCATTCCTATTTCTTCACAGAAGAATCCTTTGCCAAAACTACACTCATTTCTTAAATTCACACAGCGTTTTATTATATTTCCAAACAGACGTAAGGTCTCCAATATCTGATGGGCTTTGTGAGTGGGGATGGTGTGGATGCATGGAACCAAGAAAACATGGACCTCTTTTCGTGGAAACTGAAAAAAAGTAAAGTCGCTACAAGGCTTGAAGCGAAGTCAAATTATGGCAAAAGAATATCTGAATTTTCTTTTTATGCTGCTACATTTTTTGCCTGGCGAAGGTCCGCTGGCCGAAAGCTTGATTTGCCTTTCCTTTTCCTTTGCGTTTCAGTTTATCTATTTTTATGTATATTTATTTATCTCATATAAGGCAGTTTGCAACATGTAACTTTTTTCTTTTTGCCACATTTTGACTCTCTTTCGGGAAGTTTAATGCGAGTCTGGGATTTCGGACGAATAGTTTTCGTGCGACTCGCTCGGTTTACTAATGAGCCTTCCTCCCCGAGATGTCAAAGTACACTGTCTGCGACTGATAGTACTGATACCTATCAAAATAACAAAACTTAACGTACATAATTGGAAATATTCACCCAAAAGAAATAAAAGTTACAGTGATGGCTTGAATTAGGTAAGAAGGTAAATCAAAATTGCTACTGTGGAATGAACGGCAAAAGTGACCAGGCAGTTGACCAAAAAGCAGTCCATTGAGAGTACTAAGATATAAATTAAAGGAAGACTCTCCTAACCAGTCACTATCTGGCCAAAAGTTACCATCCAGCTCTGAGCACCCGTGACCAATCTGACAGACAATCAGGCAAGCACGCACCTCCTCCCACGCAACTCGACTCGTTGATGTTTTTTTGTTGTTGTTTTTTTTTTCGTTGTTTTGTTTGCTGATAAGAAGATTTCAGGCGGAAGGAAACTTAACGGAAGTGTGCCAGGCATGAGCGATAGGAGGAACTGCATGAGGAGAGCAAGAAAGAATAAAGGGCGGGAGTTGTATGAGCGAATTTAGAGTGTTTCGGAAGTGGCCGAAAGATTTATAAAAATGTGTTTTGGAGTTACAGAGTGAGCGATGGGGAGACGGGGGGAGTCATTTATGACATGAAAGAGGAGGAAATGAAAGGAAATGTAGAAGTGTCTCCAGAAGTAATGGGCTTACAAGCTAGCCCAGTGACTGGATTTCTGAGGGGAGGGGATGTGGGGGGGGGGGGGGGGAGAAGAAATTTTACATGCAACCTGTTGCCTTCAGTGACTACTAGTTGACGATTGCATCAACATGGCACACTTCTACATCAAAGAGCCTCACAAGGGTGTATCTACTGCGTCATTTCCTGTTTTCTCACCAACCAGCCATTCCATGTTATGACTTGCACACATGCTAATCATGTTTGCCCACTTCACTTAAAATCTGCTGGGGGCCGGGCGGGGGTGCTTTTCCGTGCATTCTCTCGGATGCACACTCATGTGGGTTCGTTTGCGTACATGTCTGTCTGTCTGTTTCGTGTGCCACATCATCGCCACCCACACTAAAAACAATGGACATGTTATAGAATGTATTTCTCGAGATTTCCTGGCGAATGTTAATAGGCAGAAACTATCGTAATCGCTCGATCAAACTACTGTGCAAATGTTGTGTCCATCCACTGGGATCATCTACTCATGCCTTCCCTCTCCTCCTTTCTGCCCGTCTGTCAATCCGACTAGGCACCACGTGGGTCTCCCAGTGAATGACAGTGGGTGAGGTGGGAGGTGTAAACTAATGAGGGAGACTTGTGCACCTGTATGATCTCAGGTGTCTAAGAAATAACAGACTGAACTTAAATCATGTAAAAACGGACAATTCCAAACTTGTTTTTTTTTCTTTCATTTTACACATAGATCTACTAATCAGTGCGAGGCTGTTGAAAATATTGGTGTTACTCCACACTGATATCTGCTTATTTCTCATGCAGATATTCAACGCCTGAATGTGGGTGGAGAGATTTCATTTCGTCCCATCTCTCAGTCCAGCTCTTTCGCGAATGCAAGTATGTCACGATGTGCCTCTTTGCTGTGTGAATGTGTTTGTATGTGGGGTGTGTGTGAGAGAGACAGACAGACAGACAGTTGAGAGAGAGAGGGTGAAGGCGGTGAAGAAATTGTCCGTATAGACAGTTGAGACAGACAGATAGAAGGCGGTGAAGAAATTGTCCGTATAGACAGTTGAGACAGACAGACAGAAGGCGGTGAAGAAATTGTCCGTATAGACAGTTGAGACAGGCAGACAGAAGGCGGTGAAGAAATTGTCCGTATAGACAGTTGAGACAGAAGGCGGTGAAGAAATTGTCCGTTCAGACAAATAATATTACATGTTCTTATCTTGCGACTTAAGACTTATACCTGCCAAACTGCCAAAGGTCTTGACACACCCAGAAAAATAAGTCTCTGAAATCCGGCGAAGTCACGTAACCAATCTATTACCATTGATATGAGAAGAAGAAAAGTAGACATATGGATAACGAAGTGTTACTTTCAACACAGGCACAATCCTATCAATCACATTCTTTACAATATTCGCGAGCATAAGTAACATATACCTGTGCCCAACAATAAAAAATAAACTGAAATTCGGGCATGTTTACTTAGAAAACCTAGCAGCGGTGATATCACAGAGAGAGAGAGATCATGTCTTCGCTCAGCACTAAACAACACTGCACTGTTTAATGTGAGTAATAATAATAATAATAATAATAAGTACATTTATATAGCGCTTTATGCCTAGACCTCAAAGCGCTTTACAAACGCATTCACTCCCACATTCTAATTGTACATAATATGCACACAATCTCACTCAAGCACATGCACAGATTCCTAATGCTATAGAAGTTAGTTTGAAAAATATTTCTTAAAAAGGTTAGTCTTGAGGTGTTTTTTGAATATTGCAACACTGCATGCAGACCTCAATGAAAATGGCAATGAATTCCAAACAGATGGTCCGACAATACTAAAAGCTCTGTCACCATATCTCTTAAGTTTGGATCTTGGTACCTCTAAAAATTTTGAATTTTGTGACCTAAGATCTCTCGTAGGTGCATAGGGAGAGATCATGTCTTCGCTCAGCACTAAACAACACTGCACTGTTTAATGTGAGTACGACTGAAGTACCGTGGTCGTTTCCTTCTTCAAGGGTATTAGAACGCCCATGTCGTTTTTTCTTTCTCTGGATGGCAGTTGAGACGGCGGAGGGACGAGAAGGGCGGGGGTTCTTACTAAATAACTCTTATCCCACCACCATCTGTTCTTGCAATTCACAGTCTTTGTTTTCACTATACACAGGGCCGGATTAAGACTTTAGATACCCTAAGCACTTAAAAAATCTGGATGCCTCCTATGTAATGCAAACTATAAACAAAAATAAGCCATCAAAAATGAAAACACAGCGAGTCTTATATACGCCAACAAATATTTTAATTCTTTCATTTATTGTGGGGGCCCTAATCTTTGAGGACCCTGGTTCAGCTGCACCATTTGCAGTTTTGCACCATGTGGTCCATGGTAATTTAACCCGGCAATGAAAAAATTTCTGTGGTGCTCCCCTTTCCCTGATGCCCTAGGCACGTGCCTATTTTGCTTAATGGTTAATCCAGCCCTGGATGTACAGCCAGTATTGCTTTCAGTGTTGTTCCTTCAAGTGTGGCCGTCTCGAAGCTGTTGGCGGTGGTTTTGCAGGCTGTCCCATTTATTATTTTCTGATTCTTATAAAAATGTATTAATTTGTACTTTTGTTCATTAAAAAATATATATATTTGAATTGTCGTTTTTCCAAAAACTGAAAATCTGATATTTTTTAATTTATACTAGTTTACCTGGCCTGTCTAACTAGCTGGACTACACAATGATAGCCGCTTCTTATGTTCAGGAATCAGTCTGTAATAAATAGCTTTTCTGTTCAACACACACAAAAGGAATGAAACAGTTTTTATGCTACCCTTGATCTTGGCATGCGACGGTAGACCATGATTTCTAGAATCCTGACTATGTTGAGCAAACATGTTGATCAAGGTTCTACTTATTATTACGACATAGCAATGTTCAGGATCATAATGTTGAAGGAACAGATAGGTCGTAGTACTATAATTATAGTAGTCCTTGGCCCTTGGTCGTAGTCTATATTCCAGCGCTGCTAAGTGGGTCGCCATTAGGAAAAACATTTTTTTTTTTTTAAATCATCAAAAAACATTGGCTTACAGTATCAGAAAAGCTTTCTACTTTAATTTCCCTCTGCTCTCTTAGGCCAAGCCTGTCTCTAGTTTCAAGTCCCTTTCTGCCTTTTCTCAACACCAACTTGTCAACTGTTTATCTTTTTCTTTGATTCCAACGGTTCAGAGTTTCATTAGCTTTCATAAATTGATTTGGTGGTTTTTGTTTTTTTCTTGCAGATCTACAAAAGCAGTTTGTTTCTTTCCTACATCACTGATCTATTTCTGGCCGCAGGAGGAAATAACCTGGATTAATTGTGTCACGGTCAAGGGAAAAACCCCGACAAAGAAAAACCGGCAGCGTTTTTGCTGTTGTTGTTGTTGCTGTTGTTTGACTCGAGCAATTTTACATTTGGTTAGGTATGGCTGTTTGTGTGTGTGTATGCCATGGTGCGACTTTTGCTCGTGATCTCTCTCTCTCTCTCTCTCTCTCTCTCTCTCTCTCCCTCTCTCTCTCTCTCTCTCTCTCTCTCTGCCACCCCCCCCCCCTTTTTTTTTTAAATTCTCGCCTGGACACTACGACCCACATCCCATAGTGAAACAAATAATGCTTCTGTTTTACTGGGTAAGTTATCCATAGAAAAACTACAGGTTGATATACTATAATTACATTTTTTTTTTCACTTTTAAAGCTACCAGAAAGTATCGATGTTGGGCGTGGCGGCGCGCCATTATGATCATATCAGTTCCGTAACTGGTTGTGCTTCCAGGTACAATCTAATTTATCATTATTTCTTATGTGAATCTACCACTTGCCCATATTCGCCCTTGATATATTTATAATCCCAGACAATAATCGATACTCAATGGAAGCGCCATCTTCAATTTACGGAACCATCACTGTATTTCTCAGGTAAAAAAGGACTTCCGGTAATCGAGGACTGGACTGAAAAGTGATTATCGTGACACAACTTGGTTTAATCTCAGCTGACAAGACTGATGGCAGCTCTGACTGAAAATGACGATCTGATTTTGTAACGCGTGAATCATTTCATACATTTAGTTTCAATTATTTGAGTCTGCTCAGAAACCAATTGCGATAAATCCTAACATTTTTAATTTTCATCTTCCTTATGACTGATATCAGTTTGTCATCTCATATCATGTGAAATTCACCTCTATGAACTAGTCGTAAAAACTGAAGGGTTCAGAAATAGAAGGGATCTAAGTGCCATTTGCACTTCCCTTTAAATAAGAAATGGTTAGAATTACAAGGAACCTGTGCAAATGGCACTTAGACCCCTTCAATTGCTGCTACTGTCTTAAAATCACAAGGCTTATGAATGTCTTCTCGTCCCTGATGATGCGATATTTGTACCATTTGTCACTTGGCACAGGTTTTTGATGTCATTTACGTCATTCTGCCACTTGCTGTTGCTCTGATGTCGTGTGATGCTGTACACGATCTGATGAAATACTGACATTATTTCATTCGACTTACTGTCATTTGACCTCGAAGATGCCATGTGATATATGTATCACTTGAAATCATTGATACTAGATGTGTATTTGATACAGTATCCGTGTCTCTGTAGAATCAGGAATCCATTCCCATGAATTACTTAGCCTTCTCAGAAATTGTTGATTTGGTAAAGCTGGGTTATTAGTGGGCAGATTCCGCTGAAGTCACGCAGGTGGGTATTGTGTGGTAATGAGATACTGCGGGTGTTGATGATTACCCTGGGTAATGCTAAAGGCGACGATAATGGTGCTAGGTATGAACGGCCAACGTACGAATCAGGGCCGTTGCTCTTTCCAATGAGTGGCGCGCGTTTGAGTGTGTGTTGGGGGGGGGGGTGGAGTAATGATGACGACGAGGCAATAAGGATGGCAAAAAATAATTGATATCGACCACCACAACACTGGTGGCATAACGAAGATTGCCATGAGTATCGATTACAAGAAGGCCTGACATGACAAAGATTATTATTAAGTATCGATCACAGTGACTATGCTTTGGGCATATCATGTTTATCACTACCACAAGAGGGGTGCATTGATAAAGATTATGATCAATATCGAATCCAGACTAATGACACTAATGTTGTACTATGACGTTGGGGGTGGCCATGGTGGATACCGGTTTGACAGAAAGCGCTGACAGCTTTCAGTGAGTGCTAATTGCTTTTTCCTACATCTACTCATTACTCACTCCCTGCTAGTTCCCGGCATACAAGGAATAATGGATTAGCTGTCTGGCATTAAAATGTCTCACCCTCAACTTAGCCATTAGTGAGAAAAATATCCAATTCCCATGACCGCTTTCCTTCTAACAATAAAGTTTTCCTGATTTACAGACGACGATGTCCAAAAGTGCACGAGCTTTTAAAACAAAATCTGAAATGATGAGGTAAACAAGAAGGTTGGTGTTAAAGAAAGAAAACACTGATAGGAAGAATGGACAGGCAAACCACGGAAGGGCGCTTTCTTTGAAAGATACACGAAAGCACGAATGAAAGTAGTTTTCAAATGCTTTTCTCTGTAATATTGTTGTTGTTGCGATCGCTGATGCTGCAATGGCGGAGAAATTTCGCGACCCTCTTGTTTGTTATATCTCCATTTTCTGAAAAACCTGGAGATCTTTTAATGTGTAGAAGAGGTATGAATGCTCACTCTGACGGTTGCTTAAAATGCCTTATAATAATAATAATGTATAGCATTTATATAGCGCATATCCATTTAAAATGTTCTATGCGCTTTACAGAAACAACATGTCAACCACAGAGCAGAATGGAGCTGCCTGCGAAGCGCTCAACATACTGCACTGCTTCTTTCTCTCTCCCTGTCTCGCTCACTCTCTCCCTCTCTATCTCAGAGCAAATTGTAATGCAGCCTGTTAGGCGCAGTTCACAACTCACAACAGTTCACAACTCACAGCAGTTCACAACTCACGTCAGTTCACACAACACACAACTCATATCAGTTCACACAACACACAACTCAAATAATATTTGAATATTTATTAATAACAAATATATTTAATAATGAATAATAAATTCTGGCGGGGGGGGGGGGGTGATATGGATAAATTTTAATCTATTAGTTTCAATTTTCAATTTTGCCCGGGCAGCGGCCTGGCATTTATCAAGCTGTTTCACCGTTCCGATTTATTCTTACTCCTTATCATAATGACTAACGCAGTCAACTTTCTCGGCTATACAAAAAGTGGAGTTGGACCAAACAAGAACAAAGATTGTTATTTCCAGGGAGGGCGAAGCGGTTTTTCCGTTCTGATAACTGTTGACAATAAACGATATTTCAATAAAGACCACACCGACCTGATTTGAGCTACTCCAACCTCTCAGCGGCAGCGCACATTCTATTTGTCTATCTACTTTTGGATCTGCACCGACGACCCGCTGAGCACAAGCCAGACCACTTCAATCAGTGCACGCCCTATCCCCTCACCATCTGTCGATGTCCTTAGAATCGCGTTCCCCACCCAAGAAACAGGCATGCGCCTTCGTCTTCCCCCCCCCCCCCCCTGTTCGATCCGCGCATAAGCAGCTTTCTTGGTTCATTTCCCGACTTGCCAACTCACAAACAAGGCATTAAAATTACAAGTCGTCAATGCCATCAGGTTTTTCCCTTCGTTTCTAGTTTGTGATAGACTTCCTTTAAATTTATGTTCAATTTTCTCGTACCCGTCCACTCCCATAGGGCTTTGACCCACCCATCTTTGCAACGAGCCACGCCACCAATCGGTGTTCATTTCGCTCTTCCTCCTCCCACCCCCTTCTTTTGCTTCCCGACCCCCCGTCCAAATTTCCGGGTCACCACGACATTTTCTTGGCTCATCAGAAAGCTCCAGGAAATCCTGTTTATATGTTCAAATTCTAAAATTAAACATAAAATAAAATAACACGTGGAGAAAGAACTGCCCCTGGCGCAACATCCACCCTCGACACCATCCTCGCTCCGCGTTGCTATCACCGAAGAATAAAGAACAAAAACAAGAAAGACTGCCTGAAGGATTCAGTGTGTCTGTGCCGCTATTTATAGAGCTCTATGGTCTGTACACAAGTGGACTGGGAGAAAACCGATGTCTAAAAAGAGAGGCTCCGATCGGGTAGCTTGTGAGAAGAATCATCAAAACCAAAAACTATCAGAGCTGACAGACACACTATTGGGTCCTTAACATCCAGTGCCCCAAGCACCAGAGTGTGACGTAAACACGGACCTCCACAACATGAAGTCCTACCCCTCCCTTTTCCCTCTTCTCTACCAACACAACACTCACAGCAGTCAAAATTTGATCTGGCCATCAAACAACCTAAATCTGTGGACCGGACTATCGTTCATAACTGAATCAACAAAGACCAGGTGGTATAACAAACGAAAACACACAGTATCAACAGCTTGCTAATTAGCACTAATGCATAAAACGATACACAATTTGAATCTGAAACTGACATTTGCACCACTCATAACATACACCGGGATAACATTGTATTAACGTACACGACTTGCTGAAATCAATAACCACAATAACTTTTCCATCATCTGAGATTACAACCACAGGCTTTGTGTTGCACCAGCACGTAAATCCTGGTTACATTTCGCTATACATGTTGTAATAACATAAAACTTCACGACAGTGGCAATATAACATCCTGAACATCCATTTCACGTCCCAAATTACATAAGAATCGACAGGCTACGAAATAGAACATTTTGCATTTTCGATCATGTTTGTCTGTCTGGGCAATTGGCAATTTCTTGCCCTCTGTGGCGGAAACTTTGGCAAAGCCCGTTGAACTTAAGGATGATACAATTATGTTTTCCATTGTGACCATAAGAGGCCGAATAAATCATAATATTAACGCTGTATGGAACAAACGAACGCTACCAACCGGACTAACAGATCTCCTGAAAACCTGTTTGCTTTGTAGATCCAAGGATTCTTAAAATCCTCGTTCAGAACGATCAGAACCTGGTTCACAACCACCTCTATTGGAAGAAAGCGGTACTGCATCCGTTTGTAGTGTCTGTCAAGACCCTTATGGCACAAGAGTAACGTATGGTGTCGACCCTGACGTTCCTGAGACGTGTAACCTTTAAGAATCTCTATACAATATTATTTGCTTAAACGTTAAATGGTTGCGAAGACTCTTCATTTAAGATCAGACGCGTTTCAATGCTGAACATGGAATGAAAACACTCCTTCAAAAACAAAACAAAAGGGGGGTTTCCACCAATTCGCTGGTCTGCTGAGGGACAAACAAGAAATAATTCTGGTGTTAGAAAATTTATGCATGCATAACTGCTCCAACGAATGGCCCGTTCAAGACTGGAGGCCGTTTCTCTCTGACTCACAGTTTCCATTTCCCGTGCCAGTATATTTGCTGTGAGTTGTACCGTTATCACCTCTCTCAGTGAGCGACTCGTGTATGCTAATCGCGGCCGCAGGCGCAGTGACAAGTACAAAAACATTGACAAAAGCAAGCAAGTACGCCTTCGCCATGCACAAAACACACGCTGTATCTATCAACCCGACCGGTAAATATTTGTGCGGGAAATGCGTCAATCTAAACTATGATTAATCCTCCTCCTCTTCCACCTACTTCTTTCGTCTCTTTCCACCTGTCCATTCATCTACATATATTATTATATATACCATACATCCGTCATACAATTATGTATCCATTCATCTATCCGTTAACCATCTCTCCATCCATTATCCACCCATGTAACCCATCTTTTTTTTTTTTTAATCCATCCGCCATTCTATCAATTCACCATTCGTCCTCTCTATAATCTAGCTACAATCCATCCACCATACGTTTGCTATCTATGCCTTCAATCTATCTGTCCCTCCAATTTTCCATCCATCTATCCATCCACAAACCTATCTGTCCACCGGGGACTCATCTCTCTATCAAGTACCCAGACTTACCATCTAATAATTCCTACATTTTCCGCTTCTCCGATTCTCTCACCCCCGCAAGAAACTCATATCTTCCGAACTTCCTGCCCCCTGCCCCCAAACATAAACGCAAACAATCCACCAGACACACAACTGCGAGCAATCTGTTGGCTAAACAAAGCCACTGTAGCCACGCCCATCCGATAACTGATAACTGAGAGGTGACAAGTCGGGATAGGTGAAGCTGAGCTGCACTGCAACGCCTGCACTCACTGTTTACATAGTGAGCCAAAGCGCTGTTTTTACCACAAACTCTAAAGATTGCAGGATAACCCAGGGCACATCAACACCCACCAGGCTGGTGTCACTGCCTGGATGCCCGCCATACACATCTGGTGGAATCATCCTGCCCTCCATCCTCCTGTCAACAGTTATGATAAAAGGCCTACATAATTTTCTACCAAATCCCTAATGCCACCCGATTCCTGCGGAAATAATCACCACAGGCCCAGATACTCAACTGGCTGTAAAAAGGTCACAGTCACGTGCTGCTATGTATACTGAAATAATTTTTTTTTGTATCTGTATGTGTGTGAGAGAGAGAAGAAAGGGGGGGGGAGAGACTGGGCAGAAAGAAAGAGAGAGGCAGAGAATGGTGGGGGGGGGGGGGGGAGGTTTGAACTTTATTAGCACCCTGTAACGCTCACGTCTATTGTAAAATGAACGCGTTGCCATAAACCATTGATTTGGTCCCTTGTTGCCTCATCTTCAATCCAGACTGTTCGTGACCTCTCACCCCATCCCTGGCCCCCGTCCTCTCTCCATGCAGGTCCGGAAATACGGCCAGAGGTCACATGCAATAACGTTAATAGGACATGACAAGGTCTAAAATCCTGAAAATGCTGAACTGAAGGCAGCTGTCACCACATATAGCCGCATCATCCCTCTTATTTTACTCTTTCTCTCTCAGTCGTGTCCACTCTCATTGTCCTCCAGAGCCTTCCCCTGCTCGTCCGTCTATTTTAGTCATGTCTATGCGATTCAAAACATTTTTTTTATTGTAAAAACAGAACACGGGTGAGCAAAGAAGCAGTTATTTCTGCAGGGTACTGGCAACATATTTGCCAAAAAAATCAGATAACCCTATAGACCAATCCAGCAGCCAAAGACCGTTTATAAAATATAAGAAATTGACAAAATCTTATTATTAATAGAAACAACAAATTTTAATACTGGCGGGAGTAAATTCATTGTGGTGCAGCTTCGGCCCCTTTTTTTTTTTGCTCGACGCTACAGCCTACATGGAAGTTTCAAAAATTATAAAATTAATTTTGTGTCTAGTCCAGCACAATCGCTTTTGTATCGACCGATTGTGTTGATTCAAGTTTCAGGTATTTTTAAACAAAAAGTTGTGAAAATGTAAAATACAATGATCTTTGTTTTGGCTCTCTCTAGTCAACCCGCCGCACTGGGAATGAAAATGATACGCGTTCTATTCCTTGCGCGCTATTTCCACGCCAGAAACGAGTGCGTCGTAGTGCTCTGGTGCGCAAGAAATCTATAGAAAGACAAGACTGTAGAATATGGGAAGCTTTCTAGACCAAAGAGACAGATAGAACTGTAGGATCACATGTTTATCCCGAGATATAGCCGGGTACCTCACCTAGTATTATAAAAAAAAATATTTAAAAACCTTCGGGCCACCACGCATTGACCAACGGGCTGCGTTCCTAGAATCCAAGACTGGAACTCGCAGACGACAAGTGCGCGCATGTGGTCAACGTTCTACAGTTGTTTTATTAAAATTTGTTTAATTTTCTAGCTTGTTACATTTTTTTTTCTTCCTTATAGTGGTAGTAATAAACTTTTTGAAAGTATATATAAGTCCACATTAGAGTGACAGTTTTACAACTGACAATACGATTGTGACGTAAATGACACCAGAAATTCTCACGGCGCATAATTCTTAAATAACAAAGACAGGGGACATTCCCTTCTTTCCTTGGCCCCGCCCATCTCTTCACACTAGGCGTGGACACGTTCTTGCGGCACGGCGCGTACAAACCACTTCAATAAATCTGTGTGATCTCCTAGCTTTCCTAGCACCCCAGGAAAACTGAACCAAAGTACAGGCTACCCGCCCACACCGAGAAGACCTACAGATCAAAGCTGTATTAAGAATAAAACGGATGGGTGTCGAGTGAAAGCAGGGGGCAAGGGGCATCCATCCTTGAAGGAAAGAAAAAGGGAGGGGGTGGAGATAAAATCAATATCCAAAGAGATGGAGCCCGAGTTGTCCCATTTTTCCGCTGGAAAGGTCAGATCTTTACCCCTCTGGTCAGTGAACTGTACTGTGTGCGTGCGTGTGTGTTTGTGTCTCCCACTCTCTCTCTCTCTCTCTCTCTCAAGATGTGCAAGTGTCTGCATCTCTATCCGTGAGTTAGCTTTTTTGCATTTTCACAATATTCATCCATACAACCATCCACTCACATTCTCACAAAATTCTCTCTCTCTGTAACCCATAGCTAACCCGTCAATGTCAATTTTCTTCTTATTTCCTTCTTTCCCCATCTATATCGTCATCGCCCATTACAAAGGTTTTTGACCTGTGCACCCCCCCCCCCCCAAATTTCCGATCAATACCACCACAAGGCGGTGAGAGAAATTGGCACTCTAGCCCCCACGTCACCCATCGGCAAGTGGCCTACAACTGCTGATGTAACAAGTGTTCCCGTATGCAGCGTGAGTGATGCTTCACCAACAATTATCCCAATTGACGACCCCCGCCCGCCCCTCGCCCTGCTCAAAGAGCATGTCCAAAACGTCTCATACAATATCATAAATAACAATATTGAAAATAAAAACAACATGATAACCGCAGTAGCCATTAAGACGTCGAGTTCACATGTGGGGTTCATCTAATTCATTTTTAAGATCACATTCACTCCAACTCCCTCACCCATCACCCATCTCCACCAAAGTTTGCAAATGGCAAATCTAAAACTAGTATACACACACGTACACCCAGGCACAGTTGGATGTCACTGGTGCAGACTACTAAAATTGGATATACAGGCGGTGACAACTGGAAATGAGTGGTGTAGACCAATCTAAAATTGGCTGGCACGCACGCATGCACACACACAGAGAGAGATTCACACAGGAGTGAGTGCTACCGTATTAGGGAAACAGACCGCGTACCCCAAACTAAGTCATATTTGATATCATACATTTTATAAAATTATTAATGTTCCCTATCTTTCTATATTATTATGAGCTGTACACTAACTGGTAGGACTAAGTATCTATTGGTTATCACAAAACGGAAACTTAACAAAGAATAAACGAAACGCAATACGAAATGTTGTTCGTGTCTCTTGCAGAGCTCTGTTTTGGGGATACAGGTCGTCTTTCCCCATACACGGTAGGGTACTGAGATGTACACAGAATGTTATATAGAACAGCTTGGTGACTTGGCACGGGGTGAAAACTAGCACTAGAAAGTTGCCACTGCAATGGAAAAAGTGGGTAAAAACGACATGTTTGAAACCTGCAACTGTCGGGAATTCTCGACCTGAACCTCTGCAACATGAAATTATGCTAAGGTTTAGACAATGCCGCAACTGTAATTTAGACAATGCTGCAACTGTAAAAGAATCCCATAAATGAGCTCGTCGTCACTGCAAATGCAATTAATTGTTCTCTCGTGAATTCGTTTGATAAATGTCACAGCTGCCTAAGAATGTGGGTGCTGAAATGTTCGGTTTCGGATGACAAATGTCACAAGTAAAGAGAACTAAGTTGCTGACATTACCAAAGTTGCTGGTGCATGTAGAAACCCCAGTCTTGTGTCACTGTGGTGTCTCTGCCCAGCTTCCTTGTGGCGTGGTGAACCCAATTTGCTCCTGCGCTATCCAAAGCAGATGAGTTTGTATCGATCAAGAAACGGCTATGGAAATCAAGAATAGTGGTCCCCCTCTTCATATGACTCTCTACAGACCAAATTCAAGACATGATTTTTTAATACAAACAGGCACTCCTTTCTTTTCCAGCTGTTTTACGTTCTCTTCTTTTTTTTCTTTTCAAAGGAAAAAAATTGCAGAATGATTTTTTGCGACTTTGGAATTTGGCCAAATCTGGTTTACTTGTTTGTTTGGTAGGTTGTTTTTTTTGTTGTTGTTGTTGTTGGTTGGTTGTTGTTGTTTTTTTCCTGTCGCTTTTTTTAAAATTTTTAGAGTTACGGTTAGGGGGAGGATTAGTTTAGTTTATTGGGCACAACAACCATTTCGATGGCGACATGGCTACAGCAGCCTTTCCGAAAATCGGCCACAAGCTGGTAACAAAAATCAAATCGTATTTTGGCTCCATGGGCCAACTAGACACTGCCTGTGAATAATTTATAACCAGGAACAGCCAATGAACTAATTGCCTCGATGGATAACTGGTAGAAAAAAATGAATCAATAGTTCTGGCCAGTTTTGTTTTGTCAAAACTCAGACGGGAGAAAGACGAAGACACAGACAAATGCAACAGGTATGGGAATAATGAATAAATAGGTTCTGCTCTTTATCTTTCTTTGTTTCATTGACAAATGAGAGGTGCCCATGGACAGATACATGGGTGAATGAACAAAATGTACACATTTACATCATTTGTGCACATTCGGTGATCACGTTTCGCCTCGTCTGATGATTTCCCCCCAACTGTCTTCCTGTGATCAGATAGATGACGCTGAAAGGAGAGAGTCATTCTCTGACTGTTCCTTCACCTCGCTGCTCACGACCGAAAAAACAAATTGATGCACTATGAGGAGGGGACCCATTGTCTTAGGGTAGCAACATTGCGAAATGCCAAGGAGAACTTACCCACCCGTGAGCTGTCGGGTGGTGAGGGCAGAGTGAGGGGAGGAGAGGAGAATGGTCAACACATCCGTCGTTGGCAAGTCTTGTGTTTCAGTGAGCCGATGAAAAGAAGGGGGCTCACAGAAGGACAGGCACAAAATGGGGATACGCAGAGACGGATTGACAGTTGTGAGGGGAAAAACAGGAAATAAAAGAAAAAAAAATACATAAAGAAAGGGAGAAAACCAAGGACTATGATTTGTGAGAAAGACCAACAAAAAAAAAAAATGACAAAAACACACAAGCACAGGAAGTCAAAGAAATTTATTAGGATAAACGTGATCTTAAAGTTAGCACTTTCAAACTGTACATTGTTCACAATAATGCTTTGTTACATTACGTGTGCTTCATTTTCTTAAATTCAACACACCTTCATTTCCAGACATCTTTCTTTTTCTTTCCCTCTCTCTTCTCCGTCTCTCTTGCCATAATCTTTCTCTCACTCACTGCCAAGCGCCCCAACCCATAAGTCCCCGCAATCTCATTTTCTTTACATTCTTTACCCACCCACTCTCTTCTTTATTCCCATACCCCACCCCCAGCCACCGATTACGGCACCACCCACCTGTATCATCACAAACCCGATAACATCCTTTGTTTCTCTTGTTTAATCCCCATTCCTTCCAGGTCCCACTTCTCAGGCTCCCAATTTGGTCGTGACCATGAAACACTATTTCTGTACATCGTATCGTGACCAAAAAAAAACAACAACAAAACGCCAACATTTTCCACGCTGACTCAAACCCATGCAAGACAAACGGCATAGCTAATTCATTTTCCACTCGTTCTGTGCTCGGTGTGTCAGACATAATATTCAAAATCAACGCAAGCTGATTAACATGAAAGGAAGATGGCTGGAGCATTTCACGCCATCTCCACCTGTTTCTGGCCACGGCATTTCCCGTGAGTCTGTGACAGGAACTAAAGGAGGCATTGAGAACGTTCTGAAAGACAGCATTTTATGCAGACTCCTTGCTACCATTACTAAGACAGGGACGGAAAGAGTTCGAAGCCACTGGCCAGTCTTAAACTTTTACTCTTTTACTTTTAAACTTTAAACTCACGTTTAATGTAAACAAGATTTAAAAAACCCAATTTCTTGTCCTTGGAAAAACAAACAATTCCAAGACAAGAGTAAGATACGGCTGAAATATTTATTAGCCCCGCACCCTTTGAAGCATTTGAAACATTTAGACATTCAGTTATCTCAATTCAGGTCTTGAATTTGAGTTATTTTAATTGTTTCGTGTCCTTAAATCCAGTGTAGCCTATATTGTGTGTGATGTGCTGGCATCGTTTATGTTTTCCTTCCTCTTGGATCTCTAGCCGTTCATTTTTTTTATTTTTTTTTGTGTTGTTGTTGTTGTACGTCTCTATTCCTTTTACTCTTCCTCTTTCATGGACTGGTTACTGAAAATGAAAGGGCGCTGTGACTGTAACACCGACGTTTCTCCCAAAAACAGAAACCGTGGAAAGTGAACCTGTTCCAAATCTCCTGATGCGTTATGGCAGTTATTTCCAACTTTCATAAAGTCATATGGATTGCCCTTCTGAGATCTCGTGGTGAGATGGGCTGTTGGTCCAAGATTCTGACAGAGGGCACGGGTGGTTATTTCAAGATCTATGCGGAGTGTAAAGCTACTACGAGGCTGTGCGACGTGGCCAGCGAATTATAAAATATCTTAGTGAAACTTCCTGAAACCTAACATAGCAAACTGCTCCATCGGCGTCAGCACTTTGATAATAGTCCGGTTACAACTGCTCTCAGTACGACCTATCCTAATTGGTCACCTTCTGACAATGTTATCTATTCAATACTGGCTATTTTCCTGAAGTATGTGATTTCTTTCTTTCTCTCCCCACCCCCACCACCCCCCCCCCCTTTTTTTTTTTCTCACCTCCATGCCCTTGGCATGCATGTTGATGACACATATCCTGGGAGAACACATCCTCCATCCTGTTTTGGGTTTTTTGTTCCCCCCTTTTTTTTCTTTCATAGACTATTCAAATTCCTTCCTGATATCTCGGGGCAAAAAAAAAAAAAAAGAAAGAAAGAAAGAAAAGAAACATACGCGCATATCATTAACCATGCTATGGCTCAGCCCTCTTTCCATAATTACATCTGGAATATTTTTACTGACAACTGTTACTGGCGAGTAAACACGCTGTTTATGATGAATTAATACAAACAACCACCATAGCTGCACACACACACACACACGCAAAACTATTTATTCTTGTCCTGTGTACTAAAACGTTCTCTCGCTAACCCTCAAGCATTCACACAGCAGATTCGTTGACAGGACATGCAAAAACTATTTCGTTTTACATTTTTTTTTTTCTCTGTGTGAATGTTTGCCTTTTTTTCTACCTGGAAAGAATTCAAATCTGTCTCTGAGAGAGAAATAATTAAAGCCCAGGAAGAAGACACACCGAATGTTGCCACTTGCCACATGTATTACATATTTGGCACCAGCCTCTTTTTCCTTTCAACCCCTCCGGCAAATGTTTGCACAGGTTTGTATCCAGAGAGCAATGACAACAAACAAGGGAGAGATTCCTGGCTTTGGATCAACAACAACTGTCAAAGCCACATCAATGGAATAACGGACGGTGATGGGAGGAACAGGGCAGAAAACAGGGCTACGCTCAATGGTCAACAGATGGCCAAACAGCCGGAGGAAATCTCAAATTCACGGTGCGAAGTTGGAGATCTGGAATTATAATGACAATTTAACTTGAAAAGTGCCAAAAATAAAACCTTTGCCAAAGTCACATTTTCAGAAACCAGTCTTACTGTACTGGAGCTAAAGGGTGAACATGTAAGCAGCTAAAACTTCGCGACTCCATTGCTAAAAATTATGAAACTTTGCGTATTGTCTTACTTTTTGACGATGGGTTACGTGGGCACATTCATTTCGGACAAAAATCACTCTTTAATATTATTTGATAATTGTTTTGAGCCGCAAAAACAGAGACACATTTTCGTCGAGTCGAGTCAAAAACCGTGATTGGAATTTTCGTTCTTTACACATTGGTGACCGCTGCAGTCAACTTTATATCACATCTGCGTATTCTACAAGGACTTGTGGTATTAGAAAACGATTTATTAGTAATGCATCGAATCAAAGTGTACCGTTATTAATGCGACCTAGATTTAGATACACGGCTGAGCTCGCTACAAGGAAAATCCCAGCTTTATCTTGCCCGGGTCGGCTGGTTTAATTTCATTTCCACGTGTCCACGTAAAAGATTTTGATTTTTTAGTTGTTCCATTTTTTTTTTTTTTTTACCTTAAATTTCTGGTAACCTGAGTCCTCTAGGTCTTGAAGAACCATATATGAAAAAGTATTCAAGTACAGAAAAAAGTCTCACGTTCAATACAGGGCCTGGCCTTGCCCGGCCACTACACGCATCACTTACACATCTCCACATAGTAATGACCTTGTATAATTATTTCGCGGAACAATACAACATCAAAGCCGCAATTAAATTGTGTTCCCGGTTGTTTTTTTTACAAAATAATCTTTTTTCCTGCTCTTGAGAATGAGACAATTAAACCGTTTCAAGTTCCCGCAACTGTCGATGTCACTCTTCTGAGAATAATTTTATCGTCCTCAATTCATAATTATCTAACAATTTAAAGTTTGGATGTTCGTCAAGATTGTTCAAACATTATGAGCAAGGACGTGAGCAAATGCGTGTGTTGATGCTGGAAAGCGCTGCTTTCTGTCTTCCGGTGCCATATTACAGTTTGATTTCTGTGCAGTGTGGGCCCTTGTATACTTGCATGTGGGTCTGGGTGTGGTTTCTGTGCTTGTAGACTCTGCATTGCGAGTGATACAGAATGACTGTATCTGTGGTTACACTGATCTATGTATTATACATTACTAAGCCCATCTTACTCTTCAATGTGAACGCCGCAAGCCAAAATTCCCTTGGGGGGAATCAATGGCGTGCTTACCATCATCCAATCTACATAGTAAACTAAAATCGTTAGTCCTATTGTTTTCTTTCACTCAGTCACTCAATTATTTTTCTCGGGGGATCACACGTCATAGTGGCACTGACTTGCAGTTTTCACTAACACACAACTCTTTGATACAAACAAAACACACACAAAAAAAACTATCATTACATTTTCGTGTATATCAAAATGAAGATAAATGAATGATGAATGCAAATCTTGGCAAATTTAACACGAATTTCGTATTGCTGTTATTGTTGTTTTTACTTCGGTGTGCGTCAGTCCGTGACGATAGGAGTTCTATTCCTCTGAGAATGTTTTTATCTTTGAAAAGATTACGCACGAGTTCATAAAATAGTAATGGAAATACAATGCAATCCTCATCACGAATCCATCCCTAGAGAAAAAATGAACCCGAAGACATACACAGACAGAGACAAACATATACTACGTGACGCTTTGGAAGGTATATAACGTTTAGAGTGTACACTAAACGAGTGACACGACAACTGAGTTTGAGTTTGGGAAAGCAATCCGAGACTATAACGCCCATAATAATATTGTGCTAGGAAGAAGCAAAACGATGCCCGGAATATAAAACCAAAATGATACGACAAAAGGAGACATTGCCAGGAGCGCCCATCAACCACCCACCCATATGACCAGAGAAGCACTCCTGCACGCCCAACACTGAGATATCTAAGACCCCGAAGACCTCATTTCAAACAGGAACGCCATCTATATTCTCATCTCCTGTATCGCCAACAACTACAACACAGGTACATAATGTACTCTCCATTTATAGCGATACTTTAAATTCAAACAAAAAAAGTCTTGAAGTTTCTGTTTCCAGTTGCTCATTACAAAATTGCAATACAACCGAAACGGTAAATACTTCATGTCTTTTCTTCCCTTGGTGCCAAGCACTTCTCCAATATTCCTGACGTGAGCTAGTACAATGACACGACATTGGCCCGTGTGCATGCCGCCCTCATTAGGTCAAATGCATTATAGCAAAATATTTTTATTGTCGATGTGATAAACAGAAAATAATAAATATTGATGGAAAATAACTGGAGATAATTTTCTTAATTCCAGGTGATCGTAAATCTCTCTCTCTGTCTCTCTCTCTCTCTCTCTCTCTCTCTCTCTCTCTCTCTCTCTCTCTCTCTCTCTCTCTCTCTCTCCGCGCGTCACATAATAATATCCATTATCCTGGTGAAACACACACTACCATTCTCCTTCGTTTCTATCATTATCTCCTCACCACTAAATTATCGTGTGGAGGTGACACAGATTTTAAAGGTCACGTCAACACTCAGAAACATTTCAAAAACTAATTCTATTCTGGTTAACTCCTCCTCTCCGCCCCCCCCCCCTACTTCTAACTTCCTATGAGTAATACCTTTCCATATTTCTGATGTGACACTGTTCACTGGGGTACGTCAAAACATGGGTGAGAGTGTAGAGGGGTGGATGGAGGGATGGATGGATAGGCACATGAATGAATTGACAGTGGAATGGGGAATATTCATCCCTCTTTCGACCCCTTTGTTCTATTTCTCTTTCCTCAAGCCTTGTATTCCTCGCAAATTCTTCCTCCTTTGCTCTTGCTACTTCTTCTCTCCCCAACTCCCTCTTTCATTAATTTCCTGTATGTCTTGGTACTCTACTTATATTCCCCGCCCCTTTTTCTGGCAAACAATAACTTTGGCAGTTCTATCCCTGTACTCTTTCTACCCAAACTTTGATTAGCCCATTGATGCTGCAAAGACACCCCACCCCCAGACAGTTCCTGGCCCTAGACGAACAAACGAGTTCCTTCCAAGAGACCGATCAGAACAGGACAAATATCTCACAGACACCCTCGTCTCTGCCCTTTACAAGTGCCCAGCCTATCGAGAGGTGAACGTGATAAGAATGCTATTTTCAATTCATTCTTTCTGGCTACTTCACAGCACCGTTTTAATTACCGTTGGCTCAACGGTTAGTGTCTTAATGATAAACAATTCATTACAATTTACTGCGCTGCAAATGCTGGATCATATTGCTGTCTGCGATTCGCGGGACTGAAAGTTCCTGAGGCCCCCATACGCATAAGTACAAGCATTTTAAGAAAATAAAAAAATAAACCAAAGAAATAAGGAAACAGAAGGGGTGGGGGGGGGGGGGAGTTTGAGACAAAAAAATCAGTATGCTAAGAGGGGCATTTCACTGAAAAAGAAAGTTTTATTGGCAAGATCAGAGCCAAAGGAACGAGACAGAAATCAAATCTGCCCTTGTCAAATATGGGGTTGGAAAAGTCCACAGAACAAGGATCACCACAATAAGTAATACAAGTGGTTGTAACGATCCAACCCAAGGACCAAAGAAGGAAAGACAGAAAGAAGAAAGACAAAGAACAACAACAAAAAAACAACAACTGATAATTGTTGCAAATACTGTGTTACGGTGGAGGAGGAGGGTGGAAGAAAGAGACAGACAGACAATCAGACAGACTCCGCACACCAGAGATATGTAAAACACTGTAATACACAATACAACCGGCTGTGCAGATCCGTCTAAGATCCGAACAGAAGTAGGAAGGGCAGAGTACAGAAAGAAAAAAAAAAAGCTTCCGCATAACATACCCGCTTCCATTTCCACACAACAAGGATAATTATACACTCATACATATTGCAATTGGCTTTACAGGCCCGTCTTGGAACTGGGAAAAAAACAACAAAGACAAAAAAAAACTACATAAAACAGAAGAAAGAAAAAAAAACAGAAGAAGAAAAGGAAGAAGGCAAAGGCAAGACAACCGAGTGTCGCATACAAACACCGAGGGGCATTCCACCCTGCAAGAACACAAGACTTAATGCACCATAACAATTTTTGTGGCTTGTCAAAGAAATGTCCTGACGTTACTTGTCAGATAAGGCGTGAGGATTGCCCGCGGGTGGTGGTAAAAATCAATAGGAAAACCGTTTGTCTGTAAGCTGGCGGGCCAGAGGTCTGGACAGGAGCAAGGTGACAGGTCAAGCACCTGGTCTGGTTTCACACGCAGGTACCACAAACTGGCTGGAGAGGGGGGGGGGGGGAAGAGAAGAGAGGGGGGGGGAGACAGGGGAGAGGGAGAGACAGACAGACAGACAGAGTCAGATAGTGAGAGACAGATTTATGTAGGGAGACAGACAGACAGACTGACAGAGACAGAGAGAAAGAGGCTGATGGACAGACAGACAGAGAGAAGAAGGAATGAGAATTTGGATGGGGTGTGATAATGGTCGACAAACTGGCGGTGGGGGAAGCGGGAAGTGGGAGGTGGAAGAGAGTCTGTAAGAGCTGTCGGACTCAAAACTTGGCGCACGGAAGCCTATTGACAAAACTCAATTTTCCTAAAACATCCATGTACACCGCTGTGAAATGTCTGCCTACTTACGCGCGTGTCTAACTGTTCATGTGTCAATCTAATTACCTGGATCTGTCTATAATTATAGTCTTTCTGTCCCTCACGCATGTCCGCCTGTCGAACAGGCACGACGATCTTTCGTGACGAACTGCTGCTCCATTACTCAAAAACACTGACAATCGTTGCCAAATGATACTTCAGTTTCTGTTTTATTTTCGGCCAACGTGATAACGGCTATACTCGCCTCAACAGGGCTTTTCCGACGGGCCGTCCATAAGGACAGCAGGCGCAATAGCTCACTGGTTAGAGCGCTTCACCGGGGCGCCAAAGGTCTCGGTTTCAAATCCCTCTCGGGGCGACATCGAACTTTTTCGAACCTGTGCAAACACGACAAACAGATTTGTTAGGCTATTGATAAACTAACGCAGCAGTTCTCAGAGTGTGGGTCGCGAAGCTATAGGCAGTGGGTCTCGCATATGGCCCAGTTTAGGGGTGAAACAAACCAAGGCTGGAGTAGGCGCCAGACCGTTGCCCGCCCATAAATTTTGCTTCACACTGGCACAGCAAGCACTGCCCCAAACGCCACCCAGAGGGATGCAGCGGGCAATGTCTATTGTGCTAGTATGAAGAAAATTTATGGGGCGGTAAGCCACCGGTCTGGCGCCTACACCAGCCCCAGTCTGTTTCATCCCTTATTACTTTCTGGTTTAAAATTGTATTTATTTTTATTTGTCCACTTTTAAAACTTATTTTTGAGACAAACATTTCGTTGGACATTCAATTCTGATCTGGTTCCAATTATTCGTAACAACGAAGAAGTGTTAAGACTATAGCGCTGAGGGCCGAGTGGGTCACAGGTGAAATGCCAGCGCTGGTAGATGAGTCGCCAAAATAAAACTTTGAGAACTACTTGGCTAATGGGCTAGCATCTGAGCTCTGATATAACCTACAGCGACGCCATTAAACAATCAATAAACGCGATTTCACAATAAAACACTACTTGATAAAACACATACAAAACATGCCAGTTATCACTGATGCACGGTAAAGCTACCGATGCAGCCTTATCAATTCGGTCAGTTACATCACAAATACCCATCTGTGTCAGTTTGACAGACTTGAAAGCGATGTTTTTCAGATCAATACGGGGTAATGGCTATTTTTGTGACTCCTTTTAAAGCCGCTTTGTTAATAATATAATATACCAGTTCTCCATACTCTCTCCGAAACCAGGGTAAATACTCAGGGAATTATCTACCGACGTCATAAATGACACAATTTACATGTAATAAACCATGAAACATTATGCTGATCGTGATACGCCTACGTATGTTAGCTTCAATATTTCTCCCTCTCCGCCAACTGCCAATCTGGGAAATATCAAAGGAATAACAATTATGAAAAACAACTGTGTATTTGAGTGGTCCCCATGAATTAAAGATGCGCATCCCTTACCCGCCTCATCCCATTCCCAACTCCTCCCATGCGGGCTCCAGAAGAAAAACCTTTGGTTATAGCTATGTACAAATCTTATTATATATTTCAGTAACTCGCAACCTTTGGCATGACTAACTGACCAGACTATACACTCTTCAGGCCTTAAATTTGGCAGGAAGGTGGCAATTGAGATAAGGAAGATGATGGCTATAATTAAAAGTTGTTTACTTTAAGCATGTATTTTTAAAAAATAACAATGTTTATTGCTATGTAACATCTGTATTTTTGCATGGTTTGTTTTGTAATATATAGTACCGTGCATGTCATAAAAAGTAACCATATCAAGCGTTCAGTTTGGTGCGTAGTGTTCTGGTGCGCAGGAGTTCTGAAGCAAGACCCTAGATTATTACTTTTATTATATGAGAGGGGGGGGGGGGGAGCACATTATTGTTTATTCTGGACACTGCCCGGTTGGTCATCTAGTAATTTGATATTACAGTGACCAGATGACACAAGTGCACTCCCATGTTCGCCTCCATGAACACAGAAACCCAGGGTCCTCATAGTCCCAAGCGGCTAGCTATACATCTGTGATACTAGCACATCTGAGTTAAGTAAGAGCTGTAAAGACTACTTTATATTGAAAGGAATGGGAGGATGGTGTAAGCAGCACATGCACAGAACTCTTTCAGTTGAATTCTGTGTCCTACGTTTCACTTGGAAGAGAGATTTGTGTGTTGTTGTTTCTTTCGCTCTGCAATCTCGCCCGCACACCAACACAGCACACGAGCCAATGTTTTCCATTTCGTGGCTTGCACACACAGAAATACATTTAATTTATACAAATTGTGTGTGAGTAAGAGGAATAGTGGGATTTAACTTACGGTCGTTGCCATCTTCAACGCCATTGCTATCTGAGTGTCAACATTACACACACTATCTGGTGAATCACACAGAAATGATTTATCTCCGCATACACGGAGATATTAAGCAAGATGGCAGGACAACCTCGCTGAATCTTAAAGATCATCTCACAATTCAGTACATTGCACATCGAAATATGAATTTCACGCACTTTAAATTCATTTGGAAGGCTCGTTGTTTTGTTTTGTTTTTCACTGTGAAATCGCTATGTGCTAATTCATTCTCTCATTCCGCATTCCTGCGGCGTGCCATTCGCCGCTCCGTGCCCAGCTTTACTCGTGCTAAAATCACACTACGCATGCGTCGTCCATCAGAACTGTGTGTCTTCAGCCTGAAGGAAAGCAAATCTGACCCGCAGCCACACGCGTCCACTGGCAAGGGACGTCAAGACAAACAAGCCCAGAGACTGAGCCTTGCGGCCAAAGTTTGACATGGCGATTAGAGAGTGGCCGCCAATGCTGCACTCAGTTGGCCAGCAAAGTAAGCACAAGCCAGGCATTTCTATTATGTTGAAATGTAGCACCCCCCCCCCCCCCCCCCAAAAGGGGAGGGGGGGGGGGAGGAAGAGTTGGATTTTGAAAAGCCCTGCATATTAGTACACAGAACAAAGCAACCGTGTAACGCACAAACTTTCAGCCACTGAGAACGTTGAAGAACTTAAAACAATTTCGAAAGAATTTGATTTGAAAGAAGTGAAAAGCATGAGAAGGAAATTAGGTAGAATTGCAGTGATGGTCGACGTCGTTGGTCGTGGAAATAGTAGTGAAAGGACGGGACAGTAATCAGGGAAAGTGACAGTAGCCAGTCACGGTATGTACCATCTTCATCAGGACTGCAAAAATTATACTGTGAGCACCCCGCGCCTCCCCCTTCCTTTTTTTTTTTTTTACATTCAAGTATATAATTGCTCTTAGGCTCCAGCACGGTCAACTCCTCAAAGCCCCAAAACCGCTGCCGGAACAGTAGATGCTGGGCCTGTTACACACAGGTTGTTAGCTGAGCCGTTATCTTCTCCATCAAGCAGGTATTAATGAGTGTTATGTCGGGGCAGCCCCTTCACCTGTACAGAGTAACCCTTGAGCGAGCCTTCAGAGCCGTTCCGTTGCTACATCACTCAGCCAGGTTAACCTGGGAAGCTGATGACAGGAAGGTGAGCTGTTAATACGGTGGTTGCCAACATGTTAGAAACACGTACATCTACCTTTCCCGTTCCATTTTCATATCAGAAAAACGGTGGTCAAGAGGCCAGCTGAAGGCAGTTGAGTAATATCGCCGTAATTTTTAATGTCATTCGTTCTTTACAGAAATGTAAACAAGGAATACAAAGAGAATGATGAAAAGGTGTGCACCCAAAAATCGTGGCATGCACTATTCATTTTCTTAGCGGAAAAAAAAAGACAGACCAAAGGCAACATACTGATTAAATTCGGTTTCACAATTTATATCAAGAATAATAAGAATACTCGTACCAGCGGTTACTATTAATTTTGGCAGAAAGAGTGTTTGAACGCTCTGATTCGTGCGCGTTTTGCCGAACTGAAAATCCCCGCATTCCGCACTAGCGGACCAAAGGGAACTCAACAAATGCGTCATTCCTCCGCCCGACTAACTTTCCAGATAGTGATCACTGGCTGTCTAATAATAATAATAATAAGTCATTTCTATAGCGCCTGATTCCACAGAAGAGTGCTCTAAAGCGCTTAACAGTTCTCTCAGTCACACAACACACATTTTCATCAACCTATACCTAATCACTGTCTCAAGAATGTTACATATCCTGCGTATACGCTTTTGTAAACAACGCTGTTTTAAGTTTTCTTTTGAATTGGATCAAGCTGTTTGAATGTTTCACATGATCAGACAAGTCATTCCACATTTTAGGTGCACACACTGAAAAAGCTCTTTCTCCCATGATTGTTCTTGATCTGGGCACTACAAAGAAATTTGCTTCTGCTGATCTCAATTTTTTGGGTGGGATGTATTTTTCAATGAGCTCTGCAAGATATTCAGGTGAGCTTTGATTGAGGCATTTAAACACAATGCATAAAATCTTAAATCGAATACGCTCTCTAACAGGCAACCAATGAAGGTTTTGAAGAACTGGTTGAATATTATGTTCTGATGTTTTTGATAAAGTAACAAGTCTAGCAGCCTTGTTCTGGATCTTTTGTAATCTATAAATAGTTGCCTCAGGGATACCAATGAGCAAAGAGTTGCAATAATCTAGATGACTGACAATAAATGCCTGGACCAGAATCTTTGCGGTCTCTTCGTCAATACATTTTCTGATCTTACTGATATTCCGCAAGTGAAAGTGCATTGTTTGGCAAAGTTTTGTAGCATAGGTTTTCATGGACAGGTCTGAGTCGAAATAGACGCCAAGGTTCTTAATGGCTCCAGGTTTCTCTGCCTTGCTGGGTAAACGTTAAATTCTCAACACTTCCTTCACAAGTCCTGGGCTCTCAACGGGTGCCTGTGTATGTGTTGCGTTTCCAGGGAATTTAAGACATGAATATAAAGACTGCGGGGGCGGGAGACTTCAGAGACAGTGAACTTGTGAGGTTTTATTTAAAAGTTTTGACTGACGATATGACAAGATGAAAAGTTCTTGTGGTTCTCAAACCGTCAAATGCACAAATTCTACATAAAATCTGTCCTTCTTACCATACTTCCCTGGCTCAAATTTGTATGAGTTTAAAACTGCACAGAACTGGTGGCATGGCTGCTCAATAATAACACGCAAAACGTTCGTGTCTGGCAGTCAGGAATATGGATTAAAGTTAGCCCATTATGTTAAGCTACTGTAACATTCAAACCTCTTGCACAGCTTTCAAAATCGTGACTTCCCTGAAACTCAACAAATATCTACCTTGATCAAAAATAGCTTCAACAAGAAGGATGAAAATGCAATTACGTGTGCGGTATCAGACATGTACATCACTAACTGTTTCTCATGTCCGCCGCTTTCACTAACCCTTGTCTGGGACTATCTCGCGTACCTATCTGACCTGTCTCGTGCCATGACTCATGACAGACAGAGAGGGGAGGCGGCGCCACACACAGGGGGTTAAAGTAACCAAATTCTGCGTATCACTTTATTCTGGTTCCCAGGCCAGTAGCTATCTTAAGACTTGATACACACACGGTCCATACATATCCACACCGTGGGTTTCCAGGCGAGCTTGTTGTCATAATTAACTTACTTTCCGCCACTTCATCAGGGCTCTCGTCTCTCTGCAACGTGCTCACGATGTACTTCAGAGCTAGGGCTAATCCGGTGTCGCAGGGAAAAAGTGCGCGACTTAATTAGACACAATCAGAGCACGGATATGAAGGCTAATGACTGTTAAGTACCTGGGATGATTATCGTCATTATCATACAACATGGAACAATACACGAGTCTAGCCAATAATCAGGTGTAGAGACTGCTTGAAGTATTCTGTACGCCGGGGTTCAGACAAAGGCCACCGATGGAGCACAGAGAATGGAGCTGGGCGCAGCCAGAACCTGCGAGTTCCTGCTTTGCAATGCTTTGGTTCCACGGCAACTGTTCAGAGCCCTGGATAGTTTACAGACAAACCATCTACTGGCTCAAATTTTGAATTTGTAATTTTGGTTTAGGACGAAATTGCAATGTATCAAAATGGCAAATGAATTGACTTGGACACTGTCAGTCTAGATATTGAACACATTTACTTGTTGTCGTCGCCGTTCATGGCATTGATTTTGATGTTTTCGTTGTTTCTGTCGATATGGTCGTTGATTTACAGCAAACCTGACATGTCTGGTGACAACATTTCACTACTTTTGGTGGTCAAAAATGTTAAGACAAATGCCACACTGAAAAAGCGGGCGGGAAGTGGCGAGATGAGGAAAGTAAAGCCGACCAACAGTCACCCGACTTTCGTCATAATCACCATGCATACATTGAAACAACAGTATCGTGAATCCAGCTGTGCCGAAAGCATTTTACACAGGACACGAGGAGGACACATTGATAGATCCAGGAATAGTACAAAATTAATGTTTACGCTAAATGTTGAAATGACACAGCTGAGCATGATCAGGATTTGACCCCCCCCCACCCCCCACCCCCTCGAGTTCTCCGGGCGTGGCTGTAATGCCATTAATTACAGTAATCAAGTTGACAGATTATGCCCTGGGCGTGATCCAACAAACAACAAAGTTAACTAGATCCAGAATAAACAACAACAAAAAAAAAAGGAAAAAAGGAAAATAGGCGTAACTGGCTGCAGCGGAACATAGTATCAACAGGTCAGGATATCCCAAGTCCTTCGTATCTGTCTTTTATGGCGACAAGCAGTGCTTACTCTAGATCTGCCCAGATGCATGCTGGCTATAACTACCGGGCCTCAGACACCGGACACCCAGCCACGTAGACAACAACACAGCAGACAGAAACAGAAAGTGGCCAAGAGACTTGGAGCGGCCCCGGACCCAATTTACAGCCAGATTGTCTGTTTCATCTTCCTCTGCTTCCTCCCACTTCAGTAACCATGTCAATCATAATTATTTCCCCAGTCCCAATACCCTCCTTTTCTATTTGCAGCAACTGTAGCGACCGAAAGTACATCTTCTCTTGAAAGAACTCAGAGAGACTAAACTACTGAGGTATGGAAATTTCCGAGCCGGAAGGATAAAGCATGTGTAACTAACAATGACGTTAATTAAGGAAAGGTGTCACGAACCACAGAAATCTCCATAGACAAATGTCTATATCACGGGGGTGAAGACTTTGTATATGTCAAGTTGGTTAGCTTACATATTACCATATCCCGGTCACTGGGCCAATGGGAATGTGAAAGAATGCATGACCTTCCTGGTGCTCTCACAGGACTCACAGAGTGCAACTATTCAGCCAACTATACATTCCCATATCCATGGTGCTCATTCTTTGAGATACTGATAGAGCCCCCCGCCCTTCCTCCATCACTACCACCATTTCCCCCACGCACTATAGCAGACTAATGAAACCTGTGTTGGACCCCAGGGATACTGTTGGTGGTAGACTTATAACATCATTCTATCTGACTTGTGCGCGAATTCCGGACATCTGGAGCCTAGCTGACGGCTGATTTCTGGACAAACTACCTTGTCCGTCCAGTATGGAACAGGTAGTGGCCACCTCATGGAACACATCCAGAGTATCATTGTTATTGATGCCACCACAGAGTGCGGAAAGCGGAATATAGCTCGCTGGGAAACTTGTGGACAACTCTGGCAGGTAATGAAGTATGAAGCAAGCAGGTATCACCTCCCACGCTCGCAGACTAGTTGATTCCAGGCACCTGATGCAGAACTGATGGGAGACTTCTGAACAAACTGCTGTATCTGCCTAAGGCACGGGCAGTGACCACCTCAGGAGAGAATGGGAAGGAGTGGGAATCCACGGGATATCAGATATATTAATGCCAGACCAGAGCTCTTTTGGTGAAAAGTGAGCATTCCGAACAATGACAATCTAGACCACAAAATTCCAATACTAAGGCCATGGCCAGAGGAATGCAAACAGACAAAGAACTACGCTCCATGAATACATGAATAAATAGACACACGGGAGGACAGACAGACAGATCTATAAACAGAAAGAAGTTACAGTGTACTCACCCATGAACCATGCCATTCTGCTTGTAGTTGACCTGAATAAACTTCCCAAAGCGACTGGAGTTATTGTTGTGTACCGTCTTGGCATTTCCAAACGCCTACAATAGGAGAGAGCCAAGTCAGGATTCAACCTCATCACACTTCACACATGTACTGGCCTCCACTACACGACCATACTTAATATACAAGTTCAACTTCCAGACATCCAGAGACTTAATTAAGTCCCTTCACTCTCATCTTCCAAACTTACAAATATTCCTCACTACATTTTCAAAGCTTACACAATTACACATGGATTTTTTTCTTTCTTTTGACGATGTTCTGCTCCTGCAGCATCCTAGGACACTGTAAATGTATATTTTGTATAAAACAGTGATAAAAAAAATATAGTGACAACCAACAGTACTAAAAATTTTAAGGATATTCTAAGAATTGTAATAACAATATTAATTATCATAATAATAATATATAAAACAAAAGCAAATACAAAGCACAAGAAGAATTTCCCCATGTCATCTTCCTTATTGATTTCACACCTATCCCATTACAATGATTATATACTCTACGCCCTCTCTCTCTCTCTCTCTCCTTGCTATTTAAAAAAACTGCCTCAAAATATCAGCCAAACAGAAAGATTGAAATGCAACAACATTCCCGCCACTGACAACCACACAAAACTCCAAGCTGCACTTCACATTCAAACGGCACCACCTGAGCCACACAAACCCCATCAAGCTCTACAGTGTAAGTCTAAGTTTGGAGAAAGCACGTAGACACGATAGCGGACATTTCGTGCCGGAAGGAAGGAAGACGCCACCAGACAGAATCTAGCAGAGTGAAAGAACAGAAGGATGCACTACCAGACGTGCTCATCAACCACCCGCACTAAACTCCAGGGCGGATTCTTCCACTCACCTCTAAGACTGGGCCTGCCCCAAGAATGGTCTGTTCCACGCCACTACCATGTAATCCTTTGTGAGATAACGCCGTCAAATGATGTAGTAACAAGTTCGTACTTTCTGTTTTGCCCGATCCCGACTCCCCAGATATAACTATACACTGATTCTGTTTCTGGCTCAGCATGGAATGATAGGCCGCGTCGGCCACAGCGAAGATATGCGGGGGGAGCTCCCCCAAACGTTTGTTCTGATACATGCTCACATATTTGGGGTTGTAGATGGGGAAAAATTTGAACGGATTGACTGCGATGAGAATGGAACCGACATATGTGTAGATGTTTTTCTGGTTGAACCTCGCCTTGAGGTTATGTAGGAGTGTGTGTTCGTTGAGATCCGGCAGGCTACAGAGGTCAGGGAACTCCTTGCCTGCCAGTGGTTGGGTTAAGAAGGCGAGAAGAAAAGAGTCCACGGCGCTCTGATCCCGGACCACCCAGCCTCCCACCGGCACCTCAGGATCCCGACGCCGGAGATAGAACCGATATCCATCGAACAGGCCCACCCCGCCCGCCTCACTTTCTGAGGACGTGACCACTTTGGGCCAGAGAAGCTGCAAGGCCACTGGGTTTTCCGTGGAGTCCAGACGCCGTTCTTTGCAGAGCTGACCACCTGAGGAGAAAACTTCGGCCAGCTCATACTGTTTCCGGATATCGCTTCCACCCAGGCGCATCTTGCGACAGGCGATGGCCACCACCTCCTCCGCCGTGGTACTTTTCTCAGCCTCGACGGAGACATACTCGAACTGATCCGTCAGGGGACCAGCGTACACACGGACCATGTAGGACTCCATGCTGAGGCGTCGAATAAGCTGGACCTGGAACACAAGAAGAAATAAATCCTATGATGGCTGTATAAATAAGAGCTCACATACAGTGGATTCTGTTTCGTTTCGCTTTCGGCAGTTTTGCGGAAAGATGTTAGACTATATGCAAAACGAAACCAGACGAAAGCGGAAGCACTATGCCCTCTACACAGCATTGTAAAGGTTTTTGACATCTTCTCAGTTTTTCGGCAAGGCGAGATTGACATCATTTGGCAAGTGTGAAAAGCGAAATGGGCTCTTAGCTATGTTAAGCAATGGTTGGCAACGAAATGCTGAATCCATGACGACGACAACATATTAAACCTGACGGCAGTTAAACTAAATTCTGTCAAGAACAAATAAATTTTCCGAAAGGAATAAATTTACAAGTTGTGGTTCAAAAGATTCTATGTAGTTCAAAGCTCTCCCTTAGCCTCTTCCTCTTGGTCCCTGTCCAGGTAATCATGATCAGGACAGAATGTAACAGTTAGTTTTATTACATCTAAACAAAATTGCTATCACGATGATCTTCCTAAACATCTAAGGTGGAATTCCGAATATGTGGATTTTTATGTCTTGCTTAACCTTATTTGATCACGTTTGATAAAATAAATGCTTCTTTTTTGGCTTGAAACTTGACAAACTAGAGATTTACTATCTTGTTACAGCAAATTACTCGGGTGGGAAAATCGGAGAGGGTGAGGATGACTAGAATGAAAGCAAAGGTAAAGACAGAAAGCATGGGTGCCAGTAACGGAGCCATCTGAAACCTGAAAATCACTCTGACCACATGCTGACAACGTAAAGACAACGTCACTTACGTTGGACGGTTTGATATCATAATGGTACTTCGCCATTGTCTAGCAACTGCTAAAACAGTCAGCCAAGTCGTAAAGTTGCCATTGGCTGTTCATGCTTACGCGCGTTTGGATCACTGCCTTGGGTCCTGTGTCATTCAGGTAATCCCCGGCAAGGGGACCTGCAGCCTATCAGCACTGTTACAGCCATGGGAGCACTCCTATGTCATGGTGTCTGGGCTTTTGTACCTGAAAGAAAATAAGAAAAAACAAATCAAATGACAGATTCCTGCCTACAGAAAATGTTACAGTTGATGAATGAGTATAAATAATACGCCTCACCAGTCATCAAAGTGATAGGCATGTCAGCTGATAGACTCTAAAATCAACCGCAGGCCGGCCATGATATCTATTCAATATCTTCCCACCTCCTATATTTTAACGATAAAATGTCTGATCAGTCACAATATAGACATTATCGAGCTGATGCCCCATAAAGCCCAAACCCATACCTCACGCCTACGGTGTGATATGCATTGTGCAATGCGTCATAAACTGCCTGTTTTTCACAGAACAAATGAACAAAAGAAAAATTGTAAAAAAAAAAATTATTCCACAACATGTCGGCTGAAGGCACATACTAAAGTCAGACCGGTGTCCTTTTCAAAAACTGTTTCTACAAAAACAAGTACAAGATAACAAAACATGCCCATAATATAGGTTCAAAACTGGAGCTCTGGCTATACACAACTAGATAAACACAATAGAGTCAAGTTTTCCCGGCAAACACAATTGCTTCAGAACAATAATGCTGTTTCACTTCGCCAATCTTCATTAAAGGTGCGTGACAGAACTATATGGTTCAGTTGTAAACAGTTGCTGTTCCCACTCCCCACCCACACACATACAAAAAAAAAACCCAGCTAATTTTTACTTCCTGCAGTTTGCAGCACCGGCAACAACGGGCTACAGCTGTATTCACTGCCGATATTGACAAGTCCTCGGAAAACGAGGCAAGGCGTAGGCGTTGCGAACATGCTCGTGTGAAAATTTACGAATGAATCATAAAACGAGCTTGCCCATGATACAAAACTATATTCATTTATATACATTCTATATCTCAACGACAACCTCAGCTGCCTCGGCAATGAAGCCCATGTTTAGAGATCTGTAATTTGATATTCCAAGCTTGCTCAAACATGTTTAAATAAACATTATTTTTTTTAAAATCGCTATCTCCTAGGTAGAATGATTATTATTTGGATTGTGTTGAAAGTTATACAGCGGAGCCTATACTATGGTCTTGCCTGAAAGCGGGATGACACAGGTCGGAAATGTCGGCCATTGGAGTTTAAAGTGTGGCTTAATCGCGAGCCACTAAAATTACTGACTCCCTGTAGTGGAAAGTTCAATAGTTTTGCCTTGTGAAAGGGTCACACAAGGTTCAAACTTTCGGCCTGATTTTTATTGGTTTATTACAGTTTATACAGGTCGACAACTTTGTCTCTTATGAAACGGTTACAAATACCCTTTTAAGAAAAGGTGATGATAAGAATATCATCTTCTCCTACTACCACATTCTGATCTTATCTACATAATATTTGAATACTGTCACGTATCACATGTGCAGTTGCAGATACACTGAATAGATGTGTATGCTGGTGACGCCTGGATAAATATTGATAATGACGGTGGTCGTAAGGTCGTGGTGGTGCTGGAGGTGATGATGAAAGGTGACGATGTGGTGGTAATAGTGATTACGATGATTACAATGACCTTAAAGACAACGACAACACTTGTTGTTTCTGTCTATTTCAGTCCTGATCGGATCCATCAATCGATGGAGTATGTTGGTAACTCCCGCTGACAAAGTCTGAAGCCAACTTCATATGTATGTCATATACAGGGAAGTCAAAGCCAAGATTTTCACTTTGCCGTTTGCGAATATTATTATTAAAAACAGCTGACAGTGTTTCTTTTAACCGACATCAATTTTAGCCCCTGATGTAACCCATATCTGACTTCTGTGTGGATATTTATGCGAGGAATTCTGTCACGACGTGTCGACTTACGACTTTTGGGCGGCTTCCTAGCATGCAGTATCGTACTTCACTACGGAAATGAATAAATTTTAATGATCAGCCACCAGTGCTACAATCACACCTGTCGCCGGCAACCATGCCACTACAGTAGGCTAGTGGGTCTGTCTGGCTGGGACGTGGGTCTAAGTTTGGGTGATACTGACACTGATCAGCTGGTCATGACATACATGTACAGCTACTGACTTATAGGTCATGACAAAGATGGGAAGTGCACTTTGGGCTTGCAAAAAATGAAACTCCTTGACAAGTAATAGTTTTAGTACAGACCTACAGACGAAGAAAACCCCGATCAAGAAAATGCTTCGGGGTATAGAAAAGGGAAGGGAAAAGTAGGGACAAGAAATATTTATAGTACACCGATATAACCGAGGCTATTACTCGAGTGACGCCCGCCAAAAACTCACAGTCGGTCAGTGGTAGACCAAGAGTGGACCGGCCGTCCCATATTTTTGCTATTTTCTATTTTCTGTACATAGACATTGACCCAATCTTACTAAAATACTTGCTGTGTCCCTGTTCTTGGTTGGTGGATATTTATAAAACGAAATCTTTTGATTTTTTAGGTCGTTAAAATCTCTTCTCAAAACATAGCACATGTGGAACGGTCCACTCTTGCTTCAAGGCCACCAGTTATGAGGTAATTAACGAGTATCCCTCTCTAGTCTCTTAAATGACCTGCTACCCGAACATCCAAATTATACTCACGGTGGTCAAAATACACAACATGCACAAAGAAATATGAGCACACGTACACTTGCAATACACTGACACAAAACCTCCCCACGTGTAAACACACATCAAAATACTACACTAATACACTACACGTTCAAGCACACTAGGTACAATTTAAAAGCACTTCCGCTGCCAAACTGATGGACTGACAAAAACTCGCTTCGTCAAACACTGGCAGGAAAACGTAGCCCCGCAGATACGCCTAGATCCCGCAATTAACAAATTCACACAAACGAACAATATAAACGCCCTTAATTGCGGAATTACACAAGTATAAATACATCTCACGTTTTACATTACGGCTTATAACATTTAAGCAGATCCGCAGATATGTCATAATTATTCACAGTCGCCCACACGAATTGCACTAACCTGCGTAACTGTTGCGCAAGGTGCCATTTATCTGCACAGTTTAATCAGTTAATACCATGTCCAAATTATTTCTTATATATCTAAGCCACGACTTAAGTATACTCATATAAACTTGATAATGCTTAAACATATATCAAATAAGATAAACAAACTGTACGTCACCACTCAGCCACAGATAACAGCTCGCCATTATTATCTTTTGTGTACCCTTATTGACCCTCGACCTTTATCTTCGAATCAAAATTAAACAAATAAAAAATTCAGTTTTTTCACTTGCAAATAAAAAAAAAGTGCTCGTAACGGCTTGTTTCACGCCCAAAATAACAATGATAAACTAATTTTTCATCTCAAACCTAAATTTTCATTGTCACACCAGGAAATAGTTGCTTAGCCGTTGGAGACATCAAACTGACATTAGTATATAAATGCTCACCTCAAATGAACAAATCAATAAGTCTTTACTTCACCACATTAAATGCACCAGTTTAAGTGTCGTGCCTAGAATGGTGGTAAAGTGGTCACTAACATATTTCCGATCACACTTTCCCATCCTATTCAAGGAAATTGCGTCTTTTCTTTTCTTCCTTAAAACAAAAATCGTAATTAAATAAGATTAACGACCGATTTTTGACCAAAATGGATGTGTCCACGTAACTTATCTTCAGAAGCTGAGGCAGTTCATAAAGTTTCACAGCCTTCGGTGTTTAGGTCTTTTTTTTTTTTTTTTCGGAGTTTCGTTGCCATTGGACACCGCACTTTTCTTGTTTTTATTTTCCTGTTGTGGTAAGGTGTGATGTTTCCACTTTCTCTCACTAACTTTCTTCTGACACCAGCCGTGATGGGCACGGCACAAACACACTAAATAATCGACTATCTCTCTTCTATAAGTTATAACAAACGATATCTGTATTGCTTACATATATACAATAATTATTAATTCATTCAATAATAATAGGAACATAGGTCATACAATTTCATGTGAATTTCGATGGAATGAAGTTGATGCAAATCAGTACATGCTAATTAAATGGCTTCGTAATATTCAATTTCTAGCACATTTTATAAAACACATGGGAACATTCAGCATAAGGAAACCTCTCCTTTAGGGGTGTATGGCGCTATCTGGGCACTGGTTCTTCCTCTCTACCCTGGCTTGACTGCGCAGTTAGATCAACAGGTATCGGCAGGTACCAATAGGTCGGGAAGCCAAGAAGCCACGATGTCGTTAATCAAAGTACAAGAAGTTGAGAAGCCAAGAAGGTGTTGTTCTTCCTCCTCTGTAGAAAAACAATCGCAAAGTCCTAATCTACTGCTGGAAGGCATGACTTCCATACTTACTCCATGACGGATATTCATCATTAACACTTTTAACCGCTGACACTGTTATAAGTCAGGCTGCAGCTCCCATACTCCATAGGCTCCCATATAGGCAATAGAATAAACGATCAATACAGTTTTAATGATATTTACACGTTCCCCACGAAGAATAACGCTCTCTCTAACGGACCCCATCCTATAAGGTTTCGTAACATATATATAACGGCGTTTCCGTGACTCTCTCAGAGGCAGTAGTTATACCAAAGTAAACCCACTAGATTTAGGTTCTACAATCATGAACATTAAGTAAAATACACATACATCGTACAATTAACTTACCACTCAGCAACAGCCCAAATGCCGACAAGATACCAAAGATACCACGCTCTGACAAAGGATGTTTGCGGGTTCCCTGACCTTCCCCACTCACAAGACTAGTACAAAGTTACAGTTGCAGTTGTGGTCTCCTCTTCGGCACGAAGCTGGTGAGTGCTCTCAGCGGTCTGAAGTTGGAAGGAGCGTTCGGGGATTTATACCCAGTCAGGTAGCGTCCCAAGACGCTCACCGAGTGTACATTAGTTATCCTAATAGCCACCCCCGTCGACTCCACGTCAAATACTATTGAAACAGCTCTACCCCCCAAGCAATTCCCAGGTGATCTGATCGACAAGTACGGCGGTCAAGTAAACACTACCCTTTTCGGGTGTCAAAGCGCTTCAGTTGCATCGGCTACTTTCCCCCTCTGGCCTACAATAACTCTGTCTCCCCGCCGTTAGCTATCTTCCCACGCTAGCTATAGGCACAATATTATTATAACTACTAGTTATACCTTGCCAATCTATCACCCTGTTACATAAGGATTAGTTTTCTCTTATTTTGCCCGAGGAGCGGCCCGCTCCGCCTGCCCTTCTCGATTTCCAACTGTCAAGGTATCTCTAACGTGCGCAACGTGCACATGGGCCCTCCGAGTTTTTCGTCCTTATCCGAGAAGACTAGGTGCTCGATTCTACCTACCACAGGATCGGGAACAGAAATTTTTCCCCAATAAAAAATCCAACACAATGCCTGCAACAACGGGGGATCGAACCCGGTACCTTCGGCATGAGAGGCGAGCACATTGCCTCTGGACCAACAAGTCACAGCTTTTAACCACTTGTGGAGTTTTATGTGCTTACATGTTCACACTCTGGCTCCATTGTAGTATGATGATAACTGAAGAGAAGGCAAAAATTAAGAGCTTAAAAACAGTTTTGGCCGAACTACTGCTCAGAGGTCGCAAGTAGGGCAACATCCTATTCTGACATCTCTCTCTCCTCTTCTCTTTGAAGAATTCTAAACATAACAATCATGAAGTGCATAAAAATATGTGGATGGGTTGACAAAAGGTTATCTGAGGGCTCTTGACAATGGCGTACAAAAAAAAAGTCACTACACAGACACTTCACCAAAATAGTTATACTTGTAAGATAATCCAGTAAGTAAAGAAGTGTGCCTATGGCTAAAATTTCGTGTCTTCAATAAAATCGATTTCTTCAAACAAAATTGGGGTACATTAGTGGAAAGGTTACGCAAAATATAATGTTCACACTTTGTCCAACCACACATGACGCTGCACAAGACTGAAACATACAGACATCAAGAGCACAATCCCATACTAGTCTTTCGAGACTGGTGAATGCCAACTGCAACTGCATCTTTGGGAACGACAAACGGTAACATGGTTTAAACACCCATATACGAAAAGAAACTGAAAACTGATTACCAAACGAATAGCAAAGCAGAATATAATGTTATGTTGCCTCCAAGGCATATATGAGTGAATGGTTCGCCTGGTTTATCGTGGGAAGACACATTTCATACACCTTCAAGTCATCGGTGATCTTTTCTAATGAGTAATTGTTTTCTTTTCCATTTTAATCACTCCCTCATTAACATGGTACACGGGTGTGGTAGTTATGAATGCATCTGAATTTGTGATTTGGGCGAAAATTTTAATGTAAGATTATTACATTTTTCCCAATCACGTCAGAATTACATGTTTAATTCTTAATGATCAGGCCCACGCCCCGAAGGTGCGTCTCCTCTCGACGCTTAATGGCACAGGAGGATAGAAAAAGAAAAAGAAAAAAAAGGAAAGTGTCGTGAATATAGTAATGCTGCCATGAAAACTGCGGGTGCATAAGAATTTCAACATATCATTTCACTGCCCAGTCTCATCCTGTTTTTCCAAAACTTTCTCACCGCATTCCAGGATAGGACATTACAGCTGCATCACCCAAAGTATCTCTAGGGTGTGAGATCAAAAGTAACGGCCTCCGTCTCAGACAAGCAATAGTAATGATTCTCGTATCACAATCTCAAATCTTTCATTCAAACATTTCCATCTTTAATATCCACTGCTTCCTAGTTTAACCATTGCCATATGTGACTAACACAACGCCTGTTTCGGCGTGCATCTCAGGGAGAGCAAATTGGAACTTCTCATACCCGTGGGTGCACATTTCTTTTATGTAATACCGCTTGTTAGTGACATAGCAGAACACTAGTGGGTAGCCATGCTAGGGAACAACTGGTCGTGTTTGTTTACTGATTCCTACCGAATCAATCAGTGACAGTGCATGCTGGAATCAAGCGGGTAAATAATACTAATAAAGCGTGTGGCATCAGATTACGGAAGAGCAATGTCTGAAACTCGAAAGCTATCCGCTCCCCCCTTTCTCCAAACTAATAATTATCCAATTTCTTAACAGAACAATGGGTTAAAAGATGTGAAGCGCACGTTTCCTCTGTGACATTAACGTTTAGAATTAAATGTTTTATTCTTTGGTAATTTTATCTTTGGTGATTATCTTTTTCAATCAAGTGTTTCATTCTTTAATGACTTTATCAATTTTTCTTCAAATCAAATTTTGTTATCTTTTTTAACATTGTTGGCACCATTAATATCTAAAATCACATGTTCTATCATTTGGTGGCGGTACCAATACTGTTGTATTTAAATTCACGCGGTCTGTCGCATGTGTTAACCCTTTTCACTAAGACAAACCGGATTAAGAATTCCACACATACATCCACACACAGAGGAATGGGGAAGGGATAATGTAAACGTAATGCTCTACATAAAAAAACAACTACTAAATTTAGCTTTCCTCTCTCAGATACTGTCCAGAATCTGTTTGGAAACTCATGTGTTTACTTCCTGCATATGCCCTAATGCAAACATAATACAGGACATGCCGGATATACTGTGCCCTAACTAGTAGTCAATGTCAATGCCAATGGCCCTGGTCAGGGCAAAAGCTCTGCCTATCCAACCACATAATCATCAAGCACAACATTTTGCACTTCACCGCACACCCGGTCTTCCACTACAGACCACGAGTTCAATGTGAAAGAACAGCGATTTCTCCACGTGAACATACACAGAAAAGCTAACTCAAACTGCTTTCTATGAAAGAAGTGTACGATAAAATGTCTTATTTTACCCGTATAGTGCTCAGACACAAAACGACTCTGTCCAAAAATTTGGGCATATGTGAAAATGATTTAAACCGATCGAACACAAAGCAAAAAAAATAAACATTTCTTGGGATTTATTATTTATTGAGAATCACCACTGTTTCTGTATGAAACCTTGGACACTGGGTAATATATTCCAAATATGGAACACGGGAGGGGACAGGGGGTGAGGCGCCCATTAGAGAGTGAGAAACTAGCCAAACCCACCGTATTCACCTTCCCTTTACATGTATCTAAAACACGCCGGAACCGCACTATTTACACCAGTGATGATTCTACTTTAGGCCACGCCGTAATGTATCAACTCCTGGTGGAGATACAGAGTATCCTTCCTTGTCTAAGTAAAGATGGGGACAAACAGCTCGAAGCAATTCTGCATTATCATGATCTCTAAACTTCAAAACTAAAGCAGCAACTTCAGGTGATCTATACTGATAAGTTTACGTACTTATTATTTCAGGTTCCACATAAACGTGTGGCTTTACATCTCCACGTCAGATGGTTTAATTTTTTTGGGTTCAGCAATGCCAACCTTACACTGTGGGTAATCTTAAAGTTAATCTCTAAAGTTACTTGGAGTTCTCCACCTGAACAGTACCCTGTTTAGATTCCAATCAATTTTGTCATGGATCTCTTAACACTGAAGTGCAAGAGATCGATTGCGTCAACAGTCCACTCCCTAGCGGGGTGACACTGACATCACACATGGAGACAATGAGAAGGACCAGATCAAAGCTTTGGCCAGGTGAGTGGCAATGCTTGAATGGCCAGGCCCCGGTACTTCAGATGTACATGTCCCCCGCAGGACAGGCTGACAAAAGGTGTATTGATGACCTACGACAGGATTACACCGCGCTCTTTTCACCTGGACAGTGGTGGCACGTTACACCAACACAGACTTAGATCCCGGCAGGCTACGCCAGAGCAAGACTGTGGTAAGATCTAGGTCATGAACCGCTCCTCGGATACCTTGGGGTCTGAATTGTCGGCCTAGTTATAAACATACAGCACTGACTTGATTAGTGCCACTCCAGTGGTAGAGAAATTATCAAAACTGACTCCTTGTCTGGGCTCGGTATGATAAGGTATCTCTGCCCTCCCCCCTTTTTTTTTCTAAATCGGGAGGGGGCGGGGGAGGAGAATCCACTTAGAAAAAAAAAATCCTATGTTTCATCTTGTACGCGAGTATAGTAAAAGTTTTATTCTTATTAATAGCCGTTTCCAATGCATATCTGTTAAATTGTCCACGTTTTCCAGGTTGGATGTAAACTGAATAAAGTATCCCCACTGCAGCAGACAAGTGTTTTACTTTCCAAATATCGTGGGACTATTCTACAGGGGAGCCCAACATCATAATTTCCTTCCTCTCTTTTCACACGAAATAGGTTGTAAGGAGGGCGCTGGCCGGTGACATTTGTTAAACGTAATGGCCATGGGAAATACGACTGCTATTCGTTTATCCAAGCGATGATGTTTGTTAAACTTTCAATGTACCACCCATCCGTCATCTCGCTCAGCCGCACCAGCCATAGTTGTTGTTCTTGTTGCTGCTGCTACTGCCGATGTTTTAATCGTCGGTTTGATGATCAGCTATCAATGTTCATTTTTCCGTTTCTGGACATGCCACAAAAACACGATATTTAACCACTGAAAACAATGCCCAAAAGCAAACACAAACAAACGCCTATTGATCACAGGTTTAACCATTTCACTAATCCTTTCAGAATCAATGATGCATCACTTGACAGTCCCGTTGGCGAATCCACGCTATGTTTTACTGCTGCCAAAACATTCACTGGAACTGGAACGTGTGAAGTGATAACAATGATAGTGCGCATGCACTCGCACGGAATTGCGTAACCATTACACGTTCTCAAAAGTTTCGGGTTTGGAACGAAAAGGCAGATTTGCCAGAGGAGTTAAAATATATGCAAGTTTGCCTAATACCCGTATGAAGGTTTGAGCAGAGCATATGTCACAGAGGCAGACTGATCCGCTAGGCAGATGTTGATATCTCTATAAAGTCGACTCTACCATGGTGAACAAAGAACGCAACAGCTCTCAGGCGAGACCAAACGTCTGTACAGTAACACATCTGACCCAGCTGTGCTGTTTGGAACAGTTTGCTTAAGAATATTAAAGTCTGAAATGTGCTCTTTTAATTATCGATTTCACACCTGAAAAGCTGGAGAAGACTGGGGTCGGAAAACCAGACAAAGAATTTGCACAACGGCGAGGAAGGCTAACGATGAATAGTGTTATCCAAAGATCCAGAATTGACTCACTTTGAGTGTATAGTGTTAGTCGCACGGGGGAAAGAATTAATCAAAAGAGAAAAAAAAAAATACGTGTACATTCTCTCCACTATCACTAATTCAAGGGAGCAATCTCCTTCAACTAACTGGAATGGACGGATAAATGGATAAATGGATGGATGGATGGATGGATGGATGGCTGGCTGGCTGGCTGGGTGGATGGATGGATGGATGAATGGAAGGAAGGATGGGCGGTCGGCTGGACAGATGGACGGATGGATCGACAGATAAGTTGTTGGCTCAAAGAAAAAAGATACCGAGCTGAATCAAATGACAGCGGACGAAATGGACAGATGGATCAACTGGTGACCATCTGACTGTGTGGGTGAATGTACGAGCTGACACAAGGATGGATGAATACACGATTCGGAACGAGACGATATTTTCGGGCACAAAGAGGTTTAATTCAAACAGCAAGCAAATAAACCACCATTGGCAGGTACTGAAGCAGAAATCATAGAGAAAGTTTGTAATGCTACTAAATGCAGAATGCAGTTCCGCTGTGCACGTTATGCATGAGTAACTCGTTACAAAGACCCAGTTCGTTGGTTCTGTAGTAAAATGTGAGAGGAGAAATATTTACGCCGAAATTATGAATGTGTAACCTACATGTATGTGTGTGTATGTGTGTGTGGGGGGGGGGGGGGAGAAGAGATAATGGGAGTTCAGACCTGACAGAAACGCCTAGGTTGGTATGTGATCTTTCCTTTTGGCACAGTCGAAAAAAAACACTATCTCCGAGCATTTAGCACTTCTGTGCACCGACTTTTGTTGACGCTTGTCATAACACAGGTCGGCACAAAGGAAAGGCAGAGATCCACTGGAGTGCTAAAACTTGGAGGCGCGCTGGTTTTCAAACTGGACCAGCAGTTGACCACCTTCAGAAGTGGCAGACATGGGAGGGGGGGGTATGTGTTTGGGGGGATGGGGATAGCAAGCACAGGCAAACAAGCAACTGACGTTTCAACACGATCGGCATAGAAAGATTTGGCCAATTTCAAATATCCGGAAAAACGGGCCGGCATGGGAGTTGGGGAAATTCAAACACACAAACTAAAAAAACTAATATTCCTGCCCTCCAGTTTCAGCCGTCAGAGTTCCAGCGACATTGGATATAAACTGTATTGTAAAATTGGTTTTCAAATGCCCGGAGTAAAGCACACAAGCTCGAGTGATTCTTTCCGGCGCATTTCATCGTGACGTTGAGTATGTGAAAGATAACCTGGCCCGAAGTCTGAGCTTTTCTATTGGTGTAATCTATAACACTGATACATTACTCCGAGGGAAGGGCTACTCAGAGTAATCAGCTGGCATCTCAGGGTAGCCAGACCACACGGACTGAAATCCCCTGAGATAGCATAGGCCTGAGAAAGTGAGAACGGAGAAAGTGAATCGCGAAGGGGGTGTGTCTGTTTACCTGGGTGACATCATATCTACCTGGATGCGACATCAGTCTGTCTGTCTGTCCACTCTCCTTGCGCTCACTTACGCAGTCTGATTTTCTGAGCTTTTATATATGGCCGTAGGCCGAGGGTTCTCAAGTGACGTGAACTTACATCCCTGAGTATTGGGCAACATGATAACCATGGCCGGGACGGTGTTATCAATGTATGGGGACACCAGAGCAAATGTAGAGGAAAATAAACGAAAGATTAAACTTTACTGGCCTTGTAGCGATATTTGCGCTGGTTGAAACTATCACTATGTTGCGTTTGAGTTTGGAGAAAGCACGTCGACGGGGAAACGGTCACATTATCCCATGAAAATGCAAGGATGATAGACAGAATAGAATAGAATGGCAGGACATGAGGGACCCCTGCCAGACATGCCCACCAACCACCCGTTGCTATATTGCTGCGGAAAATTTACCTCGCAAAGTTCCGAAGTTAATAAAGAAGGATTCTCTCAATGTGACTGCTCATGGCAATCAAAAATATTGTGATACATCACTGAGTATTCATAAATGGCCCCGGGTAACTGGCATACGCATTTTCCGCATTTACTTTCAAGACAGAAACACGTATACCATTTACCAAATTTTTCAGAGGAATAAAGTGGGTGTACGCTTCGCAGTATGTTCAGAACCGCCGTAGATGTAACAAGGGCCCTGTACCAATGTAGATGTAGGATAAACTTACAGCAGAAAAAACGAGATAAAGTATTGTAATGTTTCGATCTGAAAGTACACCATGTTCTCTGAATGTTACAACTGTCGTAATGATTGCACGGCGGCATAACTCGATTTGTTGGCTGTTGTTAGGGGAACGTAGACCGCATATAAAGCCGAATAGAGAAAATACTGAGTGTGTTCACTGTTCAGCTTTAGCTAATAATGTGAAGTACCACGGCCCCCAAACAAGTTTGATTGGTTCTAGAGTGCCTTTTTTTTCTCACAGTTTTTCGTCTAGACTGTGTTTTTTTGTTTTTTTTTGGTATTAATATCAAGCATTGAATATAACTACTGATACTGATACTAACTACTAGTAGGGTCTAGAGGCCAGGTGCTCGCCTCTCATGCCAAGGGTCCCGGGTTCTAAACCTGGGCAGTGCAGGCATGTTGGAAATTGGATTTTTCTCATATTTTCAAGTCCCTGGTCCTATTGGGGGGTAGGATCGAGTACCTAGTCTTCTCGGATAAGGACGAAAAAATTCGGAGGGCCCGTGTGCACGTTGCGCACGTTAAAGATACCTTGGCAGTTGGAAATCGTAAAGAGCAGGCCGAAAGGCCGCTGCCCGGGCAAAATTGAAATTGAAATTAATAGATTAAGATTTATCCATATCATCCCCCCTCCCCCACCAGCAACAACAAAAATTTATTATTATTCATTATTAAAATATATATTGTTATTAATAAATTTTCAAATATTATTTGAGTTGTGAGTTGTGAACTGCTGTGAGTTGTGAACTGTTGTGAGTTGTGATCTGCGCCTAACAGGCTTCGTTACAATTTGCTCCAAGATAGAGAGAGAGAGTGAGTGAGACAGCGAGAGGGAAAGAAGCAGTGCAGTGTGTTTAGCGCCTCGCAGGCAGCTCCATTCTGTCTGTGGTTGACATGAGATTGTGTGCATATTATGTACAATTAGAATGTGGGAGTGAATGCGTTTGTAAAGTAGTAAATAAGTTCTGTAAAGCGCTTAGAGCCTGTGGAACAGGGTTAAGCGCTATATAAATGCCATTTATTATTATTATTATTATTACCGAGTTCAAATCCCGGCATGTTGCAATTTTGGGATTTTTCTCATATTTTCCTGTCCCTGGTCCTATGGTAGGTAGGATCGAGCACCCAGTCTTCTGGGAGAAGGACGAAAAATTCGGAGGGCCCGCGTGCACGTTGCGCACGTTAAAGATACCTTTGGTAGTTGGAGATCGTTAAGAGCAGACCCTGCAACGCCGCTGCCCGGGCAAAATTCTTTAAAAAAAAAAAAACTAATCCCTACCACAACAAGAAAAGGTGAGGCGTAAATGCCAAGGGCAGCGAACCTCCTAAACTAAAGACCTAAACAATGTCTTCTTGCAAACCCAACTGGACGTTCCAAGTACATGTACTATCTATTTGGAAAGGAACTACACCACTGCCGGTAATGCATGCCAGTCACGATCCAAATTCTACTGTTTTACTTCCCCATTAAGGTGTCCCTCGTTTTTCTCGGATATAATATAAATAATAATACATTGTACAGTATACAAACAAACAGATGGCTTGCACTGACCACTTCCTCAATGCCAGACGGAGAATACACCAAGCACGAACTATCGTACTGTGTCAGCGGCGTTCACGTATTGTTTCATTTCATGCCACAGAATAAGTTAACACTGGAATTCCTTCATAGCGTGCGTTCACTACTGGAGAAAGGCAAAACGAAAAGACAAAGAAACAGATTCAACTCAGCACACACACAAACACACACGCAAACACACATGCACACCCTACTGGCTGGGGGCGAATGTTTTGTAAATAAACACTCCATAATTGAGTTTGGCGGAGTTTTTCCCCCTCTCTCTGTCTTTCCTGGCATTAAGTGCTAAAGACACACACACACGCATACGATCTCCTATAATTATAGATAGGTTTGAGGCTGCATTTTGCCGCTTTGCCCAAGTGCTACAAACGACATGAAGTTTCATCTCCCATTGCTGCGAGGTTTAAAAAAAAACATGACTAGATCTGCAGCAACTCTAGCGAGATACAACAACTTAGGTGGAGGAACCAGTTCGACAGACAGACAGGCAACCAGGCAGATAGACAGACAGACAGACTATAAGAGGGACAGTCGGGCAGACAGACAGACAATGAGACAGGCAGATCCAGACTGGCAGACAGACAGACAGGCCGATATACAGAAAGGCAACCGTGTAAGAGGCAGACATCTGTTATAGTGAAAAATACAGTTCTACAATCTGATAGTACAAACTGTGGATAAATTCTGGTAGTAAAACATGTCCCTCCTCCGACAAAGATTTGTTTAATTAACATCCAAAACATTCAACTAACCTGTAAAAATGTGCTAAACATCAAAGGGAAACAAAAATCTATTACATGTACCTCAAGAATTTGAATGCCTGCCTAATTCGACCTAGATCTAGATTCAAGTTCGTAATTCTACCGGACCCCATCATTCAACGTAACGATGAATCAAACCAAAGAATATGGTGATATCGCCCTGACAACCTCTTAATCTTGCCAAGTAATAATGATAACGATTCCTCATCCGACCGATAACTATCAGGCCGATTTGTTATTTGCCTCTTTTGTGCCTTTGGTTGGGCTTTCGCTGGATCGGGGGAGGGGGGGGGGGGGAGAAGAGGAGTTAGAGAACAGATACAAGTGTATACATCAATATGCGAGCCAACGGCTCTGACACGCCTCAACTCTAGAGACTGATTTGTTTTGGCCTTCCCAGTGCATGGCGCCCCGTTGAACTCTACAGTCCACATCCCACACTAAAACAATAGTAAGACAGATTTGACGCACTCCCAGAGACTTCGGCAGCATCGCCTGGAACTCGTTGACTGTCTCCCACAAAAGACTGAGAATCCCCGTGACGTCAGCGATTGGTGCCCTATTCTGCGATTGTTTGTTCTAGCCCACAGACTAATAAATTAACCAGACTGGAAACACGAGCTTCGGGCTGTGTCGTTTTTTACGGAATTTCCCGAGCGGCGGCCGTATAATCAACATGGCCGCCGCTCGGGAAATTCCGATTCTAGTTCTATCTGCAGTAGAAATTTCTTTTCATTTGTCAAGATTGGTTGTACATGTATTAATTTTTTGGTGCGGAACCAAACTTCCGCGTTCAGTAGGCGCGTCAAAATGGTGTCATTCAAAATTGTAGCTATGCTGAAGCGTCGGTCGTTACCGTAAACCTAATGTAGCGGATGGTTCATGACCTTTCGCTGTTTTGTGACGTCACACAATGGGATCATCCAGTCTGGGTATTTTATTAGTCTGTGTTCTAGCCTAAGAGACAGAGGGATGAAAGGGAAGTTGGTGTTATTAATTAAGACACGCCGGTAGTTCAAGGCAAGACGTGACTCTGACTACACCGGAGTTATCCAACAGGATATACCAAACCGCGCCGCACCCCTTCTAATGAGCCCGTTCAAAGTCATTTATAATTAGTGTTGCGAGAAAGGCTTTTTTACTGTCTTTTGTGAACCGTGAGAAATGCGGCTTTCGTGAGGTTCTCTAAATAGCAAGTAATTGTCTATAAACGTGTCTGTCTCCCGCGTTATTGGGCCTTTCCTTCCATGGGGTCGGGAGATCTCTACACGTGGATGACTAGCGAGGAGAGATCTAAAAGGGAGTCACATACACCACAGAATATTTCGGTAATTTCATCCACCATATTTGTAACGAAACCATATTATGAAACGAATCTGGACACAGCTAAGTTTGAGTGTTCGAACACGACTGAGACGGTTCGCTGGTGGCTTTTTTGTGCCTGACATAATCTGCTGGTTTTGTCTACGAGTCAGAACATGAAAGTGTACATTTCTTTCATTTGCCTCACCACTCCCATAACACATTCATGGGTATACATCAGATTCTAAATGTCTTTATGCCATTGCAAAGAAAATGAATGGGCAACCTGCAGTAATAAAGTGCAATAAAATATAATGCACTGTTAATCTAATGATACTAGATTATTATAATCCGGTCACGTTTAGATATTAACCAATGAAATAACACCAGGTGAACATTCTGTCTCAGGAGAAGAAACACTTAAAATGAAGGAAAGTTTTGTGAAGCTATTTTAACCAAAAATAATCAGGCAAGCCAGTACACAGAGATAATCACGACCCACTTTGGCACCAATTCGTTGAAAATACTATCAAGTGTAAGGTGACTGTTGAGTCAGGGTACCGAAACAGCTCCCAGGTAGTAGGGTTAACTCCAGAGAGATCCCAGCATCGACTGACAAGAACAACGCCTGGGTGTAATTGCGCAATCAGTGCAGTGCTCAGCGGAATGGCTCCTGCTTGTACCTGTCTCAACTTCTTCCTGTGAGTGCCAACATACTCACGATACTGTTGACAGCTCGCTGAGTGTTCAACACAGACGTCAAACTGGAATGGTTGGGCGAGATTTTAAACAGAAGACATTTTCTCATCGTTTGTTTGTTTGTTGTTGTTTTAATCCTAAAAGACCGGGGTGGGGGGGAGGGGGGGGTTTACAATGTTGCATTCTGGTGTGTACAAATCTTAACCGTTTCTGATAATAACACTAAATTGGGGTTCCGGACACGCGTCAAGCCAGAATGACTGGTGAAATTGAACACACAATCGCATTCTCATTCTTCCTTTTTTTTTAAGTCAACCCTCACAGAATGGTTGGAATTACAACAAGGCATTCTGCTGTCTATAAAACTGTTACCTTGTCTATCACTGACAATTATTCTCTAATAGAGTTAAAGAGATATGTTTGCCAAATACATGTTGTGGTGCATTTACTCTTTCATGGCTACAACGCCTCCACCCTCGGACTTTGATTTATCTCCATTTCTCTGTATCCCCAGTTCCCTAGTGCGATCAGTTTACAGATTTAAATTTATAAGGATTTTATTGAAACCAACAACAACAAAGGGCCTTTTACCCTAAAGAACCGCTTTTCTCTTTGCCACATTACATTCATCAAAGTCCAATAACTGCCCATCGTTTTCGTTCTACTCATTTTTTGCTTCCCCTTTTACGCCCTCGCCCAATTCTTTATAATCAGCATGCAGACTGCCAACTGCTTTACGATACCACAGCTTTAAAGACCAAGCTTGTAACTTTTATACCGATCGCCTGATTGAAAACACCAGGCTTGAAACCCACGGCTTTGCAAGCATTTTGCAGACCTGGCAACTTTCGGGCTTTGACTACAACTTAGTAATAATAAAAGAATGAGGAATATCCCCCAACGATTCTTGTCCAGAAAGTTACACCAGTCTGCAAACTGTTTACTATTCCCATGGAGCGCCATCTCTCTCTAAGCCCTTGTTATCGGGAAGGCATGTGTTGAGGATTTTTCTCCATTACAACAACTGTGTATTGATGATGTATTAATGAAATGCCAAATAACAGGAAAACCCAGAATGAGGTCAACTGCATAATGATAGGATTCCCCCCGTGCCACCGAGCTCAACTCGGAAACTTCCGGTGAGGAATGACTGTGTCACAATGCTGAATGCCAGCAACACAAGGAACAAATCATCCAGAATTCTCTTCCCTGCCAATATTTTCATAATTGTATTCACAGACGTTTGTGCTGTAACTCATAATGGGCTAGACGATTTGCCAATAACAAGGAACAATATTTTATCGCAAACTTTGCCAACGGAAAATTTTAACAGTTTGCCAATAACAAGGAACAATATCGCAAACTTCGCCAATGCAAAATTTAATCGTTTGCCAATAACATGGAACAATATCGCAAACTCTGTCAATGCAAAATTTAATCGTTTGCCAATAACATGGAACAATATCACAAACTTTGTCAATGCAAAATTTAATCGTTTGCCAATAACATGGAACAATATCACAAACTTTGTCAATGCAAAATTTTCACGGTTTATTCGGGAAATTATAATAACAAGAAATTTAAGGAAAATCATTATATAATTATTCTCTCTGTGCAGAACGGACGGAAGAAATGCCGATAAGAGACATAATATTCGCATTAACTCGTACATGCATGCGCAGATACACAAATACAAGCAATTTAAACTAAATCCTCGCCATCTTTGGCATCAGTTGAAATACTTTTACTGTTGAATATCTTGCTCTACTGCATAAAACAACACTGCAAAGTTGGTTCAGGCAAAAGCAAAATGATTCCTTTAAAACAAAGAGGTGGTTCAATCATATTTTCTGGGGGCTCATTTGCATGATATCGTTTGGCTACATTACCAATGCAATACCTCGATGTTTGTTACTGTTGGGGGTGGGGTGTGGGTGGTGTGTGAGGCTCCTTTAAGTCGGTTTAACGTACTGCTCTTACAGAGGTGACAAGTGTGAGCGTCACTAATTTGATGATAATGGCGCTGATTGCCATGACGATTTCCCAAAATTAAAAAAAAAAAAAACATTCTGGGGATTTTTTTTCTTCTCTATATAAGTTGTTATTATTATGACTTGTAAAAATCGAAAAAATAAAATGGAGAGAAAGAGAGAGTCAGTGAGTGACTGAGTGAGTAGGGGGTGGGGGACGCACAAATGACAAAATCACCCGTGTGACACCACACTGACAGAAAGCTGATACTTACATCACGTAGTTAGAATGTCAGCAATGTTCCCGCCATGTCATTTACCCATAGGTCAAACCATGTATTATAACCTCTGCAGGGCTGACTTCCAACTCCAGCTCCATGACTGATCATGACCAATCACAGTTACCGACTACCATATAAAATACATTTAAGTGGTAAACAGGCCATGGGAACATCAGGTTATAAATAAATTTTATATTAGAATGTGCAAACTACCCCACTGACATTCTAACAAAATCGCAGACCCCAGACCCCAATCTAAATGTGCTTCAGCTCTTAATCTAAACTGGACCCAGGCCCCAATCTAAATGAGTTTTAGCTCTTAATCTAAACTGGACCAGGCCCCAATCTAAATGGACCTCAGCTCTTAATCTACATGTAAATTGGACCAGGTCCTAGTCTAAACGGGCTTCAGCTTTTAATCTAAACTGGACCAGGCCCCAGTCTAAAAGGGCTTCAGCTTTTAATCTAAACTGGACCCAAGCCCCAATCTAAACTGGACCCAGGCCCCAATCTAAACAGGCTTCCGCTGTTACTCTAAACTGGACCCAGGCCCCAATCTAATTTAAACTGGCCTCAATCCCAAAAACGAAACGGCTCTCCCACCCCAATATAAAGGGGCTTAAATCACCAACATTAAAGGGCTTCAGTCCCCAATCTCCATGGGCAGTAGTCCCCAATCTAAATCACTCTCAGACTCTTGTCTTCAAGTTTCTTTGATGTGTTTTCGGAGCATACAGTTCGGCTTACAGGTACAGTCAAGTCTCTCGTTTATACTATACAGAATACCTTTATTGTCCACCCAAATACATTTTATGTACACGCTGAAAAGATGGAATATGAACGGCGAAGCAACCAAAATGTCTGTATTCCAGTATCAACTGCCTTCTCCAAAGTCAATTTGTGCTTCCTCAACTGCTTCTCGCACCTTGGCACCGCTATATAACACCAACTACGAATAACATAAGCAACTGATAAGAAAGTAGGCTGCTGTTGTTAGTTTACGATCACGGATTGTATCATACAAACAATCCACTTCCTGGGCCGAGTTTCTTAGAAGCAGCAAAGCTCCACCAATGGAATGCAAGGCACAGACGCAGTTTCATGACTGACCTCCCTAAGGGCTTTTGTCAAGCACTCTGGCTACTCAATGATACCCGGAACACCGGAATAATTATGTTTTATTACGTCTATACTACTAGTAGTAGGTAAATTCTTTCTTCAGACAACTAGGAAGTATAAAATAACAGGCCAGGGATCACGCACAGCCGACAAATTATCATTCCAGTAGATAGGACAAGGATTGAGGAGGTAAAGGACAATATGGGAGGGGGGGGCGAAGAGAGAAAGGGGGAGAGAGATAGAGAGAAAACAGACAGAGCGAATAGTGCCAGATTGGTTGTTGGCAGCGAGATAAGGTGAGAGGAAGAGTAGTTTACTGTCACATGGCATTTATATTACTCCAACTTTTCACACGGTCACCAACTTTGTCACTGCCCTGCACAGGAAAAAGTGGGTGCCGGCACGGGGATGTGGATTTTGTGAAATTTGTAAAGTGCTATGTACTCCACGCCTGGGACGAACGTTGTACTACTACGAGGCAACAGAAAGATGACATCAGCATAAGAGAGCACCTCCTGCAATCATCCAGTCTTTCTCTCCAGCGGGAGTAGCCAGTCCTCTTTCAACATACGCACATTCCGTATACAATCTTATCATATAAAAAAAATAGTGGCGGGAGTAATTCATTGTGGTGTAGACTAATTTTGGCCCTTTTTTGCTCAACAGCAGCGGTCTAAATGACAGTTTCAAAAATTATAAAATAAATTTTCTTAAGTTATAATGTCAACTGATCGAGACCAATCGTTTTTGTATCCACCGATTGTGTTGATTCAAGTTTCAGGTATTTGTAAATAAAAAGTTATAAAAATGTAAAATACCACGATCTTCGTTTGGGCTCCCTGTAGTAAGCCCATCGCATCGAAAACGACATTATTAAAATATTACGCGTTCACTTGCTTGCGCACAATTTCCCTATCAGAAATGAGTGCGTAGTGCTCTGGAGCGCATGGAATCTGTAATAAGACGGTAGAATAATAAATGGGAAGCTTTATAGACCAAAGAGAGAGAAAAAGATAGAATGGTCGGTTCACAGGAGGTTTATCCCGGATAATGCCGAGAACTTCATCTAGTCAAACAAACATACATACACACGCGTTCTATAACCCCAACCTCCTCAGTTCCAACAACTACTCCCACCGCCAGCAGGAAAACGAAGCCACTCATAAAAACACCATGATATCTATAAAAATCAAGTTTCTGAATTGTGTGTTATATCTGGTATCTCTGCTATTAAATCCGGCCCAGATCTCCCGATCAGTTTCTTCATTCTACATCTGCCGTGCTAAGGTTTGTCAGCTAACTACAGCTCCACTGCCGACCAAATACTTCCTCCTCTTCTCCCCCCCCCCCCCCCCCGCCCACGTTCTTTTCCACCAGGGATTCAGATTCCTTTCTCCCACTGTTCGCATTTTTAAGCATTGTCTCAACCCATCCGTGTATCTCATGACAAGCCCCCTGGATATAAACGATGACATACTTAGATACCAGCATTACCCAATATGACTAAATAGTTACCCTCGACGCGATATATAGATAGTGACACCCTTGTTTACGGCGTTGAGCACTTTGAAGGTGAAAGAGGCTGAAGAAGATCAGGTATGAACTGTTGTGATGTCATTTGAGATAAGCATACCGCATAAAATAATGCACTAAAGTACAATCTACAAGCCAGTAGATTAAAATCATTAAATAAGTATTGACGTGCAAACAACTGGAATCATTTTAATTAACAAAACAAAATATAGATTTAAAATATATATATATCTAGGGGTAGCAACAGCAGTGAAACGATAGAGAATATTGCCAGCTTGTTTTTTCTTTCTTGGCAAAGCATACCACAGCAGCCACAAATTTCAAACCTAACTAACCTATTGCTGGTTCTCTTTTGATATATCATATTTGTTGTGTTGCTAGTTTCGTGCATCCATTCAATCACAGGACTCGAAGACTTGGTAGTACAGACCAGATTACTTCAAACATTTATTACGATACAATGCAGACCAGTACAAGGATAAGAACATGTACAATCTCACTGGTGACGAACATAATATATATAACCAGTTACAAATATTGTCTAACATCAACATCACAATCTCCCAGCACATGGACATGCACATGTAACTCCTCCGTAACAAATAGCTATCCTCCAGACGACACACACACGCCATCAACCCAAACACCCACACAATTACATTGTCAGCACTTTCAGACAAGGGAAACAACTACAGGGGAAACACTCATGCCATGTCCCATAACACCTCCCTTCCAGCTGAGTGCCTGGAGGGCAGGAAGCTAATAATATTATAGCACAAAAGTCATATGTCTATATATGAGAATCTAACAGTACTATAGCACAAAAGTCATATGTCCATATGAGAAAATCACTGTCTTGGCCTGAGTTGATTGAAATGGCGGCGAACCGAGGTATCATGGATCTTCACTTCCGCCATTGTTCTTCCAATTGTTCGTGAAATAATACCAGGCATCCATCCATTTGACCTTTTTGCCACCTTTAAAGGTGAGGGCAAACCAAGGGGTGCCTACGCTGAATTTCCCCCTGCCTACCTGATGCTTGGTGCTTGGTTTGGGAATGTTGGTAGGAGGCACCAGGGCGTCGAGCTGAGTTCTGATCTGCCGACCGTTCAGCAGCTGGCTTGGACTCGATCCACAGGGTAGCGGCGTCCGGCGATATTGAATCAGGAACTCGTGCAAAGCGTCCACTGGGGGTAGTGATGACTTTTTAAGACACCTTTTGAAGGTCTGCACCAGTCTCTCTGCTGCACCGTTGGTCTGCGGGTGGTACGGTGCGCCATGCATATGTTGCATTCCTTTCCGTCGGCACCATTCCTGGAACTCCTCAGAGAGGAAGCAGGCTGCATTGTCAGAAACAAGGTACTCGGGGTAACCGAAGTGTCCGAAGTCCTCTTCTAGCTTCCGGATGGTCGCCTTCGTCGTGGTTGAAGTCATCATGTGGACGCATGGGTATTTGGTTAGCGCATCGACAACTACCAACCACTGATGACCCTTGAAGTTTATAGCATGGTCAATATGTACTCGGCTCCATGGCTTGTCTGGGATGCTCCAAGGGTGACTCGTCTGCTGTGGCATGTTCTGATGTTCAGTACAAGCACCACAGGAATGGGAAAGAGACTCGATGTCTGCGTCGATCCCTGGCCAGTACACGGCGGTCCGGGCAAGCTGTTTCATTCTTTGCACGCCGAAATGTCCCAGATGCAAGATGTGCAGAATCTGGGGCCTTAGTGTCGTAGGAATGACCACTCTGGAGCCGTAAAAGAGACAGCCGCTGGCACAGGATAAGGCCTCCTTCACTGAGGCGTAGGACTTCGACTCTCCGCTGGTAGCTGCACTGCTCCGCCATCCCTTCTGTACTAGTCTCATTACCTCAGTCAAGACTGGGTCTTTCTTTGTCTCGACCCGCAGGGTATTGGAGTCCACAGGGTCAAGCTGGCTATTAATCATATTGATTGTGCAGACTGTCGTCGTGTCTGCCCAGTTTTCATCCGTGTCGAACTTTACGTCTGGGCCTGACGGTAGACGACTCAGAGCGTCAGCATTTCCATGTTGAGTTGTCGTTCTATACTCTATGGAGTAGTCATACTGGTTCAGGGTGAACGCCCATCTTGCCAGTCGATTCGCTGCCAGGGCTGGAATCGGCTTGGCTGGTCCAAACAGTGCGATCAAAGGCTGATGGTCCGTGACTAAAATGAACTGTCGACCGTAGAGGAACTGGTGGAACTTCGTTACTCCGAAGATGATAGCCATCGCTTCTTTTTGGATTTGGCTGTACCGGCGCTGCGTTGCTGTTAAGGTCTTGGAGGCATTGGCAATGGGTCTTTCAGTACCGTCTGGATAACGATGAAACAGCACCACGCCAATACCCACATCAGATGCATCGCAGGAGATGCCCACTTCCAGAGATGGATCGAAGTGGGCTAGAATTGTGTCCGCACACAGCATTTCCTTCATCCTGGTGAAAGCAGTTTCCTCTATATCAGTCCATCTCCACCGAACACCTTTCTTTGTCAGGCGGTAAAGGGGCTCCAGCACTGTAGATACATTCCGCAGAAACTTGCTGTAGAACTGCACCTGACCCAGGAAAGATTTCAGGCTGGATACCGAGGTAGGCGAAGGCATACAAGTCACTGCGTCGACTCTAGGTCCTTTGGTGATGCCTTCCTGAGATAGAACATGTCCCAGGTACTCCACCTTTGGCTGGGCGAACTGACACTTCGCCAGATTGCAGCGGAGGCCCTTGTCTTGCAGACGTTGCAGGAGCAGTCTTAAGTTGTGAAGGTGTTGTTCCGCTGTATCTCCGCTCACCAGGATGTCATCCAGGTAGACCGCTACGCCAGTCAGGTCCTGAGTGAGCTGGTCCATGATCTCCTGGAAATATCCAGGGGCTGATGTGATGCCGAAAGGTAGTCGTTTCTGCAGCAGGACGCCTTTGTGAGTGCTGAGGGCAAGCCGGCGTTGTGAGTCAGGTGCCAAACAGATCTGGTTATAAGTGTCAGCCAGGTCTATTTTGGTGAAACCATGTCCTCGCCCCAGTCGCCTCATCAAGTCCTCTGGTAGCGGCATCGGGTGTCGGTGGGGCTCCAACTGAGGGTTGACGGTGTTGGAGTAATCCCCGCAGACTCTGATTGTTGACCTGCTCCGTCCAGGAACCTGATTTTTTTTTATGGGGACGACTGGTGTTCCATAGGCGTTAAACTGGGTCTTCTCCCACACTCCTTTCTGGATTCCGGCCTCCAGGGCAGTTTCTAAGTCCTCTTGAAGAGCGATGGGCACTGGGCGGGCTTTGTGGAATACTGGACGGGCATCCTCCTTGAACTTTATCTCCAGTTCAAAGTCCTTGAGTGTACTAAGCTCAGGTTTGAAAAGTTCTGGAAACTCAGCACACAGCTGCTGGCATGCTTTTTGGAACGTCGTCTCGGGTCCAACCTCTGGTTGAGAGACTTTCTTGACTGTTGGGCCTCTCAGAATGGTGTCCACCGATATACCCAGGCCTTTGATAGCGTTGCGGCCCAGAAGGTTCAGGTTCAGCCTAGTCACCACGAACTGATGGGTCTGAGATGGCTTCTCTGGCACCACGGAGACTGACAAAGACACCATCCCCATGATTGGCATATCTACATTTGAGGCACATCGGTACTTGGTCGACGTTGGGGACAGCTTCGGCTTCTTCAGATTCTTCCACGATACAATAGATATGAAGCTGTCTCTGCTGCCTGTGTCCACCTCGAACGTCACTGGCACACCGTTGATATGACAGGTCTGGGTAGCCTCCTCCACCTCGGCAGCAACTTGCACAGCACGGCTGAATGTCAGCCCATCTTCTTTTTCTTTGAACAGCGCCTTCACCACCGCTTCGTTGCCGATACTACACACGAATCTGGTCCGCATCGCCTCATCCAGAGGATCTGTGATGGATGCAAAATCACACGTGGCTGCTTCCTGTCTGATCCTGGCTGCCAGCTCATGGGCACTCTCACCAGGTCGCCGCTCCGTCCTGGTCCAGAACTTGAACCGCTCTCGGACCATGAAGCGTTTTGGATTGAAGTGGTCTGCCATGTACGCCTGGATTTCTTCAATGGAGAGGCTGTTGACGTCCTTGGGGGATGTTTGTTGAGCTGCCAGGTTCTTAAGGAGCTTGAATGTTGCGGACATCTGGTTTGTCAGAAAAACTTCCGCCTTTTTTTCTGCTGGGACTGAGTTGGCCTTCACGAATGTCTCGAATCTGGACCAATAATCGGTCCAAAGCTCTGACGTGGGGTCAAACTCACAGAATTTGGTTGCCGCAGGAGTTGTTGACTTGCTGGCTAGTGCTGTCATCAACAACTCCATCTGTTGGCGCTGTTGCTCCATCTGCGATTCCATCTGTTGGCGCTGTTGCTCCATCTGCGATCTCAGCAACTGGATCAGGTTATCGTTGGCACTGGTCTGAGATCGTGTCGCCATCAGGTTGCTGTGGCTGTGTCTGCACTGCTGTCAAAGGTCCAGCTCCGGTTATCCGAAGGTCGCTGGGTTTGCTCCCTGGATCATCAGGGGTCCACCGGGCGGGGCTGTATCCTCGGCAGTGTCTTTGCTGGTCTTCCAGTTTTTATCCTCGTCGCCAGTTCTGTTGTGTTGCTAGTTTTGTGCATCCATTCAATCACAGGACTCGAAGACTTGGTAGTACAGACCAGATTACTTCAAACATTTATTACGATACAATGCAGACCAGTACAAGGATAAGAACATGTACAATCTCACTGGTGACGAACATAATATATATAACCAGTTACCAATATTGTCTAACATCAACATCACAATCTCCCAGCACATGGACATGCACATGTAACTCCTCCGTAACAAATAGCTATCCTCCAGACGACACACACACGCCATCAACCCAAACACCCACACAATTACATTGTCAGCACTTTCAGACAAGGGAAACAACTACAGGGGAAACACTCATGCCATGTCCCATAACAATATTATTGTTGGATCACCTACATAAACACAATGATATATCTAGATAAAAATATAGAAGTAGCAACTGTGCGGAAATGGTACAGAAATACTGTCTGCCTGTTCTCTCTTGCTTGGGGAAGTATGCAACAATATGCAAACTTAACCCACCTATTGCTGCTTCTCTGTTGGTATATTATATACATTGTTGGATCACCTTAATTATCACAATGATAGAGATAAAATATACGTGTAGCAACTGTATGGAAATGACACAGGTATATAATTATTGTCTGTCCTTTCTTTCTTTGAAGTTTCTTTCTTGGCACAGCATACACAGGAGCAACAACCTGACATTTTAACTTGATATCAAATTGCACGACCGAATTTTCACGCTTGGTTACGTTTCTTGAAGTTTCATCATATCCATGCCGCTATCACTGTTAATACAGCCATTTTTCTTATACTAAAGTTTACTGGTTTCACTGCCGCATTATATTGTTGTTGTTTTGTTAATTTCCTTTGGCTTGCCATGGGCGTTTGAAGTAAATTTGCGTACCAGCTATTTAGCACTTCATGTGACACTTGATGGGGTCAAAATTGTAAACTCTATCGTGCTCTTGGGCAGAAACGATTGAGTCTGTCTCTCGTTCCAGGCGAGGATAAAAATACAGAAGCCAGGGCGGGGCTGGAACCAATATCGAATAACCCCCCCCCCCCCGAGGTTCTTTTTGTCTGTTTTCAACCCCCCCCCCCTTTTTTTAAAAAGTCGATTCGCCACCTCAGTTGCTTTTTTTTTGTCTTCATTTGTTCATGTTTAAATGGATTTTCTACTGCTTTGGCAAGAACGGCCCTCAGCTATGGGGAATTTTAGTTTAGTTTGTCTCCCTCTACTTCCATCTCGTGTGTCATCACCTGAGCAAATTCTGTTGTTTCGTCATGCAGCCGTGCTGTCTTTACTATATATATATCTGACGTGTTTGTGCTCCGGCCACTGCCTTGTTCAGTATCACGGAAAATATCACCGATGTGGCTATTAGACAACAGTCAGGCCGATATCATATCGCTGTCACTCGGCCGGCCGTTATATGTGATTGAATAGGTAAACAGGAACACGCTGACATTTGTTTTATTCAAAAAAAAACAAATTTCCTTCTTCCCTTTAACACACAGGTAGGTAAGACACATACCTTGAAGTGTACACAAGACTGGAGATGAAATGAGCGTTGGGTCGTCACTGCCAGGGGGAATGCAAGTGTGTCCCTTCCCTACCCTTCCCGGTGCTTGTATATCTGTGAAACTCTCACCTGGCTGATATCATCACCTCTGTCAATGTTAATGTGTGTTTACACAAACATGACCGTGAGCCGGTACATAGGAAACGGCAAGCCCCACATTCCTAGCCGGTGATTCCACAGGCAAGTTCACACCACACAAAGTATCCACCTGACAAGAGTACTAAAGCAGTTGTACCACACCCAGGATAAACCACCACAGATCATAAGTTTGCACAGTCCCGGCACAGTGTTATATCGTATCCATATATGATATTATAGTACATTGGTCACCCTACCCCCTTTCCCCAAAAGAATTACTTATGGAATAATTGCACACACACACACAAAAAGATTCTTCTGTATTATCTGTAGCAGACATAACAATTAAATCTAAAACCAGAGCAGTCAACCATCCCTGCAATTTAATTTTTCAATCTTCTTTTGAAAGTTTTTGAGTCTTTCATGCCAACCAGTTGCAATCTTAACTTCACGGTACTTAAACCTGTTCCATCTACTCATTCTACAGTATCCTGTTTTCACTGTCCACTAACGATGCTGAAATTCGGAAATCAGGCACAGCTAAACCTTGACTTTAACTCTCTGGAAACCGGTAGAGTATGGACCTCCGGAGTTTGCCTAATGTGTATTCCGCATTGTATTTCATTATAGCCGTCAATGTAAAAAGCTACAAACAACGACATCAAAACTGCCAGATAACAGTTAAGGGTTTGTTATCAGGTTTATGGAGGCCTTGGATCGACATTAAAAAAGACCTCTTCATCACAAGAACTTGATAATTAACCAGGGTTCGGACACAGTTTTCTCACACAATTGCAATATGCACGTAATCGGTTTGTTGTATCCCTCCTTCTCTGAATAGTACTCTGCATTTCTCTTGAAGCCAGCATAAGGACGGTACTCCTTTTGAATACTGCAACTACCGGCATATTCAGAAAATTCTAAAACTACAACACACATACTTTGTTCCAAGTGTTAGTTATAGGTGCCTGGTGCAACTGTATAAATGAAATCTTTTTCCACTGCGGCGGTGGTTGGTAGGCGAGCCTGGTAGTGTTTCCTTCTGCCGTATCATTCCCTTATAATTATATATTCTGTCTATCCTGTTGCTCCTTCTAATCTTAACCTTATATCGATACAGCCGTTATACTGTCCGTTATATTCTGTCTATCGCGTTGCTCCTTCTTAACCTTATATAGATACAGCCGTTATACTGTCCGTTATATTCTATCTATCGCGTTGCTCCTTCTTAACATTATATCGATATAGCCGTTATACTATACTGTCCACGTCCTTTCTTCAAACTCAAACTATATACAAATTTTCACCTTTTTTTTTTTTAAATCACATAAATCGCTACCCCTTCTCAGCACTACACGTGACTTTTGTCATGGACACAAAGAATACGCAGTGTGCTCAAGTATTGCTGCTTCTCTGCCCTGCCTTTAGCTAAGGTGCATGCACAATTTAAGGGCAGTGACTTCCAAAAACAAAAACATCAAACCTGACCAACTTATTGCTGCTCCTCTGTTGGTATGTTACCCGTATAATGGATCAAGTTCGGATATGGGTATGTGGGAAGGAGGCCCTAGCTATATGAACTTGTCCTACTTTGGTCCCTATTTCTTTAGGTCATTACCACGGACAACGGGATAATTGAAACATGTTTCTTTTAAATGGAAACACATTGCAGAGCCATCTAAAAATGACGCCTTCTATTCAACAATATCCCCCTCCTCCTTTCCCCTTTCAATCATGTTTAAGCTGTATTTCTTTCAGCCCTGCAAATGAGAAACTGCTATACCGGTGTATTCATATAATGCTCCCTCTCTAAATATTGAAGAACATATGCAAACAAAACAGTGAATAGCTCGCCCTGCAGTTTGCCACGTTACATGGAAGAGTTTTAAGCGTTCACCTGGACGCAAACGTCAGTACCGGGACAAGCAATGGTAAAGATAATAGAGAGGAGCCGCCCTCTTCAGTTGCCCTAAGAAGTCGTGATGGTGGATTTCATTAGAAATGAGAGAGTGAAATGAACAAAATTAACAAAAGTTAAAATATTTAAATAGAAGAAAAAGACAAAGGGCCGATAGGAAAATACAGCAAAACACAGTGGTAGAGGGAATTTGAATGAATCAGAAAAATGTCAGCGGGGGACAATGTATTGATATCTTCACGATACAGAATCTCAGAGATTTCAAATATTTCAGTCTCTAAGTGGTGACAAACTTTACAATAAACAGATTTCTCTGTATTGCAGTTTTAAAGCCACAAATCCACGCCAGTCATTCCATAGGCAGACAGTTGATCTTACCTAGTTGAAACTCAAAATTTGAATATCAATGCAGAAATCCGATTTAGAACTAAGTCGAAAGGTCATGAATTTAAGCTTATAATGAGCCGGTGCGAAAACTGACTGATTAATCGATCGATTGGTGTATTTCTATTACCGCTCCGTCAACAACAGCCACCTGCCCGACAATCATCCCCTGATCAATACCCAGCTGGTCTAGCCATGCCCTTCCCTGGGTCCCCTATATCACTTCCACCGCCGCCCCCCCCCCCCCAACAGCCAGAGTTGTCTGAAACTTATTGACATCAAGACAGATTCACATGGGCCTGGCCTGGTCACCGTCAAGTGCTGGATTGCGCCGACAAATACCCTCCAGAGACGTTCGGGGTTTGTACAGGGCAAGCTGATTCATGTGTGAGGCCGCTCTCGTAGAACCAGGGTTTACCGACCCCTCATTGACTGCTCAATGGCCTACAGGACAGCCATTTCTTATAAACAGCGCATTCCCTGAGACACTTAACATTACCAAGATTACGAAACTGCGTTAAATATTTAACTCGTATGAGTTTTAAACGATTAAAATGAAAAAGTATTCAGTATCGTTAAGAGCACACTGACAGGAGCAATCGTTTCATTCAATAGTTTCGTTCGACGTGTTCCGAATACCAAGGTTTGCAAATAACTATGTTTCCCTTATAACAGTTTGTTAATAATTTGTTAGAACTGTTGATGGTGTTCTAAGTACAAGCTTTGCAAGTCTTTGCAGTAAGTTGCACACAGCGTTCTATTTACTATAAACAGTGAAGGCGTGAGAACGCTGACTGCACCGGCATGTAAGATGCCCGCGTGAATATAAGATTAGATAATATAAGGCAAGATAAGATACGAACGTTTTTTGGGAATTTTCGGACTTACTAAACGGAGCAGATATCAGTTAAGTAAAAAAAATGCATGCCCATATCCCGTGCCTTAATGATGTACAAAGTACCTACCACAAAACTGCACGCAACTGCCACGGTTTTCATACCACGACATTCTCGCCGTATGCGCTGAAGCGGGCGCCCTCATTTATGAATATGCATAACACAACAGTCAGATCAAAATGCAAAAGCAAACAATTACATAAATAAATATACGGACAGGAAAACCCCTTTGCAAAATGCACCCGCGTGTGAACATGTACACAGTGTACACTTCTTCCAAGTATGCGACATGTTCTACAGCCCTTTAGCCGCACGACACACAGGAACCAAAATAAGTTGTTTGTTTTCTACTGCCAGTTGTTCTTCAGTTGGAGAGCTTTCAAAAAGAGAGAGAGCAAAATGTCCCTTTTTTCCAACCACTGTGTTGTCCCGCATGTAATGCGCTTCAGGCTCCTTGCCAACCATCTTGTACATGACGCACCAGGCTGCGTTCATTAGTGCAGGTTTTTCAGTGTCGACAAGGCATTGAACATGATCGCACCGGTGTGCTGGCCTGTGAAGGCCGCCTGACGAATGGGACGAGGTAGAGGTTGTGACAGAATCAGGCCAACTCAGGGCAAGCAGTGAACGCCTAAACGTACTCCTGGCAACTTGGCACACTCAAACTGCCCACTGACAACATGGAAAATACCAAAATCAATGGTTCTCAAACGATTAATCATTGATCAGCACGGAGTCCACAAAAGGCTCCGAGCTGGCTGCAAACTCTGGGCATCCCATTGACCGAACACGTCTGTATCTTTACGAAGACATATTTTACGAGTTGCACAGTCCGAAGTGCTTTCGCCTGCATCTCAGAAAATGTTGTTTAAATTTGAAGTACAACTATGGAAACCCAAGAATGTCTCACCTTTGCCCTCCTCCTCCCCTCTTCCTATTCAATTTTTTTTTCTCTACGACGCGGGCCAATTCTTTACCCAAGGGTTGTGTTATAAAACTCGGTCAGCGATACCGAATCAACTCAGATGCTCATCGATACGGGAAATTCACTTCAGTAACACTAATGCTTGGATTTTAGACCAGTAAACTTCACTCCTAACAAAAGACGGACGATGTGTTTAAAAGCATTTTAACAGCTCTCTTACAACGTGTAAGTTCAAATAACTGAGTTTGCAGTGAAAACGGAAAACATTGAATTTATTATGGCTGTGACTTTAAGGTCACCCGAAATGCAAGATTTCAACATGTTTTTCAAGGAAAAAATTGCAAGAAAAGTGGCTCATTTACAATATCCTCAACCAACAATACATCAATTACATCTGCATGACCGCTACCATTTGCCAGCACCTGTGCTAGCAGCCAACCTCGATGCCTCATCATGACTTCACTGGAAAATGACACTTTAACACAAGCGGTAGCTTTCACCAATATGTATAGAACAATCATCGAATTTCACTTACATCACTACAGTTTCCCTAACAGCTTGGTTGTCAAGAATAGATGTCCAAATTTATACCAAACTAAATATCCAGTATTCCCCCAGCATTAATCAATACCCTGTCATGAAATTGCCATCAACTCGCTAATTGCTTTGTAATTTTTCCATACCCTTGCAAAGTATCCGAGGAAGTCAATTTACATGACATAAATCCAACCTGGAAATTTGGGATCCCCACTAATCCTTTACAGCTGTAGATGACATGGCAAGATCAAACTGAATCACCCCTTCATGTTATAGAAATGGTTATTTTCTTTTTGACGGTCTCATTTTTACGGATGAACTGTCTACTTTTCTGTCTGGGTTTTACCGGGCTTCCAGATCACTAGTTGGGAACTCAAATTTAACCGAAAAGATGTTTTAAAAAGAAGGGGTGGGGGAGGGGGATGCTGTGGGAGATTAAAATAGACAGTGCTCTTCGTCTTCCTCTTTCTTACCACTCAGCTCTATATTTGAAGTATGTTGCAAAATTAAAAAAACTGACCGACAAGACACATTTCACGATTCACTGCGTTTGTTTTATTGTAACCAATTCTAGCACCCAGGTTGTACAGTGGATCAGAACATGTACGAAATGAGCAATGTCGATACGAAGCGGATCCAAACCAACACTAACATTGCACCTATTACAGATTGAAATCATTCATTCTTAACAAAGAAGAAAAAAAACAGGAGAAAAAAAGCAAGTCGGGATTTTCCTCCAAAAGTTTCACTTCAGATTCTTCATCTTCCAATGAGATCTGTCAATACATCTCCACATCTATTCTTGACAACCAGGAAGATTATAGTGGCCCAAACTTGGTTGTGGGACGCAGCTCACACCCAGTGGACTTCGCAGAAAGCCTGCTAAATCTGGAAGGTAAGAATTACCTCTGGTCTACGATTCCCCACTGCTGTAACTAACCAAACCATTGAACTTACCTTCAATCTATAATAACAATTCTTGAAAGTGATCTTCTAAAAATAACTGGCTCAATATGCAATCATCTGGAGGTCAGGTGCACGCAGATATTCAGTGCGATAGAAAGCCATATTTTGCATTGCATCTAGGCTTAACTCTTATCTGAATACATGGGATCCAATTCTCAATGCCTGTGTCATCATGACATCCAACAAAATATTTTCCTTAATACCGCCTACTTATTCAATGTTGTTTGTTGTTATGCTGTAGCCCTGCTGTTTTGTGTCATAAATAAATATGTCATTTTTTCTCACGCCCTGATGATGTTGCATGAACATGAAGCCAAATTTTCCAAGGCAACCAATCCGGCTGTCCTGCTGTATCCACGGCGCCTTCCTGGATGGCTCAACCTCTTCGTGGCGGTAGGTGGCATTGGAGAAGAAGGAGAGTCATAAATAAACAAGACGCGGAAGGAGTAAAAGAGATGCCCATTAACATAAAAACTGGTAAAACAGCTTCCGTGGGATCAATTCCCGTGGGTCGGAGTATCTGGACATCATAAAAATATCATTTCTATAGGCTGGCAGGCCTGGGACGTTTCAATTTGTTTCAGTCATCCAGAATAAATCTTTTTTTTAAAAACAACGCCTTTAGTGTCTTCTGTGATATTATGGCAATTCCGATAGAAAAAGAAAAGCTGTCGGAGTTTGTAAAAACAAGGACAAGAAAAGAAGAACCATGAAATCATTAATAACTGCACCCATTTGTTCTTTTGTTTACTCCGTTCTGGTTTCTTGTCATCACACCCCATACAAGTCTTTTCTCCAGTGCATTCATTGGTTTTACTTAAGGTTTCATTTGCGAGATGCACACATGAGCACTGTGCCGAAATTAAACGCTGTATATGAGAAACACGTCAGTTAATTTCACGGCATGTTTCAGCTGACCTCGCCCGACTCATGTACTCACCATGACATTGCCATAGCTTCGCTTTTCAATGTTCGCAAGAAACTGAACATTAACAAAACATACTACAGTATCCTGTTTTCACTATCCACTAATGATGCTGAAATTCGGAATGAGGTACAAGCTAAACCTTGACTTTAACTCGCTGGAAACGGGCATAATGTGGACCTCCGGAGTTTGGCTGATGTGTTTTCCGTATTGTATTTCATTACAGCTGTTAATGTAAAAAGCTACTAACATCGATACCAAAACTGCCAGATAACAGTTGAGGGTTTGTTATCAGGTTTATGGAGGCCTTGGATCGACATTAAAAACACCTCTTAATCACAAGAACTTGATAATTGGACAAAGTTCGGACAGAGTTTTCTCACACAATCGCGATATGCACGTAATCGGTTTGTTGTATCCCTCCTTCTCCTAATTCAAACACTTCTAAAACGCATGTACTAAATAATAATAATAATAATATAAGTACATTTATATAGCGCCAATCCCCATTGAAGAGCCCTGGGCGCTTTACAGAAACAACATGTCAACCACAGAGCAGAACGGAGCTGCCTGCGAGGCGCTCAACACACTGCACTGCTTCTTTCTCTCTCCCTGTCTCGCTCACTCTCTCTCTCTATCTCAGAGCAAATTGTAACGCAGCCTGTTAGGCGCAGTTCACAACTCACAACAGTTCACAACTCACAGCAGTTCACACAACACACAACTCAAATAATATTTTGAATATTTATTAATAACAATATATATTTAATAATGAATTCTGGCAGGGGGGGGGGGGGAAATTATGGATAAATTTTAATCTATAAATCTCAATTTTCAATTTTGCCCGGGCAGCGGCCTTTCGGCCTGCTCTTTACGATTTCCAACTGCCAAGGTATCTTTAACGTGCGCAACGTGCACACGGGCCCTCCGAATTTTTTCGTCCTTATCCGAGAAGACTAGGTACTCGATCCTACCCCCCAATAGGACCAGGGACTTGAAAATATGAGAAAAATCCAATTTCCAACATGCCTGCACTGCCCGGGTTTAGAACCCGGGACCCTTGGCATGAGAGGCGAGCACCTTGCCTCTAGACCACCTTGTCCCCCGCTATATAAAGAAACCGCTATATCTATTACTCAGGGATGCCCCACAGGAGTGAAGATGGAGAACTACCATAGTCGAGCAATGAGGAATGAACTACGCTGTACAGGTTGGGTGGGGTGCACACACGAACCGAACGTTTCTGAATCTACTAAGTTAGCCTAAGTGGAAAAGCCGTGTATGTCGAACAGGACACACCCATTCCCATCCCCGCCTCCTGTATTTTTTTTTTTTATTGCAAACCATTCATGTCAGGAATCTACTCAAAACGCGTCCAAATAAATTGAATTTCACATCTAAAGGATCAGAACTTTCGATCCGCTAAGATTCTGCGACACCTGCAGGGAAGATGGTATTGTTGAATGTGCAATAAGTGATAACATCCCAAATGTTTTTCATTGTCCAGAAGTTTGAGGTCCAAAATAATAAAACTGCAGAAGACTGAACATCTTTTGTTTCGTTTTGTTTTGCATTTTTGGATTTAAACCATTCATTAAACATTCGATGTTACGAAATGCAAAAGCGCTTAATCTGCACATTCCCATACTCCGTGCCTGTAAATATTTTTTTAATCCGTAATAAACTAAACTACACAGAAGATAAGAAGACTGCAAGTAACGTTCACGAAATGCACAAATTTCTCCATCTTAATCGACAGCAGTTTGAAATTTAATGTTCTAACATAATAATAACATTAATATTGAACCCAGTCAATAGTGAGACAATTCTGTTGCCTTATTCAAGTGTTCATTTAAAAATGGAATCAACAAGTCTCAGTAAGGCAAAATCCAAAGTTTGCCCCACCCTGTTCACGCATTTGTACAAGACAGCACATTTGTACATTCATTCAGCATTGCATAATTGGAGGGGGGGGGGGTACTTTTTATAAACAGTTTCACACCCACATTCGCACAAAATGAATATTTTCCTTAGGTGTGGCTAGTCGAGAGGTCAAGGCCAAGTCATCCCCCCCCCCCCACTATGCGCGTGCACGTGTTCATCACCTCGTCTCCCCGGTCCAGCCTGAAACACACGAATTCATGCTTGTATGTTTAAAGTCATCTCTTTATTTGCATTTTTTGCTTACTTGTCAGGAGACGCCCTCTTGCCCGTCTCATCTCTAGAAATCTCAACATCCACACGCTAGACGCGTCTTTCTCCGTGCGATGCTTGAGCGATCTTGAGCAGCACTAATAGGCTCACTCAAATGTCACACCCATCTTGTAGCATCACAAACATACACAGAAATCTGGAAATTTACTCATTCAGCCAGCGCGCAAACACACATAATAATACAAAATAAATCTACAGACATATGCACACTCACAGCCATATATTATGTACATCTACGCTCATACGATGCCTAAAGCATATTAATTATCTTCTTTTTCGTCTTTCTCCCACCGAAGTCTATTGTGATAAATCGACAAAGTCAAGTGATCGGCAGCTCGGTAGTCTTGCCTTTCAAATATATTTCGTCATTTTCTCGTCCTGCTGCTTCCAAACTAATCACAAAATACAACGTAAAACACATCCGAACATGCACACATATTGATTATTCCAGAAATTATGTTAGAAGCTAAACTCATACATAATGCTTTCTCGTTCTCTATATCCTCTGTCACCACTCCCCCTCCAAATGATCACTGGCAGTCTTATAACGCGATCTATCATTAATGCCACATTAACCAGCAAAAATCCTACACGCCCCCACTGAATTCCTGAAAAAATTCAGCAGCCACTTGAAATTTCTACCAGAATTTTTTTTAATGGTGTCACGGCGGGCATAAGATTAAAATGATAACAAACAAACAAACCAAAAAATCAGATGTAACTACGGGAACTTTACAAAGTGATCTGGTACAGAATGATGATCCACTATGACCTATTTCACCACCCCTCCCACACGGCATGGATGACTTCTCGTATTCTTCTGAGTTTCTGGCCCGCGGTCATTATAAAAATTATACAAATCATTTAAAAGCGCCTAGGATTTAATTGGGATTTTGACGTGATAAGCTGTTAACGGCTGTACTTTCTACACTCCTCTCCCCACCCACCTGTCCGTCTCCCCATCCCCCCTGCACCGGTCAAGTGACTTGTACATCTCCCAGTACTACTCCAGGTGTCTGAATCATTAAGTCTGAGTCACTCATACACACTCTCTCACACACACACACACTCATGCAGACACATACAGATAGATATGACAGCTGACCGCACCTGCGCAATGTCAGAAGACGGGGGTGGTTGACGTTGGAGTGACCAGCCGATTACAGTCCTCAACATCGACGTAGTAGATAAGGATTTGAATCGCGTTTGCTCCAACCTAAGTCGTATTCTGAAGGGCCATACCTGGTGAATTATGTATGATTTCAGCGTCTAGACAACTGTAACGTACTTTATACAATTAAATGTACATCAGCCTAAATTTTTCATTTTGAAATGGATAAATAAATAAATAAATAAATAAATAAATAAATAAATAAATAAATTTAAACAAAACTGTGTGTATCCCCAAACCACCACGCTAATTTCGGATACACAAGCATTGTCCAAAATTTTCTATCTACCTTGCCGAATCTTGAATAAAATACACTTTATTTATTTATTTTTTTTAAATTAGGCTCCCTAATGTTCTGGGCTTAGAAGGCGGACAGGCGAAGGTTCAACGTTTTGACATCAATTCGTATGCTTTATGTCACCTGACTTATGTTTTATGTCACCTAACTGGGCAATCTTCAGGCTTTTTGCTCCACGTCACCACCTCAAATTATGCCACACAATCCTCGAAACGTACGCTGTCAATAGTAAGTTAGATCTTGTTTTTCCGAACCTCGACCTCGTCCCCGTGGACTGAAGAGCCGGCAGAGATGCATTCTGAATCAAGAATTCGTTTTCCCGAAAAAACCAGCAAACCTGTTGATTCTGGCGAGATTTCGATGATTAACAATTGCCAAACAATTATTCTTGATGGCTGGTGGCAAAATGAAATGTTTTTTTTTAGACTAGTAATATGTTGGAAAGTCTAATTAACAAACAGTACTGGTGCGATTTTACTGTTACAGTACGAATGGTGTCATACAGGCGGACCTACGAATTACTAAATAAAAAGGAAGCGTATATATCCGTACAACATGTTTACCAAAAAGCGCGACTGGTGAAGGTTTGCTGAAACAAAACTTGGTATGGTGTTCACGAACTTAAAGTGACAACACATGGAATAGTCAGATGGACCTGGGGGCTTGAGGCTCTAGTCAGTTGGTATCAATGGGTGGTAGTCAGATTGACTAATCAGGCGAAAAGGGGTTGGGGTAGCCATTGGTGATCGACGTACACTCAAGTATATTATTAGCGCCGATCACGCAATCTCCGAGCAGAAGTCGGATTGTTTTGCTACCAAGCCGATTCATATTTTTAAAAACTATGCAAAGTAACAAGGTCAGTAATATAGTATTCCGGTGTGTGTTCTACGTCATCAAATTGTGCGCGTTGTACAGATAATTATAGACTGTCCATATCCGTACAACATGTTGTACGGATATGCGCTTCCAAATAAAAATGAAGAATTTGACGGGAAGTTTGGTTTTTCTTTTACTTGTATTTGTATTTTGTATACTTCTTTGATCCATTTTTGGGAAGTTTGCCTTGGTGTCACTGCAGCCCAGTCACAACTGGAGCAGACACGTCGTCGCCACAGTGCAGCGCCGGTCGGCGGGTTTTGTTTGTTTGATGTGGTTGTTGTTGTTGTTGGTTTCGAGGAGGGGGGGGGGGGGAGGTGTTCAATCTTATTTAATTTTTGCCCGGGCAGCGGCTTGCCTGTTCGGCCTGCTCTTCTCAATTTCCAACTGCCAAGATAACTTGAACATGCGCAATGTGCACAAAAGCCTTCCGAGTTTTTCGTCCTTATCCTAGAAGACTAGGTGCTGGATCCTACCCACAACAGGATCAGAAACAGAAATATATGAGAAATATTCCAAAAATTCCAACATACCGGCACCGACCGGGATTCGAACCCGGTACCTTCGGCGTGCGAGACGAGCACCGTGTAGGTTAGTGAATATCTTTAGAACCAGAATGAAACGCCAGAAACAACTTGCAGATATTTTGTACTGAAGGTCAAAACTGGGCAGCTAAAATCACAATAATATTAAAAAGAAGAAGAAGAAGAAGAAGGAGAACGAAAATAGTGAGAAGAACAACGTCAACGACAAGAAAACATCTAACAAGAGACGGAAGAAAAAAAAAAAAAAAGGTTGGAAAGTTACAAGTACAGTAAAATACTATTGCTTTCTGAAAAAATGTAACAATTCAGAGGTCCCACGTTCCCAGTTCTTAAAATCCTCCAGATCTTAGATCACAAGGTAATAGTTAATACCCAGTCGTTTCCATTCACTTTCCCTGGATCTCCTAAAAGCTAAACATCATCAGACTAAAAATCATTTCGCCCGTATTCATAAAAATGGGTGTCGTACTAGTAATATATTTCAGTAACTTGCAACCACTGGCATGACTAACTGACCAAACTATACACTCTTCAGGCCTTAAATTTGGCAGGAAGGTGGCAATTGAGATAAGGAAGATGATGGCTATAATTAAAAGTTGTTTACTTTAAGCATGTATTTTTTAAGAAATAACAATGTTCATTGTATTGCTATGTAACATTTGTATTTTTGCATGTTTGTTTCGTAATATATATATATCGTACCGTGCATGTCATAAAAAGTAACCGTATCAAGCGTTCAGTTTGGTGCGAAGTGTTCTGGTGCGCAAGAGTTCTGAAGCAAGACTGTAGTTTATTGCTTTTGTTATATGAGAGAGAAGGGGGGGGGGGGGGCACATGATTATTTACTCCGGGCAATGCCCGGTAGGTCATCTAGTATATAATAACATGTACATATCAAAGGAGTGAGCTCAGTCCTCAGGCATGTACAATAATAATTAACATGGATCTCACGCACAAATGTGCATAACTACATGCACACACACACGCACACATAACAGACAGACTACAACAAAAAAAAAAAAACACATCTTTTATTACACACGTTCAAAGCAAGATTTTCTTTCTTTATATAATGTACTACTGGGAAAAGAACGGGCCAGCGGGTGGGGGGACCGTGAGGGAAACAATACAGGAGAGCTTTGTAATCAAATGACACACGTGATAAAACACCTCGGGGTTGGCACATTTGCAAGTCACTGTAAAAATGCATTCGGCGGCGCTAATTGAAATGCACAATGCGCATGCCTGAAAGGAAACGGGTGTAGCAGCCAGGAAGTATTGATTTTAAATTTCCTCATTGCCTGATTGGGCTGACTAATGAGATGAAACTATTACCATGACTTCCTTCCTCTTCCCCGCCAGGTAACTTGCTTACCTCACAACTGAGAAATAATGTACACGAGCAGAAAACTTTTTCACCTGTCCCTCTCCCACACCCACCACACCACCCCTTCCGTTTTCGAATTTTGGCACCTCCATCCTTTTTTGGGGTTTTTTTTTTTTCACATTTCTCTTTCCCTCGCTCTCTCTTTCTCACTCTCTCTCTCTCACACCCACGATACTTGTCTTAAGTCGTTTTTACAATGGAGGTGAGACAACTGAGAACAAGATGACTAAAAAATTAAATGAAAACAGAAGGTATCGGACACAAACATGCTGAGTAAGCAGAGCTGTTATAATTGTTCTATATCTTAGAGAGAAAGAGAGACGGATGGACAGACAGACAGGTGGAGTTACAGATGACAAAGGGGAGGGAGAGACAGACGGACATACTTATAGTAAATGCGTAGTCCCCCTCTGAAAGTGGCAAGTTACAACAGTTTTGCCACGCCCTTCGATTTACATGGCTCGACTATAGGTTCTCACCCACGACTCGCCACCAACACATGACAATCCTGTGGTCTACTTACAACACAAGGGGCAGGGCTTCTTTCGTGTGTGCACGTGCACGTGTGTGTATGTTCGTGCGGTTTAAACCATGTGTATGGGTATGTTTCAAACCAGGTGTGCGTGTTTTAAAACAATACACTATTTACAGCAAAATGGGAAGGGAGAGCAGCGAGGCGTGACGCACCTCTGCCATGTCATTGATCTCACATTACACTGACTCCCCTTGGAACATTCATGAAACCCTTAGGCAAAATTACAAAACTGCTTGTCATTGCTCCCGAAAAAAAAAAAAAAGATTCTTTCCACAACGCCACATTAAAATAGGTCGTTATTATATAATACAGGTCATGCACGACATAGCAATCCCATTGTGTTACATTTCGATTGAAGCATGTTAGGGGTGTATCATACAAAACCTGGTCAGACACAGTCAGATTTTGCTAGCAAAATGTACACCGAAGAAATAATGGCAGAAGCAGTCTGTTTTTGACCGGGGTTAGTACGACAGGATTTTCCCGGATTTACTAAGAAAATACAGGAACTAAAGAATGTAGAATTACTACTCTACATTCTTTGTAGGAACTTATATAGTGTGCACTTCTTGTCTGCCGGCATCGACAGGGCTTAGTATGATACAGTTGCATACTTGGAAAGTTAAGAAAGGAAAACGTGTGCAAGCGACGAATGCTGTTTGTAATTCATTATTACAGGAAAGCTGGCGGGCTGGCACAACAGCTGAGAAATAATGGATTTCCTGAAGAATTAGATCTATCTTGAGCTTTAAAAGCCGTGTCGATTGCACAATGTTCATCTCGATATGACGCAGAAATACATGTATATCGGAAATCGTCCTGTAGTCTGACTGTGGGTTCCGGGGTTGTCATACCAAAAATACAAGATTGATAAGATCGGACAGTCCATTCTTCCGGCCTCTTAAAATACCGTTTATACCCGGTCATGGGCACCGCCCACTCTCGGCGCGCAGGAGCCAGCGCTTCGTACAATGGACTGGCATACAAAATAAGAGACAACACCGATCGGTTTCGCTTCCATAGGCAATTTCACCGTCACAATATTTTTAAAATATGCAGTATCTAATCAATAAGGAATTGTTCTATAAAGCAAAGCCAAAAAAGGGCGGATGAAGGAAGGAAAAAGAGAGAAATAGATTTTTCACGAGATGGCATGGGGATATATCTAGTAAATAAATGTGCGTGCGGTTTCCCCGGCCTCTCTCGCGACAAGTTATTTTTAGTCTAACGACAGCGTTTGAAATTCTACTGCTAGTGTTTGTACTGCTATGCGTCTCTGGTGCCACGATTGATGTGTTTCTTGACGATGGTGTATTTTAAGTGAATTTGAAGAAGTAAAAGAAGAGGAGGAAGAACAAGAAGAAGAAAAAATCCAAGGTTGGTCTATGATTGTTCAAAGAACGTTCTTAAACATTTTCAAAACCCTTCATAGCTCCCGCGTTCGTTTACTTTCTCACTTGCATTTGCCACTGGGAGACAGGGAGCGCGAGTTACGTCATAAACGGAAAAATCCAGCCTTGGTCCCGTGTTATTCTAAAAATGTACTGTACTACATCTATCTTCGGTATGATAGTAAATTAATAAAATGATTGTGACATTGTTACCACATCTAAAAAGGAAAAAAACAGCCCTATAACGAATTACTTTATAATTACAAAGTAAGCGATTTCCAGCAAGTTCTAGGGTGAGAGCTGAACACTGAACAAAAAACATTTTTCTCTATTTGGCTTTGTAAAAAATGCCGTTGTTTACTTCTCTCACGCTTACGCCACAAAGTGGCACTGCGAAACCAATGCACGCGAAAACCCCGAGCTGTCTCATCTTATTATTTCTAGTATCTTTGGTCATACTAAGCCGCACCGGAACGGCTCAGTCAGCTGCTGGCAGATAAGAAGTGCACACCATAATTTTCTATATTCTGTTGCCATACCCGAGAAGACCCTAATCGTACTAAGCCCGGTCAGACACAGTCAGCTTCTGCCATTATTTCTTGGGTGTATATTTTGCGGGCATCAACTGGCAGTGACGCTCCAGGCTTGGTATGATACCCCCTTACTAAGGGTGACCAAACATTGCTTCAGGATATAGTAATACAACGGAAACTTTCCTTCCCATTTCTGTTTAATCAATAAAGACATGCACTAACTACACTGTGCCCATTTCCACTTGGCCTGACATACAATTAGGTCTATTTAATCTCCCTGCATTTTTCCAGACGCAGAACTATCTAGAACTATCTAAATAAGCATCGAAACAGAAGAAAGAAAAAGATAAGAGCGCTAATAACAAACTTCACGCCAGGCAAATTGGGCGATGACGCACACGAAGGAACCCGAGAAGTTATTAGGTGATGCAATGACTGCGAAGGTTCTAGGTCTATTTTAAAACCGCATCTGTTGTATCGGGTATCAGAGTGCATTACCATGGATATGTGATGCCACTCTTCAAACAAGAGGTGTTATATTTAGCTGCATGTGTTAGTTAAACAGAGAAAAGTACGTAAAGAGATCTCTGAGTCACCTGAACGGCTGTCAAGTTCAAAAACATGGGGAAATTATCGGGATTCTTACTCACGTTAAACGATGTGCTTACTCCAGATAATGATGTTTTCGTATGCGTGATAGTTGGAATGTGTGTAGGAATATATTATGAATTGATAAACATCTGCTACTGTCGTATTTATTACATTAAAAAAACAACAACCGCATTCTACGTCATTGTTGCATGGTATATATGAGTTCGATGAGAGTCGGAAATATTCTCGTGAGGTGCAAGCAGATTGACATTCATGCAGGAGGACACACAGACATGCAGGCAGGCAGACAGACACACACACACACACACACAGATAGATAGATAGATAGACAGATAGATAGACAGATGGATAGATAGATAATAAGACAGACTGACAGCCAGCTAAATAGAAAACAATTTATCTTTTTTTTTTACTCTCTCTGAACAAACATAGCCGGCCTTGTTACACAAGGTCCCGATAACAAGCTTAAGCAACTGCTTGAAAGAAATCAATACAAACATTCCAGTCAAGCACGGTATCTAATCACATGAACATATTCCCTGCCCCAGTCACAGCTCAGCTGCCCCTTTAACATGCTTGGGAACAGACATCGTGCACTGTAGCCAAGCAGGGGTATTACAAAGGTGCAAATGTATTCGCCGGCATACAGAATATACATGTAATAAACAGTAAACTTAACACTGTTTAACAATATCACTTCTATTCTAAAGTGAAAATTAAACGCCATAGGCTGGGCTGGACCCAAGAGCAAAATGTGAGTTGGTCCAGCGAAATTGGGCTTAAGGTGAAAGGCCACATTCTTCAGAAAACCTCTCTGAAGTGGGGACAAAATTCTATGAAAATTGCTTATATCTTTTACTTCTTGCCAGCAAGATTAGCCGTTCCTCTGCATTCATTTAAAATATTCTGCTTGAAATCGTCTTAGAAATATTAGGTAAAAAAAAAAAATATCACCTTAAGCCCGATTTCGCCAGATCCATTCACAAATTGTTAAAACAGTCAACTAAAACTGTGTATCCCGAGACACCGCCTTGAACACAAGCTGTACTGTGTACCCCTCCCTCCCCCCTTTTTCTTTTTTTTTAGAATTGTGTCACTTAACGTTTAACCCAAAAGTTATTTAAATAGCCCTGTTTCCTGCCCTTTGTCCTCCATTCAAGTTTCGCACATTGCATTACCACCAGACCTCAGAACTGAGCCGCCCCAGATTACTCATGAACGTTGTGAGCAAACTACGATGGGACTGCCTGGCGTGTCCTAGTGCAGAGTGTCAGCTGACGAGGGGCACCAGGTATATCTTAGAGCAGACAGCCGCGCTCTTGATCAGCAAGTGCACTGTGCACTGAGGCTGAGTGGTGGAACAACAAAATTAGTGAGGCATAACGCTGGAGGTGGGTGCTGTAAGTAAGACTTTCTACTTGACTACCTTGCCGGGGATGTTTTTGAATGGCTTTTTGGTTGCCTCTGAGAAAACCAAGAGTCAAGACCAGACTTTTTCTGGTGCCAGGTTTTCAATAAAAAACCTCGACTTTTGTGAAGATTTCTGGTTGTCACATTTCAAGAATTAAGAATTTTTTTATTTATTTTAAAAACCTCAATATGAGTGTTGTGTAAGCTATCATAATACGTATAATCAATGGCGTGTCTTCCCATATCGGGTTGAAAAATAATCACTACATGTGTATTATGCCTTTATAGCACCGGCACCGAAGTCTAACTCAACCATAATCACAACGTCTTGTCTCTCAACCCCAACGCCGTGCTCAAAACCTCAATGACCACCTTGATAGACCTCAGAGATCTCAGCGTTTTGTTGTTTTTCATTTCAATAATGTTGGAGTGAATTACTTTACCATGCTCAAGTCGTTCGACTTTGTTGCACTTAAGTCTGATCTATGAGCATTACATGGGTTTCCCCGAATGTCCTTTATTTTTTACTGAAGTTTCCCATTGGAACTCGGTGTATCTACCATCATAAAGCGGCACTCATCGCCACTCAAATTTTAACCCCAAAAAAAAAAAAGGGGGGGGGGGGGGAGACGACGACAAATCTAAATGCTTAAATTCATAAATTCACCACAAGTTCAAACATTAGTTTCAGAGGATGACCTACCAACAGCATGAATTCAGGACTTGCACTGGATAAAAAAAAAAATCATTTGGCCGTAAGAACACAATCATCCAGGACCCCTGCATACTCCACAGCAAAATTCCTCTCTCCAATCCCCAATGCATGGGCAACCCTCTTCCTTTCCAATTAAGGCCCTTTGTGTGTCCCGGCGGACAGCGGTTAAAGGCCCTTGCTTTGTTGTTTTTTTCTTCCCCTCTCGCCCCTTTCAAGTGAGGCAGTTGATGCGTCATTCTCACCCCTTTGTTTATTTTCACTGGACCCCCCCCCCCCGTCCCACGTCGCTCGCCCCCATTCCGTGATGACCGGCTGACCCTGACACTCCCCCCCCCCCCCATCCAAACTGACCACGGCTAAATGAGCCTGTCGGTCCAGTGCAGATAGATCTGCGATATGTGCCTGATGGCCACACTGATGTAGCCACTTGCAGTGCCCCCCAGTACAAGACGAGCGGCAGGCAATCAAAATAAATGGCACCATGGAAACACATAGATAACACTGGCCGCGCACATGTAGGATTTCCGAGGTGGAAATGTCCTGTGATCATAGGAACACTTCGTCTGGCTTCTCCTTTCTCTCTTTTAACAGTTAATGAGTAAGAGCAGAAAATGGGACCGGGAATACTTAGGATTGAAAGTGGAATGTTCAGGAGCCAGATAATTATCAATCCATTCCATCCTTAGATGATAACACGTCGTCTCGCTTTTCCTGGAAGATCTCCATGTATGCCTTAAATAGATAACCCTGTACTGTGGGGTTCTTCACACTTTTAATGTTTTAACTATCTCAACGGGGGAACCATGCATAGCCCAATATAGCAGCTACCGTGGTGGCGCACCGTAACACCCAAACGATGTCCCGCGCCTTCATCGTGACACCTAAATGGGGTTGAGGTTCAAGCACGGATAAACATGCAAATTTTAAGTTCAGGATTTGAATGATGATATATGTGTATTTATATCCTGTCTGAAGTTAAAATTTTCAGAATTCAACCGTGAGATTGGAGTTATGGTTTAGTGATTTCATTGCTCCATTGGGCGTCAAATGGAAATCGTGCTTCATTCACATTGCGTGCGTGAGAACTGGTGGACACTTTCAGAAGTGATAATAATGTCTACAGTCTTCACAGTTTTCTCTGATTTCATCTCTGTCTTCAGGAGGGGCACGGTGAAGTAGAGAGCGAAGAAAGGGGTGCCCCTTTAAAAAAAAAAAAAAATTACGATGAGGGAGCGGCACCGACCCAATCTGACACTATGCTGGATTTATAACAAAATATGTGGAGGAACAGACAAACAGACGGACACACAGACAGACAGAAAGAAGACAGACAGACGTTCCGGATTAAGGATTGACGTGGCGACTGCTTAGTACGCCAAACAAACTACAAAATGTTATATACCTCTTCTGATAGCTGCAAAAAAAAAAAAAAGGCCAACTTACACTACCACCAAAATAAGCATAAACACCGATGACAGAAGTGACGTCAATGAAAATTGCAGAAATACACACGGGATGAGGAAATGTTAAAGCTGACATGGTTTCTTGGGGAAATTACTCCTGGTCGCGCATGGATCTTGCACACAGGACTCATCATCATCATCACAGGACTGGGATGTATTAATTTAACGCCTTCGGGGAATCGCCATCAATTTTATGTTGTCTTTTCTGTCCATGCAATTTTCCATTAGAGAATTACAGACTTTACGAGGCCGAAAATCCAAGAGGTATTTTGGGGGGAAATGGATAAGACTACGTGGGTGTACTCGTGCACGTGTGTGATATTTGGTGGCACCACGAGAGATCTCTCAGAGTACCCAGGGAAATGGAGACCAGACTCGGTACATAATTCCACGAGACAGACGGCTAATAATACATTTATTAAACTGTCTCAGTCGTTACAACACGATACACGTGAGCAAACACGCAAAGCATCGCAAGGAATAACGCCAGCACCCAGTGCACTAATTCTCGGCGTCATCAGCAGCTACGTAGATATTCTGAGTACACGCACCGACGCCATGCATGTTTTATGACGAGACAGAGAGATACCTTTGCAGCCCTTGCGTGCGTACCGGTACTGCCAAGTTCTATCAAATTCTGGTGAGACAATGCTTGCCATCACTTTGGTTCATTATAAAACCATGCTATATTTACTGAGACACAGTTCAGTGTCGGAAGTGAAACTAGTTGGTGATGAAATAGTGTCGTAAGGTTACAAAATTTTTTTATTTTTTTTTAGAAAAATTCGTCTAAAAAACCCTGTTTAAAAAAAAAAAAAGAAAAAGGCATGCTCGAATCATGCAGATTAAGGTAAACTTATGGTCTCTGCGACAAAAACAACACATACTGTCTTTCCCTGGCACGTAAAGACAGCCTGAGCATGACCTCCCGCGGCGACTTAATACTCTTCTTTCTGCTCCGCCTTTGACAGGAATGATTAAACTGCCCCAAGGATCATTCACAAGGTATTTTATACATGGATCTGTATAGATTAGCTATCGCTGAGAGCGCACGTGTGTGTGTGTGTGTGTGTGTGTGTGTCAGCGCGGGTTGAATTTTGAATTTTCTAGATGTTATAATAACAATCTGGCTTTACGCTGACTAAAGATAGCTACGCTCGGACCCAGTTCGTGACACAGGCCAATCTATATTTATCACCTTTCAAACTTGCTCAAACAGCGCATACGATCAATGAAAGAGATCCGGGACGGTCATGTTAAGACGCTGTACTTAAAGAGGTATGTTTATTATGTATTTGGGGGATGGGGGGCACAGTTTCTCACTGCCCCTTTACCGAAAGCGGCCCAAACAAGCAAAGACGACAGGACGGAGGAATGAAGGATGAGCGATGTGTGTAACACTGCTTGACAGGTCAGTTATGCAATGTTTGTCCGGTGTGACAGCAGAAAACCGCCGTCTATGCCACTGGCTGCTGTAACTGCAAACAGGACCCGAGGGCCATTAAGCTGGCTCGCGAAACTCATTTCCTGCAGCCTCAAGTGTGGCCTGTGTGTGTCATCAACAGAAGGCAGCCAGATTTGACCATAATAACCTAGAAAATGATATCGTGCCGAAGCCTCAGCCATGGCCACAGTGACAAATAAGCTCTTGGTAATGAATAAAGAACAATACATACAAACAATTATGTCGTTCAGTCCGTGACTTTTAAGTCCCCCAAAGTTATTTTATGTCTATCAAAAGATAGAAAACATGTATCATTTCTTGAGCTGAAGGGTCGGGAACACAGTAGTGCATTAAGATAAATTAATGATATTGATAAAAAAGAGCCGATATCACAAAGCTTCAAGACCTGACCTACTGATAGCAATGTCTGAAGTGTGCCATGCAAGATAGCTTGATATGGTGTGGCAATATGCGATTAGCTGAGTGGGTGTTTGCCATGAAAGGATCAGCTGGGTTTGTTTACTGGAACACAGTTATGATGAACCACTGAAATACTCTCTCACAACGATTTGAAAATCAGAATGAGAAATAAAGCGTAAAATTCAAGCAAAGCTATGCGCATATTCAAAAAGCAGACAAACGGAAGGGCAGATAGGCTGAGCCTAAGTGACCACACACGGTTAATTTACTACTACCTATTGATCAACACTCTCTGGTCAGCAGTTTGGCATGCTATAGGTCACAAACATACAGACAGATAAGGACATACAATGAATTATACTTTCTGGCAATGTTACTTACCACAGTTGACCAAAATTACTACCAAAACACATAACTCGTTTACAGCAGCTTCGCATCAAATACGAATTGCTATCCCTGCAATAGGTTTGAAGATCAACGTTCTCTTGTTCAAGGACAGAAATAGCCACAGCAGAGTTACACCTGGGCGGACCGGAAGAAGAGCTAAATCTTTAGGCTAGGCTGTTTATAACAGTGGTTCCCATACTGAACAGTTCGGCAAAAATCGGGAGTACTCACCAGCACCTTACAGTGGTGTTTGCTTTCTATATCCCTCTTTTCTTCATATGAAATATTAAATATGCGATGAACAATTATCGCTCAGGGTGAAAATTTGCCGAAGTTATAGTGAACATTAAAATTAATCCTAGAATCTTCTGTTCTTACATGGTTGTTCTTTTTTTATCACTTTTTTTTTTTAAAACAACGAGCCGTTTTGTATGTATATTGTGGGGCCGAGGACTCATCAACATGTTCTTCGAAAAACAGATATTATTAGGGAAAAAAAATGTTATGTCATCGGGTCAGAATTGCGACCAGACAGCCGAACGTCACTAAAATGATTAAAGATAAGAAATCAGGAGACCGTGGTAACCTGGCCGTGTACCGGCCTTCCCAGTCCGAGAACCGCCGGTGATGATCATTGCTGTCAGGGAACTGTTGCCTGTAGCAAAGCATTGACACTGAGACGCGATGAACAAACACCAAGGAGAGGCTTGCGGTCAAGTCCATCCGCATTGATTCCCGGTGCATTCATTCAAATGGGTTAAATGTAAACATTGACTGGAACACCTCCCAGCTCTTTACGTTGTTGGTGACCCAGCCCGACAATGGTTGCACTGCGTAGACTATGGTTTACAACTAAATCTAGCTGCTGAAATACCAAGCTCTGGAACAAACACTTTGTAAACACAATAAATAATGTTGTTCTATTCCAATGTCTCTCCTAAATTTTCCCCAGATTTAATATATGAGTTCCCGCTGGCGTACAGAAATGTATGTCTGACTACACACGGCATAGGTCCAGGCATAGCAACCGGGACCAATAACTGGGTATTTGTGCATGCCTTAGTTCCACGGTTTGTTGTGGCCACCAAATTTGACTTCTGGATCCGATTCATGCATCTATGTGGAAGAAGCCAAATGAACGCTCGTGTGCATGTTACAAACAAGGATTATTCTGCCGCGTTTATGTTCTGGGGGGGGGGGGGTGGAAAGCCTATTTGCCAAGGACCAAACTGCACTGGAGACGTCGTAATTTCGCACTGTGTCTCTTTTTGTTCTTTGTTCAATTTCCAAGTTGATGACCAAAGGAGACTATTTATTGCATGAGAGTATAACCCAAAGAAAACGACAGAGCTCCTTTCATTTCATAAAACGATGTTAAAAAACAATTTGACCTCAGTTGGTGTACGAGGACATTTCCCGCAACAAGGCAATATTCCTGTTATGAAGTAACATGGCTCAACCTTAAAGCAGTCTCAACATGGCATTTAACCATTTCACCGAAAGCCAAGTTGGTCTACTCTGACCTGCAAGCTGACTGTGTGTATGTCGCTTTCGGAACAGATCTAGCTCTCTAACCTAACTGAGAAAACTAAAGGAAATTCTGGCACTCTGGTCATCTCTGGGGAAAACGGCTGCACGAGCAATCTCACGTAACCGCCCGCGTTCCACCCACGCTCGGCATGACAAGCAAAGATGTTTCTTTGTAATCAAACACAGCCCGAAAACAAAAACAATTCCGAGAATGAGCTTGGCCTTAGCTTAACCTATATTTACGACTCCAAAAGTAGAACAGTGACATTTTGCAGGACGGAATGCGGACAGAAAATTACACAGTAGCAATCTCCTTACTATCCCCAAGCCAATGAAAAGTATAATCCTCTCTTGACCCAGACTAGACGATGTGGCGTCCACGCAGATAGAATAGAACTTGCAATGAACAGCAATCACGAAGGCAATTTGGAATCGGGCTGGAGATCGCTTGCCATATGAATGAAACAGAACATTTTTCAACCAAACCATGAAACTTTACATCACACTATATTGGAGGTCAGACACTTCTGTCTAGACATGCCTGCGCTCATTTTCCAAGATGAATGCAAAAAAAAAATTATGTGGAATACAAGTTCCTGCTCATGCTCGACTGAAGGGCTGTCTTCAACCACGCCCTAGAACAGAAGGAGGATTGTTTTAAATTTATTTTTTTAGGTTTATTCTCAATGTTACGCAGTAATATTCTGATTAACCTCAAATGAAACTGTACTCCCTTATGACTCAACTACATGAAAAGAATACAAGAGTATTTTCTTTTTATGTTTCTACTGCAAGTTTCGAGGGGTATTATTTTACAATACAAATCTTACATGATAATGTGGAAAGTCGAAACAATTACCCTTAACTGAAATGATTCTTGGATTATTTCCATGCACAATGACTTATAGTGATCTTTATAATATATGGCGAAAAGCCCCCACTTCTCTTTCGTAAATGAAACGTATTAAGAAAAAAAAAGTCAAAAAGATTAGGATAAGAATGCAAACTGCATGAACTTGACCGAAACCCTTGAGTGTGAGACAGAAGTTCCTTCCTGTTGGTAAGTACATGTACTCTAAAATAAAAGGCCTTCACTCCTACTTCACAAACTCTGTACAAAAGCACGTCATACGACCATAAATAAACTGCTGTTGTGACACATTAAGTGGCGTTTTAGATTCATCTGCCCAAGTTGCTTGTGAATGTTTCTCCCAGTCTCACCACTGTCTGGACAAAAAGGGTTTGTCCCGTTTTACATCCTAGTGACAGAAAAGAAGTAGAAGAGACATCAGAAACAACCAACTCTCTCATTTCCCTTAAAAGTATCTCACAAGTAGTGACAGTAGCCCTAACCACCACCGGAATCCTGCTTTTTAAAAGTCTTACATCTGAAACTACATTAAATAAACATTACTAGTAGGAGCAAGAACTGCCGTAATATATGCGACAGCGATTTGAAAATCAGCTTAATACACTCGTCAGCAGTGATGCATAATGAGTCTATAGATTTCACTGCAACCTGCTTGTTCCCTGTCCCAAGAGCTAGACAGCGGATAATGCATTACCTTTCGTGTCTAGACATCCTTTCGAATTCCTCCGCCTTGTTTAAGGTCGCAGTGAACTTTGCTGGGGGTTTAAAGCACACACACAAATTAAATGGCGTAACTGTGGAGTGTGACGCTACCTAGATCTGACTCGGTTCTTTCTCTTGTTTTGGGACAGTCTCCTAATGAACAATTACATTTATGTAATTCATTTATATTTATATATTATATTTATAATTATATTTATGTAATATATTGAGGCCTGACAAGTGTATTTCCACTGTTTAGCGACCGCCACCGAGAGAGGTTTACTGGTTCACAATAAGAACAAAGGACGTGCTCCTGGGAGTCGCCGGAAGTTTACTTTGTTTGCTGTTTAAATATCACAGACAACAGTCTTCCACTCCTCCTGTCACAATACAGCACTTGTCAAATTTCAAGAAACAATTTAACAATAATGACGGTTATCACTTGGCAACTTTACCATTCTGATCTGTCGCAAAACATTCGGCCAACCTCTCAATCTTCTTCCCTACCCCCCGTCTGAAACGTTACTAAAAGTGTTTAGGGTGAGAAATAGAATGAATTTTTCGCCCCGCCCCCTCACCAAAAATCCTTTCTTCGCCCCCCCCCCCCCCCGCACTGGGCAAACTGATTCAAAGTTCCATTTCCTTTTGCCTGAGTGTTCATTATATAACTCTCGTCCGAGAGCTACACACAAGCCACGCAGCCATTCGATTTATGGGTGAAACAAACATATAGAGAGAGAAAGTGAGAGAGGGCTGTATTACACTGCTACACAATACCATTGAATATCAGGCGCTGATTGTATCATGTACCGTATCATCACAGATGGTCAATTATCATTCGTCACAGATTTTACCGCTATGGAAAGCCTACTAAACCCAGAAACAAACAAAAATGATGCAATGTAACCTTCTAATCAAACCAGAGAACGCTCCCTCATTCAACCGACAGTTTCAAACACAACAGTTGAACAACTCTCATTTTGACGAAGTTACCTCTAAAGCAGTTATAAGCATTGAAAATACAGTCTTTTCGAAACTCAAACCTCAGATTGTCCGTAAATGTTCAACAATAGAATGTGCCTATTATTATTAATTGCTATAACTTTTTTTTTTTCTGCCGATGTAGAGGGGCTACAATGATAAGTGGTATATCATTGACTCGGAGAGTCCAAACTGATGAGCGCTGGGGCCCTATTACATGAAAAAAGACCAACATGATAAACCTAGAAACTTTTTAACACGGATTCAAACAGATTGAAATGATAAAGCACTCTGATCTTTGACACATTGACTGACAAGGACAAAATAGTAATTGCAGTCAGTGTCCACTTCACACCAAAACTCGGGGAATGTTGACAGTTAATTAACTTTACGTGCTCGCCCTCGTCAGTACAGAGCCGGCCTTCGGTCATCACCTTCAAACTTGCTACCAGTACCGAACAGAGAACATTGAGGCGATGGTTCACCAACACCGCACCAGGCAATTTTCCAATGCACTTTGACCTTGAGTTCACACGTCTATTTGTGTCCATAACTGTTTTCAGAGAATCAATCGACGACGGCCTCTCTCTAACAAGCTGGTCGGGTCCCTATTCACATACAGCACGCACTTGGTCGTCTGTCTACCGCATTGCCTGCAGCAACTACCGAAGACAACGCCAGAAATGCATGCCTGGCTATATGAATCACTGGCGACCATTGGCAAACACTGGGCTCTTTTCTCCTTCACCATAGCTTTGTCTTCCTTCCAACAATAATTACGGACGGAAACGAGAGCTCACAGGTACGGATGTTAAAATGAATCAAACAATTCATAGCATTTCTGTTTGAATGAATTTTTTGAAGGGGGCCAGAGGGAGGTGGGGAGGGGGGGGGGGTGCAATATTTTCAGTTTTCAAAAATTAAAATAAAATTTGCACTCTTAAAGGGCCCATAACTACACGTCTTTCTGTTTGATCACCGAGGACTTTTTCGATTGTTTTTGTTTGTGTTTATTTTCCCCGCCAAGAGGTTTTCCAAATTGTCATCAGCTCACAACCAAACGTTACGCTTCCCGGGCCAAAAATGAAGAAGCATTTAGAAATGGATGGACACGAGAATGGATTGAAGACGGAAATAGCTCACGCTCTCGAGCTGTCAAAAGAATCAATGATCATTTATCGACCGGATGCAATCTTCCAGCCAGCAATATCATTTCCAAAATTACACTGCGCTTTTCTCCCTCTCAAACACACAGTTCAGAATAACCTGGCATGCGCATCAAAAGGCAAAAGTTCCAAGAGAGGTCTTTTAGCCACTTCTACCAACGTTTCTTTGTTTAACTCCAAATTATATCCAGAATGAGCATTTGTTGACGTATTGTTTTTGGGCGTTTCCGACGGACCATTGGAAACATGCAAAATTCATCCACGACATTTTCTATAACAAAGCACAAGGTTTATGTAACTAACAAACAAAAGCTGATCTTGAGTTCCAGTGAAAGTAAGCTCGAGGCACAGACATAAAACAAACACCCACTATCAAAATGCTGCTCAACGTTCAACCTAGATTACTGCGTATACCAGGCCCTCCCTATCTGCGAAGCTTGGCTATGTTACCAAGTAAGGTAAGTGGCCATTTCCCCATAACCACTTCAGCGCTGAAGGGGAGAAACAAAAATCAACCAACAACAAAACAACAAATCAGAGGGCAAAGAAAGCGAAAAACTCTTAATGTGAACTTAATCACGATCCACACATTGCAAGAGACGATAAACTGGGATCATGCTACGGAAACGGAGCCTCGGCCTCGCCAAGTTCATAAATTATGAACTGGTGGCGCAACTATTTCAAGCGCTCCGTGGCAAAAAGCGGTTGAATTACACTGAGCGACAATAAAATCCGTAATCTACACAAAGCATGAAATGATATTTGGGATCACTGAACGAAAAGCGGATTGGTCTAGCAAGATTTATAATTTTACTCCTAACGTTGCTCTTTTTCAGATATTATTCGATGATAAATGCAGTAATGCAACGTGTTGCCTGTTTTCACGTTGGCCCATAAGAACAGCATAACGTATGCCTTACGAATGCCGTTCGCATTGCTGATATCGAAACCAACTTGCCATCCCTCAGCTTTTCTGTTTTTGTTTTTTTTTAAATATTTGCTGATTGTAGTGGTCATAATCAAGGTCATTTAGCCAAAAATCTGTTTCCCTCCACTACAATGCGTTACCTCTTTGCTCATCACATTATACTTTTTTTTTTTAAAAACGCTAAAACAATTTAAGTGGACACAGCCGTCTTTCACTTTTTCCCCGAAATGAGAACTGACATCTTCCTGTCTCTTCAGCTGCCATCATTAGGCATGCACTCATTTTAATCAACATGCTTTGCATCCCGTACACTTGCTGTAACAACTCAACTATTTGCACTTATGGCGAATTCTATTAATAATTTTCAGATATTGAAGAATAAACTGGGGAAATGTTTTATGGTTGGCTAAACGATTTCAGGTTTGGAATTCTGCTCGGAGTCATGTTAAAGAAGTAAGAAAGAGAAGGAAAGAATGACGGGCACTGAAAGAGAAAGATCAGATCAACAGCTGGGGAAAAATATGAAGAAGATGATGGAAAGAAAGAAATTTGGTAGAATTCTGTACATTTTGATTTAAACTATCGTCAGACATTTTGTGACCATTTTTTACCGTTCTGGCAGGCTACACTGCAAGCTGTTGCGACTTAGTTTACATCCAACCCTTGGCATAATAATAAGACCACTAGCCTATCCAGTTTCCATGCTTGCCCTGTTTTATCATAAAACTTGCGGATGAAAGAGATTGGATAAAGGGCCGACACTGGCGACGGGGGGTTCAAGGCGGCGGCGAGTGCGTGTTGATTTGAAGCTGATTAAAGAAAAGCATAAATCTTTCACCAAAAACCTCCTACCCTATGATGTGCCGCGCGCTGGGCTATAGGCCTGGTAATGGTATGTGTATGTGGGGTATAGTTAGACCTCATTCCTTAGTGGCGCCATTTTCTTACAGTATAATAATACAATGTCAATGGACTTGGACTCGCTTGGCCTCGTCGTTCTGAGAACGGAGAATATTTTCTTCGGTTCTGTGAAATTCGATATTCACCCATACTTAGTCAAATTATATGGTTTGAAAATACAAACTATGTCACTTGAGCCATATGTACGAGAAACACAATGCCTTGTGGAAAAGAAAACGGATTTATCGCTTGATCTATGTTGTTATGTTGCTACTGAAAGTACAACTATATATGAAGAAGCGCCCCTGCATTTTTGTGTGAGATGAAGTATGGAAATGAAATTGCTAAAAGAATAAAAGCAATAATTAAGAGTTAGAACCAGGTGCAAAATACAGACATTGCTGGTTCCTAAATTTATATTTCACATCTCCGAATCGCACAAGAGAGAAGGAAGCAGGGAAGAGATATATAGAAGAAAGGAATAATACAGTAGCGACAAAATATATGAAATGAACAGTTATACGCCTGCATTGGGAAAAACAAACAAAAAAACAAAAAAACAAAAAAGAAAGAAACCTTAGTGCATAGGTACTGAAGGAGTGTGTGTACGCCAGTGTGCATGTATAATCTGAACGCAACAAAGTGGAAATGAGTTGATGTTATCATGAGATTTTCTCATACCTCTCAGCCCATGCCTCTACATAAATAAAAAAAAAGGGCTTAGGAAATAATGAGCTAGCTGCTCCAAGCACCAACCTGGAAGCACCAACCTGGAAGAGGAAAGGAAAGATCCAGATTCATTTTGGAATCTGGGTCGGTATGAGGGGGGGGGGGGGGGACTGGAGAGAAGAGTGGGTAATGAGGGAAGGCGAAGACAGATCAGGTTGCAGAAGGAAAGGGTGAGTACGTGCTCTGCTCTCCCCCAGCAGATCTCAGGCACAGCCGTGTGCTAAATTAAGCCGGAGCTGATGAGGTTGATTATGCCAGCCTCTGTAAGCTACACTAATTTACAGGTGGTTGGAACCTGCGTCACACTACGTGGGGGTGTGACCAGGACCGTCGACTCCCAGCCCCCTCCCCCTCCGTGCCCCCGGGACAGCTATGATATCAGAGGACGCGCCTGGGGGAAAAGTGAGTTAGGGAAAGAGGCAAAGAATGGGTAGGCCTGACACAAATCCATCCCAATATCTGAAACCCAAACCAACCCATTGCCTACACAACAAATTCACATATGACTTTGTGCAATGTTATTATAAAGACAGGATTATTCTAGTGAACAGACAACAGCTGTGAGTGAGACCCAAAAAAAAGGCCGGGGGGGGGGGGGGTGGGGCGTGGCGGATCCGCGTATAGCAATACAGATGGAGACAGAGCACTCAATAATGATGGATTAGTACTGTGGGGCGTATAGGGTAGGAAAATAATCCCCAGATATTATGGCACAGTGGTGAAACCCCAGATATCATTATGGCACAATGGTGAAACTCCAGATATCATTATGGCACTATGGTGAAACTCCAGATATCATTATGGCACTATGGTGAAACTCCAGATATCATCATGGCACTATGGTGAAACTCCAGATATATCATTAAGGCACAATGGTGAAACCCCAGATATCATTATGGCACAATGGTGAAACCCCAGATATCATTATGGCACAATGGCGAAATCCCAGATATCATAATGGCACAATGGTGAAACTCTAGATATCATTATGATATCATCTGGAACTCGCTGCCAAAATCATTGCGAGAAGCATCTACTGAGTCAAAATTCAAAACTGATCTAAAAACCCACGTTTTTAAAAAACACTTCTAGCTGTGGTCTCATTCCCAATCCATTTATCTTCTCAATTCACTTTATTTTTGCTGTTTCACTGTTTAATTTCTGCCTTCTGAAGTTCTGGCTTATAGTATGTTAATAAATATGTGTGTATCTATGTATACAATGTATGTCTAGCAGAGAGAGAGAGAAGAGAGAGAGGGAAAGAGAGAGAGAGAGATAGAGAGAGAGAGGGTGAGTTGCAGATGGAGACAACAAGACCAAAACTTCCTGTAAAGCGCCTACAAGCAAATTGTTTGGATTGGGTGTTATAAATGATCTTCATTATTATGGAACAATGGTGAAACCCCAGATATTATTATGGCACAATAGTGAAACCAATGCCATGAAATCCCCATGCATAAAATGGCATAAGAAGGTGAAAGCATACACTGACCAGTGCCAAAAATTAATCTCTCTCTGTCTCTCTTCTACAACAATTAACCTTTACAGCTGAAGTGCACTCCACTCTATCAATCATTCATCTTCTTTTTTGCTTTCAAATAAAATAGACTAGTTTAAATTTGTGATGCTTTATAAATTTAACTTAAAAAACTTCACAAAAGGTAGACTGCACTCCTCGACCTCATCTGATTCCCTGTATAGTATGAACATCACAAATTCACCAATGGATCAGCCATCTCGCCCTATGTTACAGCAATTCAAATTAATTTGAAGGACATTTTAATGACTGGCATCTGTTTCTCTCCACCACAATTACAAAGCAGCACCTGTTCATTCTGTTTACAGAGAAGCAGCAACGAAAATTAGACTTGAAAGGACAACAAGCACTGTCTGTGGGTTGTTAAAATTCCCTTCATTTTAACTGCCTCTGAATCTTGCAATTTGCAGTTCCTGTCTTTACATCAGTTCAAAAGATGTTTTAAATATCATCTTTGTATCTCCTGACATACACTATACAGTTTTTGCTTCATCACAACAAATATTTAACCTAGAAAAAATCAATTACCTGTGGCATTCTTAGATTATTATTTAATTGAAATAATTGTCAGTGTTCATGAAGCATGCATATAAATATTTCAAATGAAGATCATCCCCAGGGCACAATACTGAAGGTGCAGTTTATATCTTCTGCAGATGATGAGTGTTTAAAAACTGATTTCATGATGACTGGCTCAAAATGAAAACAGACTTCAGATGCTGTGATAATTATAACAAGAAATTTACAACAACTGAAGCCTAAAGGCAAGTAATGGCGTTACATTTCTGTCCAGGTTAAACATGAATTTTACTTTTGGATCTGCAAATTTAAAAAAAAAAAAAAAAAGTCATAAACAGAGTATAAAGTGTTTAATATCTATAGACAAAAGAATGAAAAGGCAGAAAAAAATTAAAAGATTAAAAAGGGAAAGGAAGGAAGGAAAGATGGGGGAGGGGGGGCAAAGAATGAAAGAAACAACTGAATGAAGTGTATGCCATGGCATGAAAAAGGAATAAAAAGGAAAAAAAGAGGGAGGTGTTTCATTTGAGCCACATAAAGATGTGACTTCAGCACTGCCCTTGAGCAGGGTGTCACGGGGCCGCACCTCCCCCACACCACTCTAGATTGCAGATGGATGTTTTTATTGTAAATGCGCAGCTCAGCAACTTAACACTCAGAACATGAAATATGTACTATGTACCAGATAATAAAATTGTGTAACTACCATGGTACTCCTTCAAAAAGTATGAATTCTTGCCATGCTGGTTGTAAACATTTAATCATCTAAATATATTTTGATCTTCATCATGGCAAAAGCTGGTTACTGTAACAGAAAAAAAAAATCACACTACATGGAAAGTTACAGAGGATGTACTGACTCCACAGTGAGAAAACTAGTGTGGTAGGCACTACATGCACTTTTCAAGTAAGAAAAAACCTACATTACATTCACCTCAAACTGTTAAAACTGGGGTCCTTGTGTTGTGTAATGTACTTTTTTATGTAGTGTTTACTGTACCGTTTCATTTCCAGAGGTTCTTGTGGGCCTTTTTTTCTATGTGTGTCTTTTCAGTTGCGCTAAATTCATCGATTGGCAGACGGCTCTAAGAGACATTCATCATGTCCTACTAGTTCTACTAATGCAACCCACGTTCTTCTGAGTTCATCCTTTCCTAGAATATTTTGACTTTTATCACGTTTGTAATTAGGCCTATGTCTTTGGCCTAATAATATTTTGCGTCTGACAAATCTTAAAACAAATTTGCTGCTCTCCGCCTGCATCCAAATACATTCTCAAGAATACGATTATCATTTAATTTGTTCATTATTTCGCCTTGGGCGTGTATTGACGATTCAGACTTCAGTGTAACGTAACACTGTAACTATAGTCTATAGGCTAACAAATGAGTAGCCTACAATCTTCTGTGAATAATTAAAAACCTTGTTATTTATTTTTCTCCCACATACTCATCATCATTTTGTGTGCATTCAAAACCATTTGTGCCTTAATAAAAGCACATAAACAGCAAGCCGCAAGTTCTTCCCTGAAATTATTTACGCACAGATGGTAATACTATTAGATCTAGATCTAGACAATCTAGTATTAGTGGCATTGGCACTAGACAGGCCTGTATGAATCTATCCAGGAGAGAAATTTTCCAGTTTATCAAGCGAACTAAATTGAATTTAGTATAATATGTACAAGTACTTACGTTTTCAGGATAAATGCCAGAATGAAATAGTTCGCAGATATGAATTCACTACACAAATTGTACACACACTGAATGTTCAGTTCTATAACACTCCTCTCTACGTAAGTCGGCACTTCTTCCACTGTATACGGAAGGAAGCAGGAAGCTGAAATATCAGTCAGTCAGTTTAGGGCAGTGAATATAGCGTGTCTTTTGATTGGTTGAAAGTTTGTATAGTGTGTAATAATGTTTTACTCATAATTGGAATCACGATCGCATACGAATTTGCCCAAGTTTATGATCTTCTACAAAGCAATGTTTAATTAATGACGGACCTTGTTATCTTCCTCAACGAACAGTATGGCTTGACTAAACATAATATAAACGCAGTCGCTTTGGACTAACTGTGTCATGCTTTAATTCGGGAAAATATTTTGCCTATTTGATGTAAAATATATTTTAGATATCACATTACAAAGGAGAAAACTGGGAAGTTTATCTGTCCTTCGATAGCTCATTTGGAATTTCGATGCACGTTTGAATTATAAAGTATTCATATATTCTTTGGTATATCACACAATAGATAGGTTTACTCTTACTTTAAAAAAAAAACTCTTCACTGGTCATTGTCTTCACGGTTCTTCTCCGTAGCTCAATCGGAGCAGTGCCACCGGAATTTTCGACTGGTTGTTTATTTTTTTTTCTATCCAGTCATACAATTTAATTGTTGTTATCAGCCTCTTGTTCCCACTCACAAAGACAAGACCCAAACGTGCATGCAAAATGAAGCATTTCTGTATTGTTTTATTCAGCTATTTTCTACCCAAAAAATGGACAGGCTAGCTGACATGAGGGCAAGATGAACAAGAGTCCAGATTTGGGAATATTGATGCATGATGCTAATCACCCACAATGAGTGTTCATTTTTTTATGCAATGCTTCGTGAGCAATAAGAGTACTGAACTCAGAATATTTGCTCAATTTAAAATCTCCTATAGACAAACTGAGTATAATTTATAGTATACCATATAAAAATTTGATCAGATTCCATATTAACCAAATTATTTTTCTAAAATAATTTCAATGGGTTGTCAAAGTATCAAGTAGCACGTATAGCATGGATAAACATACAATATCTGTGTAAATACTATAAGTACTGTAGTAATAATGGAGAACATCTACATCACTCATGTTTCCCCATTGTGGGCCAAAAGCGCTTTACAATGAAACAGTAACAAATCTGTACGTGTGTGTGTGTTTCTCTCTCTCTCTCTTCCTGTTTCTCTCTCTCTCTCTCTCTCTCTCTCTCTCTCTATCTATCTATCTCTCTCCCTCTTAGGCAGAAATTATAATTATGTCATATGTCATCGCTTTTCTTCAATTTTCTAGATTTTCAGGGATCAACATTTTCTCTCTGCCCCAGACCACCTTGTGTTGACAATTGCGCCACATATACCATGAAAAATATTATAAAGTCAAATTCATGTAGGTGCCAATAAGTTATCAAACACAACGCAAAACATAAATCACAGTATAATAGCTGCCATAACAGTTTTACTCATATCGGGTGCCAGAATGTGTAATTTATAATACTCGCTAGTTCAGTCCATGCATACTGCTGTGATATTATATACTAATTTCTGACATGTTTATGGATGGCCAGGGGGTGCAACATGTGTTATCACATTAGCAATACAGGAATTTTAATAAGAATAAGAATATTCGAATGCTGGGGATGCTTATTGTCTTTGTCGTGTTTCTTTACCATAGTGTCACTCGGCCTTTGGCAACAACATTCCCATTTGGGGTGAAATTTCTATACGGCGCATTCTCATTTTTTGCTCTTAAACTTCATAGGCAGAACTTCAGTGGTGAAGCTCGATAGTGAACACTAACTTATTACATCCATTAAAGGTTCATGAATATGATTTCAATACAAACAAGAAACTTTTACAGTTATCTAAGTACAAATGACGGCACTTAATTTTGTCGAATTATTATTTTGTGTAATTAAGCCAATCAAACTGCGCCAGCAATTTGTCCGAAGCTGACATTAGAAACAAAATGGTGCTGGAAAGTACTATGATATGGTAAGTTAGATCAAAATTTATGTATTTTGCAACAAATTGAGGGGACTTTGTGTCAAGTCAACTTTCCGTTTAAGGATTTTTTATTTTGTGTTGTCTTATTACTGTCGAGCAAAACAAATAAGATGTGAATGATTCTCAAAGCACTGCTGAACCGAGTTTGTCGCCGATGACGCAGCACCCCGAGCAAAACCGACGGACCAGTCAGAAAGAATTTCATCGCCTTTTTTCGATGCACCAATCAAGAAAAAATAATTCGTTCTAGATCTATGTTGTCTAGCCTAGTTGCAATCGAATATGCCCCCTTTTTTTTTCTTTCCATCCAAGGCCATATTGGATGGAACTACCTACGTCCCGACCAGCTTTTCCTTAATAAAACTAAACCTTTCTCAGTTTCTGGTTGAACTTGAAACAGAAAAGGATATCGCACACGGTCGTCGGTGAATGAAAAGATTAGGTCTAGATTTTAGTTCTAAACTTAGGTTGGAACAAGGACAGGATTAGGGATGGGTTTATGGTTCATTGACTGGTGGGTAGTCAGAATGTACGAACTCTTTCCAGTGGTTAAATCTGCCGCTGGCTTTTCAGACTCTCAGGGAGACAAGGTACAGTTTATTTTAAATGATTATGTCAAATTATGATATAGGCCTACCCATGTCTACATACATTATAATCAATTATTCCTCTGGGGAGGAAATTTGAAACTGATGGATTGGATCATCATTCCAAAGTTCGGATAATATTCAGGTTTGTCTTCGTCTTTATCCAAAATTGAAATCTTGCTAGTCAGGCCATGGACATTTGAGCCATGAATATGTTGTCTACTGGACTTCTAGTGATCACCAAATGATGTGTCATATAGTAAGAGTACTGTTACTGAGTGTTAGCTGAGCATAATCAGTGTTTCTTATTGACAGATAATATATTGTTGCCTGTTATTCTCTCACTGATGACATGCTATCATTCTCACTGTAGCCCTACATCTTAATTTCTATTTCTGAGTATAGGCCTAATGTTTCCTCAGGCATGCTATCAATAACCTGAATGCATCTTGGGTCTTTCACTTGTCTCATGGTTTGGAAATTTTTTATTTCAGTGTTGACAACAGTGACTACATGCGTAATGGGGATTTTGTCCCCACTCGCATGCAGGCACAACAGGACGCAGTCAATCTTGTGTGCATGTCCAAGACCAGATCTAATCCTGAGAATAATGTTGGTCTGCTCAAGATGGCATTGTAAGTAAATTTTTAACACTTTTCACAAAAAAAAATCGTGGAGGGGTACCATAGGATTTACACAACTTTAGTCTTGTGGTAGTTGTAGCCTACCTTTTCATGTTTCTGTGTATTTTTCACCGAGCCCCGCATTTAGTAATCATTTACTCTAAAACCATCCATCCAGGTTACCAACTTTTCAGTGGGGCGATGCCCCCCCCCCCCCCCACCCCCCTCCACTGCACTTGGACACTTCTTAGGGTAGCCACACAAAGGCCACCGAATTCGGTCACCGAGCCACTAGGCGCTTTAGGTGAGAAGAATTGCACTATATAATTTCAACAACTGCACATAGAGCCCACCTAGATTCGGTCCGTTTATATAGTGCAATTCTTCTCACCTAAAGCGCCTAGTGGCTCGGTGGCCTTTGTGTGGCTACCCTAAAGTCGTGTCCTTGTAATAATGTAATAACCCTGTTGTGTTACTCAAATGGAACTCCTCCCAAAAAATGTTCTTTCTATCCCAGTTATCAGTAGCTCAGTTGAGACAGATAAGATGCCTCACCTAAAGCAGTATCAGTGATTCATATCCACCAACATTATCACCATCATTCCAGGTTTTCCTTATTTGCAGATGTTAGGATGTGAAAGGAGTTGTCCTAAATTGATTCCTTACAGTAAGCTTTTGTGTGTACATGATCCTTGAAATGTGCAGTTACACATGGATCTCTAGTAGAATTTAGTCCCATGTTTAGAATTTCTGCCGTTGTTCAAACAGTAAAGTGAAAAAAGTGCTCACAAACATTAACTTCATCAGTCCACTTGTGTACAATGAAATTTTTGAAATCTGATTTTGCAAAACAGTTTAGCAGCTTTGGTAACAGTAGCACTATTCATTTCAGTAACAACCAGTGTTAATTTTGTTGGAGTTCAAGTGTGAAACAGGAGGAGAGTGTCGATATATTGTGCACACAATAAATTAGACCTTGCATTGTCTTTAAAATGCCAGCTTTAGCATGAAAAGAAATTGGATTCTTGGTTTGAATTTTCATATTTCTTTCCTTTTGAATGGGTGATCTGCAGCCCTGAACTTCGGTGAATATCAGAGAAGTATTTTTAATTAACTAAAAAAAAGTTCTGTGTGTAAGTGGTGTATCAAATCTTTGTCATGAAAATTGATGGTAAAGAATTATAAAAAGTTTACATTTTATTCTGCACGGGGAAATTGTTGCAGAATGCTTAAAGCTGTTGTTTTTTTTTTGTTATTGTTGTTTCAGTACTGAAGTTCTGGTAACGCTGACTTCTGATGTTGGCCGCATACTTGCTAGACTCCACCAAGTCCAGCCTGGAGGGGACATTAATTTTATGACTGCAGTTCGAGTGGCACATGTTAGTAATAGCATACTGATAAGAAAAACACATGATGGAGTTCATTTTGATTGGTAGATACAGACAGTCTTTTATTAAACATGACAATTTAAATGATGCAATCAGCTTGTTCTATGCCAGGAGTTAACAGGCAGTGTATTGCATTGTAAAATGTAATTTCATTAGGGCTGAAAGGGAGGGGCATTTTTATCCATTCTCCTATCTATTGTCCCAAGACTATTTCACAACTTATGTCTGAGTGACAACTTTTGCAAATGCACAGGAACTTTTGAAAATGGTCTCATAAAAGAGTAATTGCAGGGATGTAAATCTTCCGAGAATCCTCGGAAATCCGAGAATTTCTTTCTGGTTCCGATTTCGGAGAGAATCAGACTCCCGATTTTTTCTTTTTTAATGAATAGACGAGAGCGAAATTCTGTTCCGAGCGTTGATTCATTTCCATAGCTACCACTAAAAGTAATAGCGCCGGACCTAGCGATTCAACAGGTGCGACCGTAAACGTGGCAGCTCTACCCTACCGTGTTCTGCCGTACTGCGTATGCCCGAACTCGCAATAACTTCCCCCCCCCCCCTCATCTTTGGCGGTGGTAACTCCTGGTAGATCTAGGTCGGCAGACTTTTAAAATCTTCGAACGTAATTGACGATCACGGGTTATAACTAGATGTAGGCCTAGACAAAGGCGTACACGTGTTTCACCGACGTTAGAAAGATTTATGTTCCATAGCATATTCCTTCGTTTCATACCATTGTGGTTGTTTCATCATGCTTCCTAGCATGTTCATAGGGTTTTAAAGGAGGCGCACATTTCCATGTTTTTAATAATTTTTGTGAAGTCTGACGAGACTCTAGTCATAGGCCAAGTCAACTGTCTGGCCTAGTGAAGATTCGCACGTCATTTCCACTTCAAATCTTGTCAATCTCGTGCCTTGGAACAACCGATTTTGTTACACATACGCTTCTTCAAATTCCTGGATTTCTCAAAGAATTATTTAGATCTATATTGCTTTAATTTTTTGACTCTATTAACATTGCTATATTATAGAAATATTGAGTGTGGTGGCTGATCTTTGCTTTAAAAATTAATATAGGTCTACTCTAGATCTATATCTTCTACATAGCCTAACCGGTCTGTTTTGAAAAGTTCATTAAGTGACAGAATGTTGTGATCAAGGAGCAAGTGCTGGCTTGTGATACGCAGAATAGATCTATATTGGTCTAGAAATCTTGATCTTTTTCTAGATTATGTAGATATTATGTAGCCTAGATCTACTCTAGGCCTATACTTTGACAGTAAGATCATGGACTTAATAATCAAAGCCCAAAAAGGTATGTTACTTTAAATATTTGATGTAAAACTGTAAAGTTAAGTTTATTAGGTTGTTATGTGTTATGTTTTCCATCATGGTTCATTAGAGTTAGACAAATAGCCTGCGCGCCGCAGTGTCAGAACTTGTTTCAAAGAACGCCGCGTTGGCTTCAGAGAATTTTTCAGGAGGCCATTTACATCCCTGTAATTGCATTCCTGTAAGTATTTTCTGTCCAGCAAATTTTTACTGTTGCAAAGACAACCATAGGCCCTACAAATTTATTCACCTATAGCTTTTATCTAGATGCTATTCATATTGCTTTTTTTCTTTTTGTATTTAAATTACTCTTTAAATGTCTTGAAGGAGGGATTTATCTGTGAATATTCTAGAAGCAGTTCTTGTGCAGTTTTTATACTGTGTGGAGTGTTCAATTGCGGCTTTTGGTCAAAATGTTGTTTCACTTTCCCAGGAGCACAGGTCATTGATTCTATTCTATTATCAGTTCAAATAATCATATTACATATTGTCTTTTGAGTGTGATACTGCAGACCAACATACTTATTATCTGGTGACTGTTTATGATGACGTGAAATTATTTATTTTCCACAACTTTTCATCACTTTTGTCTTCCAGCTGGCATTAAAACATCGGCAAGGGCGTAATCACAAGCTGCGCATTGTTGTCTTCGTCGGCAGTCCTATTGAAATGGATGAAAAAGAGGTAAAGACAAATAACTTTATCATTTCTTTCAAATATTCCAGAAACGTTATTTGAATATATATGAACGTATTTATGATTTTTGGAAATTGCTGGTTTTGAAAGGTATTGCTTCAAGTATTTCTTTCACACTGAAACGTATTTTAGTTTAATCTCTGTTAATTAACTTGTTTGAAAATTAACCAAGAGATCTCTTGCTTTGTACTTTTCAGTGAAATTAACTCAGAATTTTTCATCAAGTTTTAAGCTTGAATAACAATTTCTTTACACTTTCTTTGATCCTGTTTCATTTCAGTTGGTGAAAGCTGCCAAGAGATTGAAGAAGGAGAAAGTGAATGTGGATGTTGTGAATTTCGGAGAGGAGGTAAGGTTTAGCAGTTTATATACCTTGAAAATGGGCAAAACATCTTATTTTTGATGTTCATGATCCATTTGCTGCTGTCTGAAAGTTCAGATACTGATTGAGAAAGAAATGGTTTCATAAATAATTGTAGTTATTAGCATGCACCTTTAGTAATTCAGGCCGTAAAGGTGTCTTTCTTAATGTTCCCCATCTGCTTTCAAAGACTAGGATTGCACACCCTGTACCACGCACCACTTTGATTAACATGCTGCAATTATGACATGGAGACTTGATTTATGAGATTAAGTTGGCTAGAAAAGATATCATTTTTCCTTTTATTACAATATAATATCTATCAATCGTTGAACACAAGTGGCTCTTAGCATTTCTTAGAGTTGTAAATGGGCATCGCTACACCTCACTCAACCAAGACAAAATCTTGGACATCTGTTTATCTGCAGGGCATCAATACAGACAAACTCACTGCTTTTGTGAATGCTATCAATGGAAAAGATGGAACAAGGTTGAGTATTACATGCATCTCAATCGTCAACTTTTATTTATTTTTTTATTTTTTTCTACAGAACATTAAAAATTTACTTGATGGACCAAGTCTTCAGTTCCTTTTGTTATTTTCTCATAAACTATGGTTTTTGTTAAATATGTCTTTAACCATTTTTATAAGCACTGAAATTTGGAGGAGACCATTCAAAATAAAAGCATATTTTTATGTGTTGCATTGAGAGTAAGAGTAATTATTGTACCAGATAATACAGAATTATAATAATTTTTCTGGGCTGGTAAGTCACCATGGGACGTGATTTGCCAGAGAAGAATACCAAATACTTTCTCATTACTTTTTGTCCCATTATTCAGCCATTTTTCTTTTATTTTTTTTAACTTATGTTTGTCTGTTCTATTCCACAGCTCTCATTTGGTGACTGTGCCCCCTGGTCCCATGCTGTCAGATGCCCTGCTCAGCTCTCCCGTGATTGTTGGAGAAGATGGGGCAGGTGCCAATATGACTGGAGCAGGCTTTGAGTTTGGGGTGGATCCAAATGAAGACCCAGAGCTTGCTCTGGTAAGTTTACGTTAGTCTTGGAGAAAGATATCTCCTCGCAGATTCATCAGGTATTTTTCTTGGACAAGAAATGATTACTGTAGAAGAGCATACTTACAAATATTTTACAATCGTGTTGCAAACTTTCTATAAGTTTCTGGCCTCACCTCTGTTTGTCATTGATAGCAAGAACCAATATACTGGTGAAGTGTGTTTTGCTGACTCTTTTTGTCACTTTATATGATCTGTAAAATATTTTCATTGTTACCAGCTTCAAGGAAGCAACCTATAAAGCAATAAGCTAGTCCAATTACAGCAACACAAACAATCCCATACTACTAAAGCAACAATTTAGATAATGTGACAAAATATTGATTGATCACCGTTTTTTCTGTTGTTGTTGTTTAACAGGCCCTCAGGGTGTCTATGGAGGAACAAAGAGCAAGGCAAGAGAAGGAGATAAGAGACACTACAACTGCCACAACAGGAGAATCAGGGGCTGTTTCTGCAGGTCTGTCAGCATAATACGGTCTGTCATTTAGTGTATACCAGAAATCATTAAAACATCAGTGAATCGCTCATTTCTGACATGCTGTGTGTGGTTCAGGGAAATCCACTGATAGCAATTTTTCTTTTTTTTTACTTCAATTTTTTCATACTGTTTGTTATATTCTTGGGGTCATGATTATGTAGTCCTGAAAGGTTTATGCAATCCTTATTTTTGTCAGTGTTTCATAGAAAGGTGGTGCTCAAATGGGATTCTGTGCTATGCTTCTACAAGTGTTGGTGATGCAAGTGTTTCAGTAAATCTTTTTGTAGAATTTCCTGATAAAAATACTGTTATCCATTTCACAGCTTCTGCAGATGAAGAGTTGCTAGAAAGAGCCCTCGGCACATCTCTCAATCCAGGAGAGTCTGCCCCACAGTCAGCCAACCCAACACCAAGTGGCATGGACTTTGCTACCATGTCTGAAGATGAGCAAATTGCGTATGCCATGAGATTGTCCATGGAAAATACAGGTAAACTGAATATCTGAACAGCTGTTTTGCTGATACAGAATTTCTATGATTTCTCATTTTCCCCTTGTTGAACAGCAAAGGAATTTATAACTGAACAAGAGAGGCACTTTACTTCAAACATCAACTTGTCTGCTTTTTGGTACCTGAATTGGAAAAGAATCCACATCGTGGCATGGGATGAAAAGTAAAATAGCTCGATGTTGGTTATAAGACTGCTATCCATTCACTACAAAGGGGCCGTAGAAGCCAGGACTTCCTAGTGTATCAGTTGCAGTAGCAACAGCATCAAATCCTGCCCTTAGAATGACAGAAATGGGGGAGGGAGGTTGTAGGTCTACGGACCGGGTTTAGCAATGTTGCAACAAGTTGGGTCTTAGAGGTTCAATTAGTAATTAAATTAGAAAGAGCTGTAGGTGAATACTCTGTATTTAAGAATACTCATTCTCTTTCTAAAGTACAGATCATAGCTTTTTCAAAAAGAGAATTCGTATTTTGTTAATTAAGTATTTTCATTCACATTCAATAGCATTTCTTTAGTTGCTGTCTCCTGTTTCTGGAATTCCAGGTGTGAGTACAGAAGAGAATACCCCAGCTCCCATGGAAACAGAGGATACTGCTGGAGCATCAGCAAAGTCAGCAGATCAGAAAAAGGTAACCAACTGTCTCCAAATTATTTTAAATATTAAACCTTAAAAAAGTGTGTATTATTAGCTAATCGCCAAGGTATTTTATTCTGGAATCTCAGAAAGTTGTGTTGGTATTTAATTGTTGTTGCAAAGGACTTCGTTTGAAAATTACAGCAATGTATGTCATACTCCACAGAATTGATTGGTTGTAGATTTATGATTCAGATGCGCACCAAATTGTTTTAATTATTTGTTCCATGTTGCAAAGTTTACAATGTCTAAATAAGCTAAACATAATAATCTGAACATTTATGTGTGATGGGATCAGCAAGGAGGGTTTGAGTTATCTTACTTAAACTTTTAGCTTTCATGGAACTTGGATCTATGGATGTAAGGACTAACATAGGGTCTGATTTGGTTGCAGAATGTCATGGAGAATGACTTATTTTGAATATTAAATCTAATCATGTGGGTGGGTGCATACAAAAAAGAAACAATGAAAAGTTCCACTTAATTTACACAATCAGAGGCTGAACAAAAGTAGTCATACCTTTATCATTTTGCCTGTTCAAACCATTTTAATTAATGCCATTGTTGATTTGTATTCTCAGGACGAAGAAGAAGACTACTCAGAAGTAATGAATGACCCAGATTTCCTGCAAAATGTATTACAAAGTTTACCTGGCGTGGACCCTAATAGCGAAGTTATTCAGAGTGCAATGAGCAGCTTAACAAAAGATACCAAAAAATCAGATAAGAAAGATGACAAGAACAATCAGAAATAAAGTAATTTGAATCTAACGTTCATTTCCTGAATTCTGTATGAAGTTTTTTTCTTGTTTACGTTTCTGGATAAACTTGGGTCTACAAGGAGTTTTGATAGTACCTGTTGTCAAGTGATGAGAATTTAATTTGATTGGCAAGGGAAAGTTTTCATTTTGTTTCATTCATACCATATTACCTATTGTCATGCTTCAGAAGTGAACCATAGCATACAAATAGTGGTCTTTCATATGGCATTTGATAAGTAAAATCATATTATTTACATTGACCATGATCATGTGGTAACAGTTAGCATATTAGCACACTTTCTGAATCCCCTGCTGTCTTATCTACACAGTTACTAGTTTGACACCTTCCCAGTAATATCTGGGAGTCATCCTGTGTGTGTAAAAGTCGCATCACGGGGCAAAAGCAACTGTCCATGTCAGCCTCTCCATAATATATTGCAGTAGTTATGAACTGTCAGATAAAAATGAAGCTCTTCACTACAATCACCTTGCCTACTGTAACTGAGATACCAATTTGAAACAGATTATCACATTTATTATGCCTGAGTGGTGTTCATAACCTCAGGTAAATGATAAAGTGTATAATAACTGTACTATTCTTCTAACGAAAAACAAAAATTTTTTGCAGTGGATATTCATTGTTTTTTAACACACCCATGTCTTATGTCAAATAAACTTGATATGTTCATGCACTTGTTAGTGTCTCAAGTACTTGTAATTTACTGTGTGTAATTTCTTTATTGTGATCATGTTGTGACAGTTTTTTTTAAGAGGTTCCCATTCTTTTTGTTTTTGATGGTATGATTGGTTACTGCTAAGTCCTTCTTGCCCCCTTTTATCCTGGTATTCTGACCTTTGTTAGTTAATGAGTCAAAATTTGGTATAATTTAAAACTATCTCCATGATTTCTAGTAATGGTGTCTCTCTTGTTGTCAGTTCTGTCTTGTCTGTCATGTTTGTGCAAGTCTGTGGAGAAATTTATGCAAAAGTGCAGAATCAATAAATTTTGAAATACCTGAATTACAAACTCAAACGCTTGGTTTGCTTCTTATCTTTTAAAGTCCTACTATTGTGGCACAGCCGTCTTGACCCTAAGACAATATATTGACCCAGTCTAATATTTTAGTGAGAGGAGATCAGTGCTATTCCTGTACAAGCATGCCGTATGCATCTCAATTTGTTTTTAAAAGTCAGGTTATTATAGTATACCATGCGGCCTTGCATATGGTGCACTGGCAAATGCATAATTATGTGCGAGAACAGCAGTAAATACATAAAGGGTGGTGCTCACATCAAATAGAAAGTCCCCCGCTACAGCAACCACATGATCTCAGAATGCGTGCATTTTGTATACATGCACACTTGTTTGCGTTGTGAAATCTTGGGTCATATTGTTAATATGGATGAGAGGGGGTCAATCGTTAGAGCTCGCTGAAATTAGAAAAGAGGACATGTTTAAAAATCAAATAGAGTTTACCGATTTGTAACTAGAGATCGAACTGCCATTCGTATGGCTACCGTACCCTCTTCTGCGGTTATTTGTGCTAAGAGAAACAACTCCTTGTAATTTCTAGTTTTCACACTGTCTGCATAATTAATTCCCTTACTGTTTCAGCCCAAAATGCACTATATTATAATAGTGCGCCGTTTATAACGGCGAACGGAATCAACATCGATTTTCTTGGCTTGTATTTCACACTAAACTTTTTGGAACTGATGTTTTATTTGTTATAGAACTGTCTGAAAAATATTGATTAGATCAAATTATTTTTAAAAATTACAAGAATAGTACAAAATCTACAGTACGGTACTAGATTGTGCGAAACACTAAAACGTGTGTTTTAGTGAAAAGGTAAAGCAATGGTCGGTGAATACTCAGCGAACAAAACTCCTGACATTAAAGCATACAATTTGTACTATGTTGAACACCTTTCAGTCTTTAGCACACGTTGTAACTAGAAATTTTGTTTTTGTTCTTAATTTGGTCTAACCAATGTGTTTTATAAAGTGCAAAGAAGCAAACTCTAAACCAGGCTACAGACTTACATTAACAGTAAAAAATTACCTGTAGCTCCATGGGGGTCAGTGTGAAATGTGAGCTTGCACAAAACTTTAGATTAATCCAACAGACACTTGTTCCAGAAAATTGATCGATTCTGCACTTTGTCGTGTATAGGCTATATATAGGCCTCTGTAGAGCCTAATCAAGCCGACAAAATCGACGAAGTTCATGATAATATTTTTGAGATAATATTGTGTCTATGATTTTGTTTGTTTATTCTGGTCGCATGTGGAGTTGAAAAGAACATCATTTTTTTTTTAATCCTTTACGTGTCAGAATTCCTATTCAATTAGGTCCAAAATCATGAGTTTGACAAAAGTGTCGGGACTACACGAATGATCCGAATAGTGACAATGACTTAAAAAACGACTCTTTCTGCTTCTAATGTGTTGTAATCTCCGGCTTACATCGACGTAGCGCACCAATTTGGGGTCTGTATAGTTTAATTAAACAACTGCAGTTACATTTTAATTCAGCGAAATACATTTTGTAAATTTAAATTTGTGATACACATGTAGGCCTACCGGTACATCTTTTCTCTTGCATAAATTCAGTATGAGTATGAACGAAATTTAAGACTAAGGAATGAAAATAATTTACACATCCTTCCACCAAACCAACTCCACCACATTGTCACAGAGCTCTCTTCCTTTCTCTTTGTATTAATTGTCAGAGTTAAGAGTTTGCGTGGCGGCCTGGGTCTAAAAATATTGGTTGCCAGGAGACAAAGTATACCAATACAATTCTATCATTTAATTTTCAAAATGAATAAATTAAATTTTCAAAAAATATGTACTGGTACGTCGAAACAAAAAAGATGTAATTAGAGTTCAAATAGTTTTGTAAGTTGTACTGCACATTATACACATTAACAGATAGTTCAAAAGTACAAAAGCATATTTCAAGCAGTCCATTATATTAAGATCAAGCAGTCCACTATATTAAGAGCATTCGTTTGAGTTCACTAGATGTTTGTGTGAATCTGTCAATAATTGCTTTTGCATCCAATTCATCTAGCAATTCCTTTTCAATGGATAGCAACATGTACAATTCCAAGTTCTCCACAGACGGCGAATTTCTTAACCTTGTCTTAATGATCTTCAGCTTTGAAAATGTCCTCTCACATTTGACTTGAGTAAGTGATAGTGTGCAGATGACTTTATAAGGTTCATAAATGATATCATAAAATTATGCCTTGTCATGAAATCTGTTCGATGCCAGAATTTTAAGAACACACGATGGGCAGGTGCTGCAAATTTTTACAATTGTTGCAACTAGATTCACCATCATTAAGCAACAGCTTTAATACATCAAACTTCGAAGCAAAAGAAGCCAATTCCAATTTTACTTCATCTTTGCTGATTTGTGGAAACAGCTTAATAATACTTTCCAATGCTTCATCTTCAAGGCCCTTCTTAGCAATAGTTTTAAACTTTGCTGGGTCCAAACAGGATAAATCTTTATACAACTATTTATGTTGCACAAAGAGTGATTCTAATGACTGGACAATGCGATCCATTATTAGGCTAAACACGTTTACCCGGAAATCAGCTAGAGAATCCGAGGAATTTCTTTCATCATCAGTAAGCGCATCTGCCATTCTTTTCTTCTTTCTCTGCGTCTTAACTGGCAAGACTGTACAGTTTCCAAAGGATCAATTTCCAATGTTTGATTTGCATCCATATTCATCTGTGAAATCTGTGGCCGTATGCATAATCAATGCGTAAACTGAAGTAAATACGTTAACTGGTGTGAACGCAAGAAATGAATACAATTTCTCGTGTTAACACCAGTTAACGTATTTACTTTAGTTTACGCATTGATTATGCATACGGCCACATGGTCATTACATTTTTACAAATTCCAAAGCCTTGCTGTGGTCGTTATCAAATGTTCTTGTCTGTTCCTTTAGCTTTGCTGAATTAGTATTGAATTTGAAGTGGCTGTATCTCATTAACGGCTAATTTCCCGCAGAAATGCCATAGAAGAAAGGTGTCTTAGAACTGTCTGAAATATTAGAAAAATATGTTTTCATTGTCAGTTTCCGGCTGGGCCCTAAAGTAAAAATTGACCCAATTTCCTTGATTGCTCATTCTTATTTTGAGTTGTTTTCTTTTTCTATTTGATAGTTTTTCTCTCTTTTTTTGTTTTTGTTTAGCTCAATTCAGTGTTATGACACTTTAGGCATATTGTCTTATAAGTATTTTTAAAAAAATATGTGTTATATATACAAGAATATACGTGTAAATATCGGAAGGAATCAGAATCTTACCTCTTCGAATAAGAAATGTTGATATTCTAAGGTTAGAAAACGTATGTTGTTCTTCAAAGAAAATGTAATATTTGAAGCTATCTGGAGATATTTCAAGGTAAACTACGGTAAAGACCTTACAACCAGCTAAATATAAAAAGATTGGTTTCTCATGACATTTTAAGATTTATATTGTAGACAATAGTAATTATCATAACCCCGTAACAGAATTGAAGATATATTACAATAGAACTTTTATAATATTTTCATGCTAATAATTTTGTTCTAATGTCCAAGGGGGCCCACTTCCTCAGGGGCCCACTTGCCATTGGGCAAGCTAACAACCTGGCCAGTCCGGTACTGCGTGGCGGGACATGGAAGGCGTTGATTCCGTGTTAAGTTTAAGCTTGCTATAATGTGTGAAGTTGGTCAGTCTTGTTTGATCGTCACCAGTCCACTTGTTCTCATGAAAAATATGTTAATAAAAAATGATCATCTGTCTATTTTCCGAAAATATATATTCTACGGTTAATTAGCCCACAATGTGGTCTTCAACTTTCCTTTCTCTTGGGATTTTTTCCCGGTCAGTCTCTAAATATCCACTGGATTGCTGTCTCGGGGTTTTATGAAATACTTTTTTTTCCATTTTACTGTGTCATGATCTGGGACTCTCAATGCTATAGTGTGTGCTTGTGCCAACTGTGCAGTGGTTTCATGCTGCTGTAGTAATGTGTAAGTCATTCATCCCGTCATTTCAAGTTCTGCCGCTTTGGACGACCTTTGAAGGACTCTCAATGCTATAGTGTGTGCTTGTGCCAACTGTGCAGTGGTTTCATGCTGCTGTAGTAATGTGTAAGTCATTCATCCCGTCATTTCAAGTTCTGCCGCTTTGGACGACCTTTGAAGGAACACATCCGACGCATTTAGGATTATACGGTAATGTATCCTGATACATGTACAATGTAAAGTTATTCATTCCTTGATAGCTCATCCACGACAATGTCAGATTAACCTAACCATTGTAGTGTGGGAGCCAGGAAATACCCACTGCACGATCATACTGCCATAGAGTTAACAAATTCGGTTCCAAACACATCCAATTGGACCAGGGCCGTCTTAACATCAGTATGGGCCCCATGGCTAAGCAATAGACTGCGGCCCAACCCTCATACTCAACTATTCACCCCCACGCTACTCATGAGACCGAGAGCAGCCATGCTCAGCGGCCCCTCTAAACCGTGGCGCCTCCGGACAACTGCCCAGTGTGCCCATGTTTTAAGACGCCTCTTAGTTGGACCATAGATATAGCCTACTACATGACAGTTCGTGTAATATATCTATGAGTTGAACACGACAAAAAAACAACAACCCAAAAAGACATAGAAGGCAGGAATTAGAACGTTTTATGACAATAGGCCTACATATACACATTTACGGGATTAATTCCGTTACATGCCCGTTTGTTTTATTATGTGTGTAATATAGACAGCTGAACTGGAGACGAGATGGGATTGGGAAGGGAATGGAGGCGGGGGCGGGGTGGGGAGAAGACGAAGAGATAAACTCAGAACGAGAAGGAAAGAAGGTGAAAAGAAATCAGAGAGGCGGTGTTAAGAGAAAACGAGGAATAACGTGTGTTAGAGAGAGAGAGAGAGAAGGTTAAATGTTTTTAAATGTTTGGATGAATGGATCTGCATCAGCAGGCCTTTCTTTCTTATGGACCGGTGAGAGAAAGAATGGCGGGCGGAGTAGTTGGCGGAAAGAAAGACAGAAAGGGGGAGGGGTGGAGGATAGGCCTATAAAATAAGCAGTTGCGCCAACCTGCCAGTTGAACAATGGAGCCAAACTGAAGCCTTGCTGGGGACAAAGTTAGCGGCCGTGACACCCAAATTTGACCAACAGGTATGAACTGCCTATCATTAGTATCAAGAGTTTGGTTTGCCGCCGTTATTCCACGTTAAAGTGTAAGCACTATTCCGGGTGGTTTCATAGGCAGCCGCTCCAAGTGTATGATTACGACTGTTAGCCAACATGCCCGATTAGATGGTCACTGAGGCAGTTTCTGTCTAAATGACCATTGTAGGGGAAATGGGGGTCCAGATTTGGATAATCCTGCAACATTGTTTATTCAGCTCAGGTCAACCAATCGCGATTCAGCGAACTACGCTAACCCTGTGACGTCACGAAAGCAGCCAAAAATCAAGATGGCTCGCTGAAGAAAGAGTGTGCTGTTCTCCACGAACTTGGCCACACACTGGTAAACGCGTGTGCTTGGATATGACGATAGTTTCAGAAAGGAGTTTTACTACATATTCAGTTTTGGACGTGTGCATTTGGATAGCTGGAGTGCAAACGAATTTTTTTGTCCAAAAGGGAGAGGATGTAAAATGTGTGTAAGAGTAGATAAAGTCCTCGACTAGGCTACCCTCCTGAAGAAAAGGATCGTGCCTCGCGAAATAACGGTGCGTCGGTGGGCTGGGAATCTAACTGTTCCCACGGCAAACATAGGAACGCCCAGAAAGAAAATGGGGTGAAAAGTTAGGAAAATCAGTATGCAGTTGGCAAGATCTAGTGGCCTGTGATTATCACAACTTTGTGGGCAGCAGAAAGACAATAATGTGTTCGATTTGTTTCGGATAACACACCGATCTATCCCGCCAGTGAGTCAAAATTGTCGACATACACACGATAAACGCAAAAGTGGGGGAATCAGTGAGTGTTTCGAAAGAGCTTACACATTGGCACAGAAACACTTCTGATGTTCGTGATTCATGGGTTTGCATTTGCACCCCCCCCCCTTTTTTTTGTTCTTGTTTTTAATATCTCGACTGGATCTGTATTGCAAGACGTGCATTGCTTTTAGATGAGCTCTACCATACGCCCCAACCTAAAATCTTATAAGGCCTAGTGGGTACAAACCACCCCCCCCCCTCCCCCAACAACAACAATAAAAAAACTAAGATTAGTTCTATCAAGATGCTTGCTACTGCTAGTGTTGTAAATGTAATACATGGATATATTTGCAGTGTTATTGATTGTATTTATTTTCCCCCCTTTTTTTGTTCCCCAAACATGCACACAGCACCAATGTAAAACTATTATATTGTCCATTTGATACCTTTTATTTTGTGTAGGCCTAGGGTAAACAGCAGAAATAGCCCAGTGTGATTCCATAAGTGAAGGCCTATTAACAGTATCACAAAAATTGCTCAATAAATCTATTGAACAATAGAACATGTTATAAATGAATGATGATTGATGGTCACGATATTAATATGAGTGATGTATTTCCTAGAGTTATCAATATCATGATAGAATAATCAAAAGATTCCTTAAAAAGTGATGAGTGAGTCTTTTCCCAATCCTTGCTCATCAGTCATCCTACTAGATCTAGTATGCCACAAAACAGAAATGAATGAAAGAATGATAGTTTCACTCTACAAACAAGCAGAAAAGAAACCATGATGAATCATGTTCTGGAACTATCACGTTACGGCGATAATGCTGCAGTAATTGAGTAATTCCCAAACATTTCGCGATGCTAACCAATTCTACACAGCTGTATTTGATTACATAGCATTGCATGGTATTGGTAGTAAACATGCTCTATTATTTTCCTGCAGCACATTTTTTTGGTTTGTTTTTGTTTGAACACCAGAGATTTGTAGGATTGTGATGAAAATGGAGAATAGGCTCTAATGAAACAGAACTTTATATAGTCCATGTAAAATGCAACTTTTGAGTTCGAAAACATTGACACCCGTCGGGGGAGGGACATTGAAGCCAACCAAATGAAAATTGTGATAGAATTAATAAAAAAATTGCCAAAATGGAGGGTGTGTAATATAAATATAACAATCTATGATTCTTTATAGATGGCCCCGTAATAGTAAAAAGGTTGTTTTGAAACAATTGACATGGAAACCGTGTGATGTTTGTAAGTGCTGCAGTGTTGAAGTGTTTTCCACTAGCTGATTTTAAAGTGTGAGAAATTTCTTGTCACAGAAAAGCAAGATGGAAATTTATATGACAGATTTCAATAAGTCGTGATGCTAATTTTAGATGGATGTGATTGGGAAACTGTAATTACTCCTTATTGAAGTTTAGAAGAAATGCACCGTGCGCCATTGTAGAAATGCCTGCATACTATGGACGTATGGTGCTACTTCTTCTTGTCCTGTGTGCACTGATACCCCTGGGCAGGGGCTGTGCTCCCAGCTGTCAGTGTACCATGGCTGGATCAGCCAAGAGGTCGAAGGGTCGGAAAGTGGATTGTTCTCAGCATCCGGCACCTTTTAAGTCACTGGCCAATATCAACTTTCCCCTGGACACAGTTCATTTGTAAGTATCATTTTTAGCCACGCTTATTCACAGACGTTTGCGAAGATCAGAATCTTATTCGCAGATGGATTTTTGGTTTTGTGATTTTTATTTAGGAAGAGCTTCTTAAGATCACAATTCTGGTTTGTTTTGTTGAATAATTTGGCTCTTCACTCAGTAAGATGGCTCGATTCGGAGTAATGCATGGTGTTTCTTATGGTAATGATTAGCGACGCGACTTCCCCGCCTGGCAAGGCTACCAAAACAATTGAAAATGAGAAACAGTCGTGCTTTTTGCCTTAATCTTTCAGAGCAACCATTTCTGAACAAAATACTTTTTAAATCATCAAAATCCATTAATAAATAAGAAACTTATGACCATTTTACTGTCGCTAAGTATGAGGATTTTGCTGGACATTAATTACAAAGAAATAGAACAAAAACAATGCTGAAAGGCAGTACTAGTACTCAGTTTTTATTCAAAAATGGCTAAAATGTGCATAACTTCATTACTATTTAATATTAATCCATGAAAATTCACATGTGTATAGATTTTGGGGTGGCGATTTCATAAACGCAAACCGAAATCCCGCATCTGCCAATACAATCACACGATATGATGCAATGTTATGTAATACGACATGTTTACACAGTAAAACATACATAATTTCCTTATTTTTCAACATATATGCATGAAATTCGGTGAAAAGACAGGTTATGATGTGAGGTTCTTAGAATTGTGTTCAGAAACATCTCTCCATCTTAAAGCCCATTTATTTAAAATTACATAATCATGTGTTGTGTTACATAACAGAATCACCGTTACAATGAATAGCATTGTTTACTTATATATTTATTATTATATAAAAGCAAGAAAAATGACAAAAGAACTAATTTTAAATTTAGTGGAACTGATTGAAAAATAACCTGTCCTGAAAATGATACAAAATAAAAGATACATTTATATATTATTATATAATAATGACTATTTCGGGTAAACACGCAATATAAATGATGCACCAAGTTGTCTTTTTTTTTAGCGATACTTATCGATTATCGTGTCCTCGGTAGCATTAGACCCTCCATAGTAATGCTTTTACTCAGGTTCCCCAGTGGCATGCTAATATTACTAGTAAACTCGTCTGCCGCGCTGGTAAGGGGGTTTGAATCCCCATAAGAGCTGACTTTTTTTTTGTCTGCTGCATTTTTTTTCCTGCTTTTCCCCCACTGATCATTGTTGGTTTGCTCCCGAGTAGAAAATTGTGAAAGTGAAATAAATTTTTTTTTTGTAGATGAGATTGAGGTCAGTCAATTTTGTCAGGTGTGAAATCAAAAACTGACAAAGTCAGACAGAGGAAATAAACATGAACCAAACTTCCATGCAAACAAAAATGTGATAAAACAAAACATGACAGAAAGCTGAAGGAGAAGACCCCCAAAATATATTTTCAGTAAATACAGGATAGATCATCTAAGTTACCATAGAGAGAGATCATGAAATTTTCAGTTCATACTGACTAAAAGAAATCATTTACATGTTTAAAATTTGATTTACATTTTTATTTCTGATTAGCAACTGTCCCGTTCAGTGAACAGGAATAAATAAAAGAAGTAATCTGGAGCACACTAGATCTAGTACTTAAGTAATACTAGTAATGATCAGTTTCCTGACGATATGGATTTTTGCAAAATCCTTAGAAAAAAAACAAAAAACATTGATTCCCAATAATGAGCAGCACTAGGTTTAAAAACAAAAATGAAAGCTCTGGTGTGGGATGGAACCCATAGTCTGCAACTGATAACTGCAGATGCTATTCATTGCGCTACCAGTCTTTACCACACACCATGATAGACTGGAGGAACTCTTCCATTGTAATAAAATAACAAAACCAAGAAAGCCCCATCTGCAAATAAGATCAGGATCTTATTCGCAGACGTCTGCGAATAAGCACTTTGTCCTTAACATGATTCAACAGGGGTCTACAGCTCCACTTAGCATTCATTCTAAACAAATTTGATTAAAATTTTACTGATATTGGTCAAATAGGGAGCCTTATAATATAATATTTATAAGTGGAAAATTAAGATGAACCCTCTACTCTAGTGCCCAAAGTGCAATGTCCAGGAATGTTAAAACCTACAGAATATAATATTTAAAATGAATGGAAAAAAGAAATTAAGAAAGGCCATGTTGTCAAGTAAAATAATATGAATGTCCAAAATGTAGAACATTTGACACTGAGTTGGGTTTTCCAGATATAGGGCACTGGGCACTAGAGGGAAGTTTGGACACATTTTTTAAGTAATAATGTGAGAAGATGCCATGAAACTCAACATTGATAAGAAGTATGTATTGAAATTGTTACATGTACTGATGTAGTTAAAAGTTATACACATATGTTTCTAATGGAGGAGTAGAGCTTGATGTGCAGAGACACTGTCTTCTGTTATAATACACAGATTTGATTGGATGTGACAGATGAACTTGTTGGAAAATTCGTCCAACAATTGAAATTACATAGACATTAGAGCTAGAAGCAAAGATTTTGACTCAGTTTGTAAACTGAACAACACAGCTTGAATGCTGCAGAAGGAAGAGGCCAGAGAGTTGTTGGCATGGATACTTTTGCCCGGACCTGGATAGTATTTAAACACGTCAATGTTGAAAGTCATTAAAATGAGTGTGTCTCTCTTGATTGCTGGAAACTGTGCTTTTTCTGTTTCACACAGACTTGGGTTTTGTGGGTCTTCCAGTTTCATGCATAGTTTTGATATATGTGGCAAAGTATTACTAGTAGGCAACTAACAATATTCGTCTACTAATGCATTCTTTCAGTTTCTTAAATGGAGTAAAAGGTAATTTCATGCCCTTTTCTGTAGTTGTAAATTTATGTATAAATGTAAATTTAATTTATAAATGTGTGCTTTTTATAAATCGTCATCCTGACATTAAATTAAAGAGATATTATAGTGCATGTAGATAGGATTTGAAGGAATCTTGGATAAATCCTGCAAATAGAACAAGGTGGCATTACTGGCAAGTTTGATAGAAAAATGAAAGTGGGGAGGGGTGGGGGAGTTATTGAGTAGGAAAAGACAGGAAGAGAAAGGTATAGCTACTTCATTCTAAATGTCTTTTGTTTTTGTAGTACAGTTATAGTTGTCAGAGTGACTTGTGTTGTTCTACATTTGTAATAACAAACTAAAAGACAATAGTTTGTTAATTTATACTGCTTACTGCTTACTAGAGTGGTAGGACTGAGATAAGCAAAACTTAAAGTCTTGAAAGAAGAAGTCTCAAAGATATATAATATTTCAATAGCATATAATTATGTGCACTTGCTGCAGGTTAAGATTAAGTATTGTTTATTTGACATGAAGATCCAAATTTACTGAAATAATTACCTTTCAGGGATTTAGCTCATAATGCACTAGTCGTCCTGAAACAAGGATCCTTCATTCAGCTGTCAAGCCTTCAGAAACTGTAAGTTGAACATGTGTTTGTTTTAGAAATGAAATGTCTGCATGTGAAATGTAGTGTCCAAATGCTTGAGACTGTTTTGATTCTCATGCTGCATTGTTTTTATGAGAAAATCCATGATGAATTCTGGCATATATACACGAAAAACATGTCCATTGTCTGTATTTTAGTAAGCAAGTATTGCTAAATTTGTATAAATTGGCCTTTACAAACATTGCCTTGTCACCCCTGCCTTCCACCAGAACATATGGAAAAAATCCAGCGAATGAAATATTTTTAATGTTCCTGGTGCGGAATATTCATTGCGCCTGTTAGTTTGTGTCTTCTTGTAAAGTTTTCATGGTTTCAGTCAATGTTAGTTAGACTCCGTGTGTCTGGAGGCTGACCATAAATGAGCTTGGACATTTAGTACAAGGCAAGAGAGACAAACCTGAGTCTCTCATTGGGCTACTGCTTGGGGAAAAAAAAAAGTTGGAAAAAGAGGTTAGAATATGAAACGAGTCTTCACACAGATTTTAAGCGTCTTCATCATACAGCTCTTGCCATCTGTCCGCGAACGAAACATTTCGTAAGGGAGCAGTTAAACGTTTGAAATGAATTTTGAGTGGTTGAACACTTTTAATTTCACATAATATTGAGCTTGCGTCTGTACCGTTTCCGTTTATCAGGACTTTATCATAGTTTATGGGCGTATCTAAAAATGAAATTTAAATTGCAGAACCAGAAATTACGATTTTTCTTGCAGCTCAGCGATTGTTGTTTGAATCTGATCGTTCGCGTTTATCATCTGCCCTTTTTACGCCCACTTAAAAAAAATAAATAAAAATATCCTGTATGTACATGGAAAATATATTTTTTTCGAATGGTCATCAGCGGTGGAATCTTGATATCAGTGGCAGTACTATACCCGGTAGATACTCCTATCTGCATTTTGCTTATGTTTGAGTTTTGAGAAGTAGAGTCTTGCGACAGTGCAGAGAGGAGATGGACGAGGAGGCGAGGAGAGAAATTTCCCAATTCTGTGCCCAAATCCAGTTTTTCTTGCTTCCTTTCTTCCGGCCTAGGGAGCGAACTGATATGATAAAAAAAAGGTATGATTTCTTCATTTGCTCTGGAGATCCATACAGGGTGTCTCATTGCATTGATTCAGGTGACAGGAGGTCTCATGTCCCCTCGGGGTTGTCCAAGTTTGGGATATTGGAACAGAGCTGTGTTGACAAGGTTCAGTTTCATCCAACGTGAATAAATATTCTCAGCAGATATGTACACAGCTCAGGTCTTTCTGCTTGAAGGGGATTCAAATCTTCATAGCTTTATGTTGGCGAAGTGGATTTGTACACCAACGTCACTGATAGATAACATCCTTCTGTCTTGTCCTTTACATCTTTCTGTCGTTTTAATCTCGTCTTTTACCTTATTCTTAAGTATCGTCTTCGTATCGATGATTCTGCCGAATGAAAGCACGCAATAGCAGTGCGTGTTTTATGGGCGGGTGAACATGATAATGCCGATCACAGAAATTTTTGTAGATAAACATCTTATGCAGGATGATAACCCTCAGTCGAAACGCCGCAGGTCTTTTACAAATAGAAAAAAAAAAAAAAGGGAAAAATCACCGAGGCGTTCATCAGTTGATATTCAAATTATTAAAGCAAAAATGAGGCAATTTACATTCTGAGATTTACATCAAGATCTGGGTTTGCCCCAGTGGCAATACACTGAGTAAAATCAGACCCTCCAAAAATAACAAAGGCAGAGAGTCTTCCCCCTGAGTTCAACAGTAACGTTATATTTATGTGTCTGTGTGATTTTCTCCTACGTCGGTTTTCCACATCATTTTATTCCCTTGCTTTATTGCGATTGCCGCGGGGAAAGTAAGACCCTGTACGACCTAGCTCATGAAATGATCGATCATAATTGTAAATGTCTGAGGGGAGTTGGGTTTTCGATTGGAAATTTGTGGGGGGACAGATCCGTGTCTGAGCCGACTGCTGCTGGTAAAATTTATGTTCAGATCTTTGAAAGAGCATTTCTCAAGGGAGTCCTGATTGACTTTAGAAAGAGGGAGGTAAAGGGCAGTAAAGTTTTCGTAGTTTTTTTGGGGGGGGGGGGGCAGTTTGCTATAATTTCATTCTCTCCCAGCAATTGAAAATATTAAAGCCTTTCATTACGAGATAAAACCCAGCATGTATGGGCAACTCTGATTTTTTTTTTGTTTGTCTGCCAGATTCAGAGTTCTTCAGTTTTGACCTATGTATGATCCTGTGAGTTCTTGTTTAATATTTGCCTGTACAATATTATATTTTATAGTGTGCAGGGTCACGCAAACCGAAAACATCAACCGTGCCGTTTTCAGTCTTTCCCCTTCCTACTTCCCTGCCCTCCCTTCTTCGCCAACCTCTTGCCTCATTGCATGTATAATTCAAGCATGGCTTGTTCCCACGCAAATGCGCATGCCAAGTGCTACATAAAACAAACTTCAAGTAGTATCAAAACCAAAAATAATGACGACTCTCGAATCGCGGTAAAAAAAACGTAGGAAGTCGTCGCTTAACATCAACAACTCGTTCATATAAAGTCGTCTCGGTCGATTATTTCCTGACTCATAAGCTGCATTATCGAGAGCTATTTGGTCTTTATAAACTGAGCATTTCTCGTCTTGTTCGCGCATGCGCTGCAATATCGTTCTCCTCACACAAACCATGAGTTAAAGCCGTGAACCCATACCTTTAAACATCAGTTTTAGCAAAGCCTCCCCAGAACTGTTTTGTCGTAAAGTAATCTTAGCTGGCAAAAGAGAAGGAATTTCTTCACTTTATTTCCTCTGTATACGCGCAAGACTGTGAATGCCAGCTTCTGTGTTTCTAAATCATCTCTACGGCTGTAACAGTCATGGAGGATGATTTAATTCGTGTTCTGCGGGGGCTCATTTGCAGTTTTATGCCGGCTGATTTTCCTTGCTTAAAGAAATCTCTTCCACTTCATACCACTTGGATGGTGCACGCGAGTAATACATGATATAGAGAGAGAAAGAGACACTGCGTGTTCTTAGAGGTACTTGACTATAAAGTTTGATGGAGTCTGAAGAAGTAGTGATTATAAGTTCACATCAGTTTAAACTTGCCAGGGGTTGAACTATCTAGGAGAGTTGAAGGAGGAAGGTACAGCAGAGAGAATACACAGGTACCAGGCAGATAAACTGATAAACGTTGGGTTTCGTCTAACAAGAAAAACAGGGGCAGCAAGGGTTTAGGGGCAGAAAAAAACAGGTGAGGGGAGAAATATGCAAGAGAAAAACATACAAAAGTGAGCGATTTTTTAAATAGTATTTTATTCTTAGAGTCTCTATCCACCATCCACTCCCTCTGCAATGTTGTAGAAAAGGGCAGAGTATAGAGGCTGACATTGCCAGGGATTCCCACGACTCATTTATAATTCTATTGAATGGTGCGAGTGAATTCTTCACTACTTCGAACTGCATGCAGATACCCCAACCAGGCGCATCCTTGGAATTGGTCCATAAACTTCAGAGAAATTGCTGGAGACGCAGTTAATGTTGCAGGCAACTTATTGATCCAGTTTTTTGGAACAATGTAAACTGAGCAGTTTTTTTTTTTCACCGCTGGAGACCCCTGCACCCCCCCTCCCCCTATCTGTCTGATATGTGCCCATGGGAACTGTGCACCAGTTCGGTGTACATGAAATGCATTCTTCAGCATGTGAGCAGTCGTGAATCAAAGCATGAAAACTACTGTTCAGCGTGTACACTGTGCCAAACAGCACTAGAACTGCTGAGTTTTCAGCTCGGGGAATAATATTGTCGCCTGGCCGTTCTCAGAGATCTGTTTCTACTTACATCTAGCAACATTCAAGTTTTGAAGTGGTGGAGCAAGTAGTTGCAATGGGAGTTAAGCTTTAGCGTGCACAATGTTCGGTCGAACGGAAGTCGTTTCCAGGGATTTAGCCGAAGAGCAAGCTGGGAGGAAAAGCGACTTCTCAGCACCTTCCTCTTTACAGCTGCCTGCTGGCCTTGTTTTGTGGCAGTCACAATAAACACGTTTTTCTGGTGCGTCCACAAAGTGGAGGAAATGCTTGTAATAGTAAAGATAACAAACAGTATATTTCGAAACACATGCGTACCAATATGTACTTCACTGTTAATGAACATTTTGGAAAGACCAGTGAAACGAGTAAAAAGGCTTTGTTGTTACGTATAAATATACACCTTCTGCCCTCCGATTTCACGGAAGAAGCTGTTCGTTTCATGTATGTTGCACCAAGGAGAATCTACTGTAATGTTCAAACTGACAAAAAAAGAAAAAAAAAGTTCTCGACATTATTTTATCACACGCCAACTTTCCATTTCCGGTACTGGTCGTTACGTACTTAGTTTAATCAGGTGGGCGGGGGAAGGGGTGGTAGCCCTCTTCAGGTAAGAGCCCCCAACCATCATTTCACCAGTCGGGGAAACACGAGCACACCTTCACGCATACACACTTACACACACACGATTTAGAGACAGGATGAAAAATGTTCATGTAATGATGTTTTCGCATGTAGGCACCATTTCTGAAGCACCTTCCAGTTTCTCCCCCAGAAGAAAGGCGCCTCGCGGACTAATTACAATAATTTTCAGTCTCGTGAGCTCGGGCAAGGTGGTAACACAATGCATTCGCCCGTGACAAGTCGATAGATACAGCCGCAGAAACGGAGCCAACATTGCGGAAACCGTCGTAGAAATGAAATTATGCGTACTCTTCCAGTTTGCTGAAACTGATCGAATTTAACACTGCGTGCAGAACGGCAAATTGAAGCCAGAGAAACAATGCAGGATTTAGAGGGTGGGGAAACCATGGACTCCTTTGAACCGAAAATAAAATTAGCAGCAGAATTTATCTTTATCATATTCGACGTTTGTCGTGCTTTTTTCATGTCGTTTCTGTTTTTTCTTCTTTCCGTGATAAATAATCCCATTTTCTATCCGCTCAAAACAAAGATGGCAGCCTAATCTTGTGCCATCAGAAAGGAACATAGCAAGCCAGGCAGGGTTTAGTTTTTGTCTCATTTGCTTCTGGTCTTTTTAATTTTTTTTTTGGTACTTGCTGTTCTTCCTGCTCGATCTCATCCAGTCTCCCGCCATTATTTTTTTCAAAACTACTCAGAATATAAGAGTATTGTTTTGTGATTGCCTCTGATAAGCATAGAGATTTGCTGGCAACATCGTTTTCTCATAGATCTAATCGTGAGTTTATTTTAGTTTCTGAGCATCCATTGTTTTGCAGTTTGCTGTCGGGTGTCACCTTGCTTGCACATCAGAGTTAATGGTTTCCTTTTATACTCAGTACAAACTTCTTCCTTCCACCAATTTCCCTTGTCTTCCACCCATTCGTTCTTGCTTTCTTTACTCCTGCCTTCCTTGTTCGTTCCTTCTTTCCACCTATTCATTCGTGGTTTCTTTGTTCGTACTCTCCTTCCACCCATTACCCCTCCTTCCTTCATTCCATCCATTCATCCTTGCTTTCTTTGTTTCCTTCATTTTTTCCACCCATCCACATTTGATCATTGATTCCTTCCCACCTCCTGTCCCCCCACCTTCTTTCCCTTTTGCCTTTTCCTTCTTTCCATCCATCGTTCCAGTTCTTCGCTTCGTCTGCCCATTCGGTGCACTGTACCAGCAACCCTTCCTGTGCGCTGTTTAACTCAGACTGAATCTCAAACTACTCTTCTATATCCTTCCATGCTCCCCCCCCCCTCCCCGACCGCTCACTGCCCTTTTACTCTGATTTTTTTTTCTTTGTGAGTCATTTACAGACTTTACCATTGCGATTGCTGCCTCAGAGAGCTACAGGCCACGCACGATGCCACTTAGCTGCCAGACATTAATGGAAGTATATCAGACCTGGCGTAATGCTACTTGTGAATTCTCCATCATAGCAAACTTTGTGGTTCTGCGGTTTATTGGCAGACCTAGTAAGAAATGTTCAGATACTTGTTTGGAAGTCGTGTTCTCTTAGTAGTACCCCCGTGCTATTTGGTGATTTTTCGCCCAGTTAGTAGATATACCACAAATTACAGAACGAACAGTCTCTACTCTGTATTTGATACGGAGATCTGTTTTGCGTTGATTCAGTTATGTGCGACTAAATGTTTTTCAAGTAATGGAAATGCGAGTCAAACCGTCAAAATGACAGGGTTTATAAATAGTGCAATAATGGTAATGTTGTCTATTAATGATTAAGTAAAGGGGTGTTATCGCAACTTTGCAAAAGAGAAGGGGGTAGGGTATGCAGAGACATGAGAGATTGATAGATCTAGATATGGAAAGAAGAGATAAATATACCAAAATTAAAAAACAAAACGGAGAACGGGCACCTGACCTTGGTTCGATAATGCACGACCAGTGACAGATGGCGCATAATGAAGTGCGTGCTCCGTCTGGGAGTGGCCTCTTTGAAACTTTCATTCACCACTCCATCCTCACGTTCCCCGTGCTGACACTTATAGAGAACCACACTCATCTTGACCGATGAAGGAACCCTTTTGGTTTCAAAATGATTCAGATGCTGCTCTCTATAAGGACTTAAGTATACTCCATGATCCACTGGAGAGACTATAACTGTTTGGAAGATAGTAAGTTTTGGGAAATTGGTCCACTCCTTTAATCATCTGAGTGGTCAAGTGGCACCGATTAGTTCCGGTACCATCGAGTTGTTGGTCTGTGTATGGGAGCATCAGTGCAGTCTCGAGAGGAGCGCGAGCACAGGATTTTTACCTGGTCGAGGTCTCGGCTTTTTGTGAATTCGGGTTGTGTTCACCACAAGCAGCGCACCTGTAAGGTTCAGCCCAACATCTACTTCCTATAGTTTGCCTGAACTGTAAACGGGAGGCCCTTACGTACCTGTGAAATGATTTGCGTTACATTTCCAGGTGTGTCTTTGAAGTCATTGTTTACATTTTTTAATCGTTTTGCTCTTAGCATTTAGAATTTGTTTCTTGAAATACGAGCACATTTCAAACTGGAAATTGCTTTTTCTTTTAAAAAACAATGATGATGATAATGATAATAAACATAATAATAACTTATGCCACCCGGTATAATCCATTTTTACACGTTCTACGCTGAATCTTTCGCTCCCTCTTTCAAATCCTTCCAATTTCGACCACTATAGTTTCCCAATTTATAAAAAATGCAACAAGAGTGAATGTAAATGATTAAGAGATCTATCCCCACTCTTGGGTAGGCATATTAATGCTGAGACTTTGAAACCCTTGAGCAGGCAGGACTGAGATTTTTTCTGGACACGGTAATGATGCGTCCAGTCACGGAAGCTCACAGTAACTGAGTAAGCGTGCGCAAGGGAAACTCTTGAGTATAAGACCGTATATTGACGTTTCCCTGTGTTGTATTCCTCGTTTCTGCCCAGGGTTCAAGATTCCACACCTGAATATACCGGGTCTAATATCTCCCTCTCTCTGTCTCTCCATCTCCCCCCTCTGCCTTCTCAATTTATGATATAAAGAAGAGCTTTGCACCTGCCTTTTGCATTCTTTTGTGTCATGTCTGAACTCCACCAGTCACATCGACATAGATATACATATATATGTATATCTTTATTGTCAGGATTAATCAGTGTAAATCCAATTTGCCGGTGTTATTTTGGAAGTTAATATGGTTTTAACTTTTACTGTGCCTTTGCAAACCTGGAGCAACAAATAAATTGCATACCGTCAGATTTGGACCGGAGAGGGGCAATTCTGCCTTTGTGTGTGTGTGTGTGTTTGTTTTAAACCCCTAATGGGGAAAATAAGAACTTGTGTGAATGTAACCAAATTCTGCCTTTTTTTGGGTACCTTTCTTTGACTTACGGAGCACTGACTTCTTATTTAGTAATTACACTATCGATTCGTCTCCGTGTTAGCTTGGATTTCTGTGTGTCTCCCCCCCCCCCCCCCCCCCCATTTTTTTTTTCCAAACTTGAACCTGCATTGTTTCATAGAATCTTTCAATGCGGGTGGGGGAACATTTTAACTATGTCATGCACTAATGGTGTGATCAAGAGTGAAGGCACCATATGCCAGAAAAAAAGGTAAAACTGCCGGTATTTGAGGGAAGAATATAGGTGTTAACTTGTGGGAGGAAATAGCTGGGCTCGGGCTTTACACAGGTATTTACTCAACCAGTTGTCACATTGAGAGATTTTGACGTAACACGTCGTGGTGGAACTTTTGACATTATAATTGAGCTTCCGGGATGGAATGGCTTTCTAGGCAACGGGAAATGCGCCTGAGAGTGTCAGTTGTGAAAGGTATGATTTTTTTTTTCCACGAACCCATGCATTGTGGATTTTGCACCTGAAAAATTGTGTTGTGGACGCTGCCAAGTAACTACGTTTCCCTCCAGCAAAAGCTTTCAGCTGGTAGAGAAGTATCATGTTGCGGTTGAAAATGTCCCGTTGTGAACTTCATAAAAATGCCCTGTTGTGAACCTCTTGAAAATCACTTAAAATCTGCACTTACTGTGGAGACTCAAAATAAGCATTTAGAGACTTGCAAAAGAATGGATCAAAATGAGATTGGATATCAAATAGATGTCGGTGTGGAAAGAACATGATTTCACAACAACAAGACGAACCCGATGACCCATCTGTAATGTGTGGAAGCTGTCGTCTTACTGCACCAGCAAAATACATCGCACAGAGTGAAGTTACAGCCAGGACAAGATAAACGAAAGTAATGAAGTAGGTCGTACAGTACAGTGCCGCACAGGGGGGAAGGTATGGTGGAAATCAGGACCGGAATACGTTGTTGTGGGTCCATGGTTGGTTCGTTTGTGTAGTTGTAGAGAGATGCGGTAGGTGGTTTTATTTATGCGGGGGGGGGGGGGTGACGATTTATCAGTTTCATATTTGAGACGGCCACAGATAGTGGTTGTAACATTTTGTTCAGCATCAACATTGGCTACATTTCAAGCGTGATTCAAAGTGGGAATTTTCCTAAGGTAATATCGCTAAGTTATCACCCCATAATAATTCGTAAACATAATTTGAACCACCGATTTCTTGTTTTGTTTCACGAGTTAAAGAGTGGGAAACACTTTGTTCAAAATCACACTCATGGCCACGACCTTGTGTCACAATCTCATTAGTGATTGTTCTGAGACCGCGCCTTACTTTTCTTAAGTTCCAGGTAGTGTGGGCGTTGGATTCCACGGCCCTGCCGGATGTTTAAGGGAAGACCAGCGCCTGCTGGGACGGATGGTCACCACATTTGCATCAGTTATCTGATTGGCTTCCCACAGCCCGCGGAGACTTGCCCGTGAAAATTTGCGGCACAGCAGGCGCTAATCTGCATTACCCCTCAGTAGTTTACTTTAGAATCTGCGTACAAGCCCACAGACACATGGGCATCCACATTTCTACTCACCACAGCCTGTATCGTTTCTGTTTAATGCATAGTTGATACTCGGCGAATCGCCCTTTCAGTAAATCAGGCTAGCTTCATTTTCATTCCAGTCAGTGACCACGGTTGCAGAAATGCCCGTCAGTCTGATTTTCTCTTTGGGAGGTTTTACCTGGGGGAAGTTTCAAGCTCGGTATCGCACTTCCTGGCGCACAGGGTGAGCCCATGTAGGTGATTCTTCGGGGTCTGCAAGCATTTGTTGTCAGGTCATTTTACGTAATTGCGAATTTAATTGGAGAACAATACAAATATATAATATTGTAAATAAAGAAAGTATAACGAAGTCTTCAGCTGGTCACAGGTAATTGGGATTACTTCGTTAGACAAAATGTCATTCAAACACACAAACACAGAAAGAGAGAAAGAGAGAGAGACACACACACACACACAGAAAACCAGAAATGTTATTTGAAATTGAGACTTTGAAGCTAGTGAGGTCTTACAAAGGCAGAGGATTAGCGCTAAAATATAATATACGCAACTGGCAATGATGTATCAGTAATTTATGGAGAGCTGCAAAGCCAAAAAGCAAAATGCCAATAATTTCCGTTTGAACCCCAGCGGCAGCATCCTGTGGTGAAGATGATAATGGTTAGGAAGATTAACTGATATCAGGAAACCATCATCAAATTTGCCTGTGAGCTTTGGTCAGTATGCTCCTTTGGTGCGCTTGACTCATTCTTGCGGGGAGGCTTGAGAAAGTTGCATCTTTCGAGTCATTCCTGCAGGAGGCAGAGTAATTGATTGAATCTTTTGCTGCTTATTTATTGACGTCTTGCGGGTCGGAGTATAGTCCTTTTATGTTTCCGTGACCGATTCTCGTGAACCCAGTTTTCCGACTGCAGTCAGCTCAGGGACCCTTGTTTGCTGTGTCATTAGTTGACTTGTATAACATTATCTTTGTTTGAATTTTCCCTCCTTGTCATTAGAGTGACAAGTGTTGGCGTGGGACTCACACGTTTCCACCACACAGCAATCAGGTTTTACTGGTTTATAACACTTGGCGTTCTCACGTTCTTCCGACTTTGCATGTATTTCCTAGTCTGCTGAAGGAAGCAGCCGACTTTTGCACTCTGATTTTTTGTATTGTTATTATTGTTAACATTATTATTTAGTTAAAATGCAGTTAAATCTTTTCTGACTGTTTCACGCGCATAAACATGTTTTTGTTTTCTTCTGTCATTGCCAAGTCCTAATTGACTCTCATTGTTATGTCCTGACATTGACCTACATCTGAGTTCTTCCTCCTCCCCACCACACAACACCCAACGGCTAATAGAGACATTAAGTCTTGAACAATCACCTTGGGTTTGCCAAAATAAGTCCCAGAATCACCAAACACCATCAGGCCCCTGCAGGCAGCTTCCGCTATTAAATTTGTAAACCTTCATTCCTGTGGAGACCTCAATTTGAAAAAGAGTCACTAAGGGTCAGGAAAGTGGATATGCTATCAAAGGCCGGGTAAAAGGTTGGCGAGACCGGGCCCCGGAGCGGGACTCGGCCACATAACAAAGACCAGGCACTCGACTTAAGACTCGGTGAATGAAGCAGAGTAGAGAAAATCTCAGGTGCGATCGACACGGCATCAGCCCCGATTTAGCGGTGTCGGGCGGGAACACGGTGTGTAACGGCCGGGGATAAGAGTCTTATATTGAGGGAGTACGTGAGAATAGTGTTTTTAGTTCGTGTCAAGGATATTTCCACAGTTCTGTCTGGTTTACATCTAGATCTATTGATTAATGGGGCACGAGATAGGAAGATAGCTAGCTAGTTAGATGGATGGATGAATGGATGGACGGGCGGACGGACTAACGGGATGGATGGTGTCGCGATGTGGGTTAGATGGGGAGAATTCGACTGACACTCTTTCGAGGTCCGCTCCCACAATCGACGAACATACAAAAAAAAATACTTGCACTCTAAAAACTAAATAAATCAATTGCTTTGATTTTTAGCAGAACTGTAGGGCAGTTTAATTACAGGAATTAATGTAACAAATATAATTATAAATATAAATATCAATTCAAAGGCAACTGAATCTAACTAATGAAACTACAGCTTTCTATAAAGACTAACTTATTCACTCTAACTACTTGCAGGTCATATGAGTTAGATGCCAAATAGAATCCGCGCACGTGGCGACGGATATAACAGTTTAAATTCTATTAATTCAATGAGACATGTTATGATATGGACATTTCCTCTAGACACGCCATGGAGAATGCTTGTACAACCATGCGTTGTCTCACGGTAGCTCTGAAACTGTCTTCAAAAGTAAGTAGAACGGTTCACTTTCATCATTACAAATTAGTATGGACTCTCACCATGCGGCCCTCACTGGGAGTGAGAGCGCTGGATGTAAAAGCTGTGGGTTCATATCAAACCAAGTAGCTTAGGCTCTGGAGCTTTAAAACATCACGCTCCTCACAATATGGACTGCTCAACTGCGTCTCTATGTCTCTCATCTGGCTGAGGACTATCGCGGTCCACTTTGTAAATGGATTGTCTACATGTGGCCTCTATCTAAGCTCTGCACGGGTTTAAATACTAAAGCTATGTCTCGACCTTCCGTCCAGATTCATACATTTGATTGGTGCAGTCGCTGGAGCTCAGCCTGCAATATTAATTTATGCTTGTCACGGCCTTGCGCCAAATCAAGGTCAATTTTACGGTCTAGACAAAATTTAAAATGCGAAAGATTAACTACTAAAATCTTCAAACCCCGTGCTTTCTACTCTTATGCACGAATTTCCGAACGCCAACTAAGCGTCTAAATAAACTACCTTTACTCGCCCCTTATCTATGTTAATCAAAATCACGGGGTCGAAAACTGCTCTGTCATTCCTAGCTATACATTTATTCTGTCTCGCCCCTCCTTCTCTCCATCTATCAGAAAAAAGGTGTTTCAAAACAAACTGTTCACGAGAACAGCTCAAGGACAAATTACGCTGGTTATAATCAACAAGATCGTAAAAATTAACTCACTGACGTCGTGACCTAGCACGGCATTTATGATCCTAATGTGATCATGACAGATGGGTGGGTGGATGGATAGATGTATGGATATGTGGATATAATACGGGTGGGTATATGAATGCATGGATGATTAGATGGGTGGGTGGATGGATGGTTGGGTAGATACACAAATAGGCAAGTAAAATTTACCCCGTCACGGTCTGGGCCTTGTTGAACTCTCCGCGAGATGAGTAATGCTTGAGAGCAGTGCCAAGCTTAAATTTTAAGGTCCTGATTAAGGATAGGGTAATTAAGAAGAAGAAAGAGATAAAAGGAGGGCGTGCCAGGGAATAGCGATCCTAAACGGAAAGCACTCTGATGTGTCGCAGATATAATGGGGCAAGACGGGCGAAGGAAACGAGAAAATAACTCATGGTAAAGATATAGAGAAGACTTATCTGATCTTGACTGTCGTTTGTAGGAAGTGAGTCGGAGAGATAGTGGGAACTCTCGGATGGGAGAGGTTTGTAAACTGTGCAGTGCTAATCTTTCAATCGATTCTCTGCTTGTCAGCATGGCTTGACATCATGTGATACGTTACGTGTCAACACTGGCGAGCGCTCTGACCTTCTCGTTTCCTTCCATCCCTTCATTTTCCACCTCCTTCCACCCCCCCCTTCCCTCTTCATCAATTCTGCCCGTCATTGCAACTGCAAGCATGTACTCACCCTAGCATGCAGACATTGCGGAAGCATGTCTAACGTTGCTGAATACCAGATCGATCGCTGGTTGAAGAATTGTTGTTTGAATAGAAGATTTTGTTTTCCTGTGTCAAGAGATTGAATTTAATACATCTATCGAGGTAATTATGATTTTTATGTGTAATCCAAGCGCTTTGATAAACTGGATTAGACATTGGGTGGGATGATTAGTAAGGTGTAGGGGAGGGATGAATTTTGTCAACGAGAAAGAAAGGGGATTTGGGGGGGGGGGTGAGAGTGGAGAGGTATCTTGGGTCTGTAAGACGCAGTCAGTATTATCATCAGGGGATCAACGCCGGCAACTGGCACGTGACAGAAATAAAAGAAGGTAATAGGGAAGGGAAGAAAAAAAAAACGAGCAAAATTGGAAAGATTGTTAGATTGGGCAAGGACGGTACCAGGACCGTTATTATCACCATTATTTCCACCATTTTCATTGTCTTCACCTAAGTTCTATTCTCACTACTAATTACCTTGATATCACTGAGACAAGCAATTATGGGAGGTTGGATGGGTGGGTGAGGGGAGAGAGAAAGTGAAGTCTACCGGTTTATGAAGCAGATAGAAATATTTCAAAAGAAAAAAAAAAAAACCCAAAGCATCAAGTATTTATCTCCATCAGCCTCACTCAAAATTCTGTCTTTGTCTGTGCATTAATTTATCAGTGTTTGTAGCCAGGAGCATGATACCATAGCTAGGTAAGTTAGGCAAGTGCACACATCTTTATCTGAGTCGTTATCAAAATGTCTTTTTGGCATCAGCTGGCATTATAACTGACTGTTTTACATTGATCGGAGGGTGTTTGTATGTGAGGGAGTGATATAGATGTAGAGAAAGTGAGTGGGTTTGCACCGCATGCCCTCCTTTGTTGCCTACCGGTTATGAAATGTCAAGTTTGATCTATCAGAGATCCCAGGCACTTGCAGGTTTCTGAAGGGCAAATGTTGGCATCTTTCACTCATATTGTCTGCCTGTTGTCGCCTAGTCAGGTCTGTATGGAGGAGTACAAGATGGCACGCGTGCATTCGAGTGCACAGGTTGCAGTGTGAGAGATGGTAGAGATGAGACAAAGTTTGTAGCTTGACATGTGTGTTTATAGAGCATATTATTTTATCTGTTAGCATGGTGTCATGTAGGGAACCTAGGAAGGACAAGGTTTCTTTTTGGTCATCACGCAAAAACGAGAGAGAGAGAGACAGACAGACAGACAGACTTGCATTACCAGATCTCTGTGTCAAGAACAATGTCCTGTAAGCCTGTCTTCCGATCTCGGTGCCCCCACCCCCACCCCCCTATAGAGCGAGAGAAAGAGACAGACTTGCATTGCCAGATCTCTGTGTCAAGAACAATGTCCTGTAAGCCTGTCTTCCGATCTCGGTGCTCCCACCCCCTACAGAGCGAGAGAGAGAGACAGAGAGAGAGAGAGCGAGAAAGAGAGAGAGCTTTCAGGTTAAGTTGAGAGTGTTAAATATTACACGGGATTAAGGTTGTTGTGGCTGTTTTTTAATGTTTATATGCCACGCGTGTTTATTTTTACACTAGTTTCGCCAGCTATTCAAAGAAACCTAGATCGGATTTACACTTGAAAGACCTGACTCTTCATAAATATAGAATCGCATTTATTGAGTATGCCGTTTGAAGTTGCTAGAGAGTCATTTCTGTTCCTTCAAATGCTTCCCTTCGTGTCTCTTTCTCGCTAAGCATCTCATACGTCTTTATTCTGAAGGAGGAAGCTGATGCAGCGGGAAAAAAAAAAAAAAAGATCCAGGTCTGATACTCATAAAACTGAAGTAAGATCGAGAATGATTTTATTTACACTTTTTCAGCGGATTGGATGGCAATGTATCTCAGTTTAAATTTCCCGAGGGGAAAACACGAAGTGGATGGAAAAGGAAGAGTGAGGAACCCAACAGAGAATGAAAAATCAACAGCAGAAAATAATGGAAGCGAAGTAGACGAAGGAGGAAGAAATATTAAGAAAAGAAAAGAGAGAACATGACGAAGAACCAAAGAAAGAATTAAGCAAACAAGGAGGAAAAAAATGAATAGAGTAAATACGGAAAATAAATAAGTAATAGAATAAAATATGTGACAAGTGAGTAGGCGAAACTTTTTGGTTTTGCTTCGCTTTCTTCTAAACGGGCCATTTATGTTTTTAAGTTTTCCTGGCGAAAATCTTTCAGACCGCTATTTATTTGTTTTGAGTGATACGCTTTTCCTCGGTGCAGTCCCCTCCTTCCACCCCCACCTCATACAGTCATAGCTTAACAGAATAAAAGTTTTTTTTTGACGAAACGCTGTTCGTGATACCTGTCCACCTTATGTCAGTTATATCGAACCGTAATAGCGTGACCCGAGAATAAAGCCGGTCCCAGTGTAGCTCTGTAGGTCTGTGTCTGCGCTAGCGCGAAGCACGCTGGCCGCGTGTCACCCCAGCCGCACATTGGGTTATCGTCTGCGGCGTCTGTAACTGACAGGGCTGCCTTGCTATTTTTAGGTACCGTGTAACCGCGGCCCCCCCGCAACAGGCTCAGTTGACCTAGATTTCGAATTGAGTGCAGTTGGAGTGAGTATCAGTATCACAATGGCTTCATCATCAGACGAAGATGTTGGAATCGGTCTTGCACTGTATTTGCTTTCGGATGGAAAAAGAAAGCGACGCTTTCGCGCACACCCAATAAACAAAGAGAGAGAGCACAGAGGGGTCATGTCCAAGCTGTATCCTCAACTGTGTGATGATGAGGATAAATTTCATAATTATACTCGGATGAGCAGAGTCGCTTTCGAGGAGCTCTTGACTGCTGTGCAAGATGATATTCGAAAGCCAGACACCAACTTTCAGCGGGCAATACCCCCACGAGAAAGACTTCTATTGACCCTTAGGTAAGTTTTTGTTAAGTTTTGGTTTAACGCCACATGCAACACTGTAAGGTCATTTACGAGGCAGAACCTTCGAATTTAAGGTACATCTCCAATAGGACGGGGTCGGAGCCATGAAAACTCCGAAAAAAATCTCAGTAAACCTCCACGGATTCGAACACAGGATCTCCTCGTCAAAAGGCGGGCGCACTACCGCTCGGCCATCGACACCCCCTTTGTAGACTACTTTCGGCCATTCCAGGTTTCATGTAATGATAAATAACATTGTTTTGGTTTGACTTGTGTGCTTATCAGCTTATTTTTGTTGTTGTTTCTTTTGTGTGTGTGTGTGTGTGCATTATACTGTCCCCGCGGTTTTATGCAATTTTATGCAATAACTCAAAACACCCAAAATCGACTTTGATGCCGAATCGAAGAATCAGGTCACAAATCTGCAATGTCTTGTTAGTTATTAATTAATAATATTGAAGCTATTAAATGCTGTGATTAGTATGAATGTTAATTTGAATATATAAGCAATTTAAAAACTGCATAGCAATGATATTCTGGGAGACTGATAAAAACAAAAAAGTCTTGCAAATATATCTTTTAATAACACAAACAATTTAACAAAAAATCAAATATACACAATAGTAGCACTAGCAGCATTTTCATCTTCCTCCTCCTCCACCATCTCAAACAATAAATTGTAAATTTTGCGGAGGTAGGTCCTTTTCCTCCTACCCGAGAGGGTGGCCATGTGAGGCAGAAGGCCCCTGAGACTCTCGAGGTCTTCTTTGTGCATTGAGTTTGATGCACTGTCTTGCATCTTTGCTTCCAAGAAGCGGGCCGCCTTCTCCTTGAAGAGGTCATCTTTTTCGGGAGTAGGGGTCGCTCTCTTCCGCTGTTTGTTGACAGGGGCAGGTGTGGCTGGTTCCAGAGGCTGTGACTCTAGCTCGTCAGATGGTGAAGGGGATGGGGATGATGTGCTGGGAGTGGTTTCCTCAAAGTCACCCTGGCTGCCACTCACCGAGGCGCCCTCCTCCCACAGTGGCTCAGGCTCGGAGGAGCCTAAATTGCCCAGCATAGAGCCATGCTGCATGTGTGGCTCCAGGAAGCTCATCTGTTGAGCCAGGTAAAACTGGGGCTTCTTTTTCCCAGGTGCACCTGAGCCACTGGGTAGATTCTGGCTTGACCGACTTCGGCTGTATGAGCCTCTCAAATTCTGCCACCTTTTCTTGGCAGAATCAGCTGAAAGTGAAAGTAAAAAGATGTTATGTAGAATAATATTTTTTTTTAACCCATAAGTTGGCAGAATCATGGTTTACATGGGTACAGTCAGTCCCTGTCAGAATAGATAATATGGTACTACAGGGAGTGTTGCAATTGAGGGAATGGGTTGTGCTGTAGAGAAGTAAGGCTGGAGCATGATATATATATGTATCATGCAAACACAAATTTAGGAACTTTCAACATCTTTTTTTCCCTTCCAGATATCTTGCCACTGGAGAAAGTGCAAGGAGCTTGCACTACCAGTTCCGAATGGGCGACAGCACTGTGCGCAGCATTGTGTACGACACATGCGAATGTCTCTGGCAGAAACTGTTGGACAAGGAAATGCCTCGCCCTACTGAGGAGACTCTGAAGGAAGAAGCAAATGCCTTTGAAAACATTTGGCAGTTTCCCCATTGTTTGGGAGCAGTGGATGGGAAGCATATAAACATTGAATGCCCCCCCAACTCTGGAAGTGCTTTTTTTAACTATAAAAAACATTTTTCTATTGTTTTGCAAGGTGTGGCTGACGCAAAAGCCAACTTCCTTGCAGTTGATGTAGGGGATTCAGGAAGGCACTCGGATGGTGGGATACTGAGACATTCTTCCTTTGGTAAGGCTTTAGTACAGCAGCAGCTGCCTCTCCCACAACCTGATGAGATTATGGGAGAAGTCTTGCCATACGTGTTTGTGGCTGATGAGGCGTATCCACTTCACCCAAACATCATGAGACCCTTTCCTGCCAGAGGGCTTGATGACGTACGTAGGATTTTTAATTACAGGTTGTCGAGGGCACGGCGGATTGTGGAGTGTGCTTTCGGCATAATGGCACAGAGGTGGGGGATTTTAAAGACAACTCTGAGGATCAACCCTGACAATGCTAGGAAAGTTGTACTAGCGTGCTGCATACTCCATAATTTTGTGCGGAGACGACAACCTGCGAGTGTGGATTCTGCTGCCGAGGAAGCATCAACAGATGAAAACCTCTTCCAGCTACAACACGGTACAGAAAGGTCCATGTCCAGTACCGGAAGGCCAACCCAAGAGGCAATGGTAGTGCGAGAGAAATTTGCAAATCTCTTCATGACAGGCCTTGCTGTCCCCTGGCAGTATGAAAGGGCTCATGTTCGCCCTGCTGCAAATGCATAAATAAAGTATGTACATATGTACAGATCTATAAGTATAATATGTATTTTTTCTTTTCAATATCAAAAATGTTTAAGCATATTATGCATCTGTGAAAATATATGATGAGTAAAGCGCCTTGAGCTCATTTTTCTTTCTGAGGGAAGGCTGCAGTAACATTATTATTATTATTATTATTATTATATTTATTAATATATTATAAGCATACAGTCGGGTTTGGATAAAAAATCATTTAAGCTTAAGATAATTATTTTTTTTATTGGTTAAAATAAAAGTGTTGCCAGGTCCTGTTCTGACTTTCTGAGCACAGTTGAAAAATACTGAGATTGTAGGCCTAAATAAACTAGCTTTGAAATCTCACCTGTGCAACCCGCGCAAGAGGCTACTGCTTTCCATTCTGCTTCAACCTTGAAGCGGTCCTTGTACCCTGGTTCCCTCGGGTTGTATAGGACAGGATGTTTTTTAACTTCCTCAATTAGTCTTTCAGTGAAATCCCGATCAGACATTGACTGGGTACCGGTAGCCATTCTAAATTTTCCTGACATAAAAAAGAAAAATATTTAACCTCAGGCTTATCTGGTGGAACTGCTGTTTTAGTGTAACTACAATCTTAAGTCTAAAAGCTAGTACATTTTAATTGTTTTATCTTTACCATGTTACCAAAATGCTATCCTGTATTCATACATATTTCTTTTTTTGACTACGTTTAGTTCCATTTTATCCTAGGAATTTGCAATGGTTCTAACATTAAACGTTGTACACAATAAATTGGCATACATGTATGCGTCATACTGCCATCATCATAAATTTAATCAAATGTGCCTTGGCTTTTTATTATACATGACATATTAAATTTTGCGCGCGTTGTGTGTGTGTGTGTGCGCGCGCGCTCACCCGTGGGCGGTAGGGATGAATGTAGTCCGAACAGCATGGATGGATAACCGCTACCTGTCTATGTGTATTATTATGTAACTACATGTGTGTACTATGTACTATGAAACACCAAGCCAATGTGCCAGTGACTGGACAATAAACGTTGATCTTATCTTATCTTTTCTTATCTTAAATTAACTAATTCCAGTCTCCTCAATTCTTCTACTTTCATCCTTACCTAGCCCTTGCTTCGAGATTTGTCTATGGACACTGCACACCAGATACTTTTTATTAGAGATTTGGATAGATTCTGTAGTGAATACTTTAAAATTAAATGTAGATCAAGATCAAGATCAGATTTATCTATCTAGAATCTAGGCCTTTATAGAGATTATTCCTCTGCATCCCAATTCCTGAACTATCAATCTAGATCTAGATTCTAGAACCAGAGGCCAGAAGCACACAGTCCACAGTTTTCACTACATGTGAAAAGTAGGTCAACCTTTCGATTGGAAATTTTAATGTATGATAAAGTGCATTTCTTGGGATTTTGTGGTCAGGTGTCGATTCTAGCACCAATATCTAATAGTAAAGCACCTAATAATACTTACTTCTTGCTGATTTTGATGACTTGTGAAGGATTTCGGTAGAAAATGCTCAAGAAGCGAGGCTGCTCTGACAGACGTGTTTTACGACACAGTTGAATGGGCCGTCTGACGAGTCGTGCAAGCCCGCTGGTCACAGACGAACCACACAGCGACGCTGTTCAAGAACACAGCTTGTATCGTGTTCATTTGCATGGTGCGTGCGAGGTCAGCTAGACTACAGAGCTACAGAGCTACGCTGCTTCCAGCCTAAATGTCACACAGCACCGTGTTATTCTCAGGTCAGAATTTTTTTCTCTCCCAGCTCAACCCTTTCTACAGATAGAAGATGCTGTGGTTATTCTTTTCCATTTGCAGTACACAATATGCATTTCTGCCAGGTGAACAGGCATTGGAACTAATGTTCATGGTAGGGGAAATTTACCCTTGGAGTAAAAAGGGATATTTTACCCTATTTTCCAGTCGGTTTGGGGATGTTATGATGAAGAGGCTGTTGTTAGGGGAGCGTGAGACAAAGTTTGTAGCCTGTCGTGTGTTTATAGAGCAGATGATCTGTTAGCATGGTGTCATGAACATGTGAACATACCCCAGTATTTTCTGTATTTGGCTTTGTGATTAGACTATCTGCGAGTGTACCTATCTGGGATCTGTTAGGCCCCGAATGTAAGATAGGGTAAACCTCGCGGTTTAATGATGATACGGGTGCTGCTGGAATCATCAGTAAAACTTGATATCGTTAACTACAACCTGACAACAATAACAACATCTGAATCATCATAGTTGTGGGGGCATCTGGGGAGATGGTGAAAGAGGCCCCTAGCGACATTGCATTGCAACACGGCTGTCATTGTAATCTTTGTCATGTCGGATAATAAGATTAACAATAGAAGCAGTTTGAGCATTATTGTTGCAGCACGTCATCCAGCACGATCTGACAAGAACAGCAGTGGGAAAGGATGGAGGTGGTACTATGAGGGTGGGGTCTGCAGCGGTCTCTCTGTACATTGCGCTCTATCTAAATGCTGTCACTGTTATCATTTTAGATCAAGCCATACATTTTTGCACCAGGAGGGGGGAAAATGTAGAGGAAAATTAGAGAGACCTTTTAGGGCTTCTGAATTTATTACTGTTGTTATTATTTAATATTATTAACGCCGCTCCTTTTTTAAATCCAAAATCTCGTTCTTAGATCAGGATTGTCCTTTGTTTTATGGATTTGTTATCATTATTTTTGTCGCCATCGCAGTAACATTTAGATTACAATGGACATGAAATATTACTTCAATATTTTGTTCTTAGGCTTAATGGAGATGAAAATAATGCAAGCTTTCCAAACAGGAAAAACACACACACATAAATAATCTTCTTCATTTCATCCGCCGAGTCCTCCAGGCGCGTACGCAACTCAATTTCAAGCTTTTATGCACACACATCGCCCTTTTAACCTGAAGAATCCCTTCAAGTGAATACGTTTTGAAAAAAAAGAAAAAGAAAAAAAGAATGTTTTATGTCTCCCAAAAGGGAGGGGGGGGGGGGAGGCACTTCCTTCGTTTACCAGCTCACGGGAGCTGAGTAACCTTGCCTTGCTCAGCACCTTCATATTAAAGCAGCCTGTATTCAGGGGTTGTTGAGCGCTCGGAGAGTCTGCCCACTCGTGTTGTCTTCACTCGCGGGTCGCAGGTGTACTTATAGACAAACTTTGATAATTTTTTTTTAAGTGCTGGGGAGTGGGATGAATAGGCGTAAAAAAAAAAAAACACACACACAAAAAAAAAAACAACATTGGTGCGGAAGGGGTGAAGCTTAGCCATAGAGTGTAGCGCTAAAACGTGATAAGTGGTGATAATTTTACCAGATGGAATAATGTAACCGACACAGGTGCACGTGACGAAATGGTGGGGAGAGGGTAGGAGGAGGGTGTGTGCTTAGGGTGGCGGCAACGGGTGTTGAAGAGGAAGTAAGCATATGCCGAGACTTGATAATTGAGGGCAATTTTCCTTTGTGAAAGAAGTAATTTGATTTGCTGATTGGTTAGCACAAGAGGTTGGGACCTGGGAAGTCTGCGGGTATTGAAATTGTTGTCGCGAGTGCATCTTTTATCAGTCTGTGTCGGGTGTGTCCTAGAAGAGACGTCACTGCTGTTGTTGCGTTCCCCCAGCCCACCCATTTTGTTTGTGTGTATAATCTTCTGTGTTAAGACCGGCAACTTGTCTTGATCTGTATCTCCTGTTATGTTAAATTCCCACCTTGTCTGTCTCCCAGTGTCTCCTTTTCTGTTGCGGGTGGTTGGTGGGTGACTCTGGTAGGGTCTCATTCTGTTCTGTCGCTCTTATATATTTTGTCTGTTGTCTTGTTTTTTTCCTAGCACCCCGACAGAGAGTACGTATTTTATAGAGAGATCTCACTTCCGCCAAATTGCGAAACTAGGTCGCTGCCATAAACAAGAAATTGAAGAATTGAAAGAGACCGTCTTCACCAAAGAAAGTGTGTGCATATCTGTTTACTGTGGTTTGTTCATATTTTTGGGCTGATTGAAACTATTTACAACCGCTTGTAAGTTCGTACACCCCCAGGAAATGCACAAACGGGTATTGTTTATCACAGCTACCTACTTTCCGCTCCATGCTAACAATGGTTTCGCGGCGCCTCCCGTGTCTCGCACTGCAAATGGACCAATAGTGAAACCTCTCTAGACCATACTGACGGACTCTCTGACCCCAATAATGACAGTTATCGTGTCCACGTGCTTTACTCAAACTCAAACACATTTTCTGTTTATTCCCACTCTGTTTCTTAAATATGCTGTTTACTCCTACTTTGTCGAGGGCTGGACTCCTACTTTGTCTGTATCTCTGCAACTGCCGACTCATACGTGTATTTTGTCATGTCTATGTATCTTTTGCTGTGGCGGCATCCCAATTTGTACGTACGAGTGAATCATATTTGTTTGTTTTGGTTTCCCACTTTGTCTGTCTGTGCCTCTTGCTGTGCGTGACTCCTTTTATCTTTGTAAATTCTGGTGTGTTGAGAGGAAGTGCCGGCGTGTCTGTCTGTCCGTCTGTATCTCCAGTAGATTATTGACACACAAACCGTCAAGTCTGTCTGCCTGTATGTCTGATAGTGTATGCAGTGTAATCTCAATACCTCATACACCACCCCTCCCCGGATTTCTCTGTCTCTGTCTGCCGGCCTATTACCAGTAATTCCCCCTACTGGTTCCCCGTCTCCACCTCGCTGGTCTCCCCCCCCCCCCCCCCCCGAACGGGTTCCTTGTGATCGAGTTTGAAGAAATTATTATCAGCCGTGTTTCCCTAGTCTTACACATCTCTGCCTAAGTTTCTCGCCTTCTGCCCAGTCTCTTTCTTTCTTCTACTTACACCTCTCCACTTTCATCCTTTTGTTCATGCACGTCTATCTGCATTACGCATACACGTGTCGGGTGTCTCCTTGTTGCATGGCAGCTTCCACCACTTAGGCAGTGAAAGGACAAACAACATACTTGCAATTGCAATGTGGACTTTCAAAAAGATTTTGGTGTATGTAACGTAGCAGCCATTGTTCTCCTCCTATTGTGTGTGCACTTCCCAACATCCCACACTCTATGAGCTTCTTTTGTTTCGCTGTCGTGTTCTGAAATTTCTCTTTCTTCAGTCTCATTACAACGCTTTGTGTTCATTTCTGTCCTTTGTTTACTTTGCGCCATTTTTAAAAAAATGATAATATTGTTGAATCGAGTATTTTGTTTTTCCCCCTCTCGTGTTGTGTTAAACTTCAGTGCACAGCTGTGGCTGATGAGGATCATCTATACCTTATTTTGTATTGGTATGCTTTGTTCTCATCCTCTTTGTCTTTACTGTCAATGATGCAAAAGTCAGGTCGCTGTTAGTGTTAGATGCATTCTTTCTTTGTGTAGCAGTCACCAGACCTTCAGTCCATGATTCATGGTAGGAAATGGAAAATTTCATCACTCAGTGAACAACAAACATCTTGTGTACAGCCAGAACACGAATCTTTCAGAGCAGAATATGGAAAGCGCATGCTATGTCTAGGGTATTGCTGTTCAGTGATTTAGGATGTGCACCTGAAATCTTTGTTAAAAATGAAATCTCATATCTAACGTATAGTACTAGCCCCATTCACTGATGTTGAATGGGCAACAGGAACAGCCGAGCATGTTCAGCAGCTACAGCTACAGTTGTTGTTATGTGTATTTCTGTTTTGAAGTTTTCAGTTTAGAACTATTTTTTATTTTAGCCCTGCCATGCAAACGGGTAGTGCTGCTGTTCGAACTTTTGACGGCTGTTATAAATCATGCAGCCCTTCACCACCCCTCCCAGCAACTATAACAATGCGTTTGGCCGTTTGGTTTCTCAGTTTTGGCTGTTTTTCCATTCATTAATATTTGTTGTCCAATTTCCGTTCTTTCATTCTGTTGATAATGATACCTCCTTCTCGCTCCAATCTTCCCCCCCCCCCCCCCGGAACAAATTCGTTTGACCTCGTTTTTTGTATAAACTTCTTTTGGTCGTTGGCCAGTTTATCCGACCATCTGATTGTGTGTCCTCACCTATTCAGTTTGATTCCCTCCTCCTCGCCTCTGTTCTCCCCCCCCCCTCCCCCATTTTTTTCCCCCGCTCATTTCTCTGCTCGCCCTTAAATCAACGAAACTATTGAAAAGGAAAATAGGTGGATCATCCAGCCCGTGCCATATTTTTATTGTTCACTAGACACAGACAGGAGAGCTGCAGTGCTTAGATCTATGCAAAAGATGACACACAGCACTCATTGCACCCGAGAATTCTGCCATGTCCACCCTCTCTAGGGACCTCACGACTCGCCCGCAATCCATAGAACCAGGCAGTGTAGCAGTGGTCGGTTCCATGACAATCCCTCTGCCATAACTACCTTTTTAGAATTAATTTTTGAGAAGGGCAAGGACGTGAGGAAGGAAAAAAAAAAGGGAGTGGGTGGGTGGGTGGCGGCTTTCCAATCCATTATCTCGTACGTTCTGGATTCAAACCATTTCCTTTAATTTGCAACTTTTGTATAATTGATCATCCGTCAACCGTCCGTGTGGAATTAACGTTATCTTAATTCAGCGCTTCTGATTGAAAATGCGGGCGTGAGAAATGTCTGTTTCGTGTGGTGTAGGGAGATAAAACGGGGTTGGAAAGTGGGGGCCTTGGGAGGGGAAGTAATGAAGTATGTGATAAAGATGTTAGAAAAGAGTAAGGGGGGTGCACTTTAATGCAAAGTAAACCCCCCCCCCCCCCCCGTGGTTAAATATAAATAGGTGGAGGTTTGCGCCCTGTTTTATGTTTTTCCAGACCACGAGAAAGGGAATGGGAGTTGGCATGCATATTTCTAGCTCACAACACACATGGGGGCGAAAACAGTTCATCCAGAATAAAGTGTGTGTGTGGGTACCCCCCTGACTTTTTAGATAAAGTGAAGTAAAGTTTAGATGAAGACTGGGAAAGGGGGTATGATGGTTGTTTGGAAAATGTAGCAAATATCAACTTTGTGAAAGTTATCACATTTTATGATCTTATCAGGGCCATCACATTTTTATTTAATAATGAGCTTCCTTTGGGCGAATGTACATTTCATACACTCGGATTTCTTGTTTTATTTTGATGTTGTTAATAAGTTTACAAGTCCCTGATTTGAATTTGAACAAGAATGACACATAAATGTATAAATGTGAAAATTATTCTTAACAAAAGAAAAAAGTGTCTGACATCCTTAAATCTTCAGGTCCTTCAGTGGAAATACCGGGTTTTCTGTCCCATCTTTCTCCATTCCCCCGGGCCTTCTAGCTGGACGTGTCATCGACAAGATGGAACATAAGGATCACTTGGAAAACATTTGAAGATTCGCGTCTTTAATTTTGACTCTGTGAAAATGATACCGGGCAACGATTTGTTTCATTGCTGTAAAGTTAAAGGAACATTGGTGTGTTACAGTAGATGCATTACTAAGGACAAGACGGTCCCCCTTTTTCATAGACATGCAAGAAGGAAAGTACTTGACCTTTCGGGGTGCAAGACCATCTGTATGGAGATGAGAGTTTAGTTAACATCAAAGGAATTGCTGAAAGGCAGGAGATAATGGTGGTGGAGAGAGAGAGAGAGAGAGAGGCAGGAGATAATGGTGGTGGAGAGAGAGAGAGAGAGAGAGATAGAGAGAGAGAGTGAGTGAGGGAGAGAGAGAGAGAGAGAGAGAGAGAGAGAGAGAGAGAGAGAGAGAGAGAGAGAGAGATGGATGGATGGATGCAGTGTTATTCTGTCGCTGTTTTTCACTCAAGAATGCCAACTTCGTGTTTCAGTTTCGACTCTTTGGAGCAATTTTTCGGAATCCCCAGTTTCAGCCGTTGCGACGCCCTCTCTTCCATTTTCTCAACCACAGTTTTATAGTCCACCCACCCACTCACCTGCAACCAAACGCACGCACAGGCACATTATCCTCTGTCCCACATTGATTATCTTTCACTGTCCCCTTGTCATCGATCTAAAGCCTCATGTACCTCTGGGCGGTGAAGCCCGTCTTTCACCCACCCAACCTGCAAGAAATTCCCCCCTGCAGTCTGCAAAAGAAGTGCTACTGCAAGCCTGTTGCGGATCGTTACAAAAGACTGGGTCTGATCGCCACATCAAGCTTTTACAGTGTTTAACGAACATGATTGGTCGATAACTTGGACTAATATTGCTCTGGGAATCTTCCCCTCTCTACATCCTTCGGGCTGTTCATTTTGAGATGGCAGGACCACTAAAGTCTCGTGTACCCCTAGGGGATAAAAGGGCGCGTGTCGATGAGGTTGAAGAAATAGGAGCGAGGGGGAAAAATCTCAGAACATATCTCATTCGGACTTTAAATTTTTGGCGCCATTTAGAAATTCGCAGTGGTGGATTTGCAAAGCAAACAAAGTGTTCCTGCTTCATTTCATCCGACAGAAATTGCTGTAGTAATAATCAGAGTTAAACACAATTGCAACGTTCTAAAATGGATCGCAAACAAAGTTCCGTCCGATGTGGAATGTCCATGTAGAATGGTCTCTTGGCTTAAAATATTCCATCATTTTGCTGTTGTCTGGCACCCAAAATAATTAAAACTAATCGGATCTGATGAGTTTAAATGTATGAAGAGGGAAACACAAACCGACACGGTAGTTTCCCAGGCAAACATATAACAAGGAAGTCCATTTTAGCTATGATACTTTTCTTAGTTGTACAGACATGTACTCCATTTCTCTGCGCTTTTGTTTCAAGAGTTAATGACGGATCCTGTGCTTTGCATCATATTTATGCCTAAAATAATGTTGATATATTGGTGCATTCGGTTTAAGCCACCAAAATGCTGATGATAATGGTACTTTAGGGGTCTGCAATAGTGGATTATATATCAGTATCATCCATGACTATAGTGATGTAGATATAAGTGGCCATAAATTACCGGTCACAATATGCAATTGGCGAAGAGAAAATAAGCGTATTGCGGTGGAGCTGTGGGGTCGCATTGATAATGTACGTTTGCATATATGGCTACATCCATTACATACATGATATTCGATGTCTTGCCTTTTTTTTTGTACACCGAGTTCCATGATTGACTTGGTTTTAAGTTTTAAGTAGATCTAGACTTTCTGTTTCATTGCATGAACAGTAACCTTACGCAAAGAAATCAATTATTACCGTGGCCAACGAAGCTCTCTTGGTTGGCAACAAGGAACAAAGAAATCGATCACTTACTGGTACCTTTTTGCTAGTAAAAGCAATGGGTATGAGAAGCCTGAATTTTCATGCACAAACCTCCGATCTACGGTCGATATCAGGCGGAAACCGAAATGAATCACCCCACAGTGGGGACGTTACTTGCTATTGAAGACACAAAATGACAGTTAATGAACTTTCCATTTTCCCGCTGTCGTCAACTGTCAGGGGTCGAAAATTGTCAGCGGTGGCATTTAGTTCACCCAGAATGGACCTGTTCACTAGCGCGGCTATTCTGATGGGAGCATTATACTATAGTCTAATCTAAGCAATTGCCACATTTACAGTGGTGGGATGTCAGAGTTTCGCCCCAGGTTGGCGAGCAACACTCTCACCGCCAAAACGGGTTTAAATGTCGCAATTTGTATTGGCATTTCAAATAGGCAGCCGAATTCATTAACCACACGCGGATAAGATTATGACAAACTTTCTGGACTGGACCATCAACCAGTGGAACAGATTCGCGAATACCGTTTTACAAATTTCAAAATGGGGTTTAAATATTTCATAATTGGTGTATCCCTGTAAATTTTGAACAAATATGCACAGCTGGGTATCAATACTTTTGAAAATGTAACATAATGTTAACGAAGTGGAGAGACTATGACGGGCCGTCTCCGTTTACCAGGGATGCCCAAACCTGTTCGTCTTGTCCTGACCTTTAGAAGACCGGCCTTGGAATGTATTTGTGAAGTATTCAGGTGACGCTGAGATTGACCGTACCACCTGTCTGAACCTATGACATTTGCGCGTACACACTGTCCCCCCAAACTTGTGACATTTGCGCTAATGTTCTATACTGTACGGCGGTGATGTCAGGATGGGCAAGGATAACAACAGCAATCAGTGCTTCCTGCTGTCAGCACCGTGTGCCATCTTATGTCAGGGGTTGACCCCCTGGAGCACTTGAATAGTGTGTCAATCAACCAGTTCCATTACCAATAAGGCGATTTCATCCCATTTGCTAATTTAATATCCCTTGTGAAAATTAGACCCATCGCCAAGGACGCACCAGGATAGGAAGAAACATCTCAGCACTGTTGTTGTTCAGTAAAAAAAATATAAAGGTCCCAACAAATAAATCGAATTGTGGTACTTCTTGTATATTAAACATGGTGTGTTTTCGCTGTAGGATGTGAACGTTTGGACAAGGCAATGCCGAAGAGACGACTTCACTTGTCCGCAGTGCAAAATATGTACAGAGGCTATATTGTGATATGAAAGCTGCCCTTGACTTGGGAATTGGTTTGAGAGAGAAAATCTGGAAGGATGGAGAAGTTATAGGGTAGATTAGGCCTGAGGGCGGGCATGCTGATAATAATTATGTAAGAGTGATCTTCAAATGTGAAAATTTATTTGTTCATTTATTATCATTATTATTTTTATTTATTCATTTTTCTGGGGTCCCATTCCAGTTACTCCTGGGAAGCGTTTGCCCGGGGTGGAAGGACGGGTGGAGTTGGGTCCGTCTGGTGGGTGAGGAGGGTGGAATCACGGGGGAGAGAAAGAATAACTAAATCTAGAGATGAAGAATGGAGTCGAAGAAGAAAATCGGGCCGATGTAGAGGAAAAATCAAAATATGTGGGGTTGGGTAAGATAGAATGAGTTGCGTGTGGACGAATAGCGTAAATCGTGGCGAATGAGTGGAATTTTCTCGTGTGTAACATTAGAGAATGTGAGGGTCGGATAGTGGAGAATTCCTGTCACATGCCTGGAGCCTACACTTAACAGATCTTAATGGGCAGATAGATGTCTATCGTCCCACCCACACAGAAGATCATATCTCCCCGAGTTCCCCTCCTAAAGACTCGATCAACTCTGAGATCATGTAGCACCCGACAAGTAAATAGTTGGTCCCTCTCACAGCCTATATTGAACGAGTACCTGTACGGTGTTAACATCCCGGTCCTGCACCTGGAATTACACAACATGCTAATAATGTTCTTGTGCATGTCAAAATACTAATAACCTTAGTTATATCAAAGCATTAAAAAACTGAAACTACAAGGAGATGCAGAGATAAATGTGAGGCGCTCTTGGGAAGTGGTCGCGCTCGGCACTTTCGAGATAGAACCAAAAATAGATGAATGGGGACTTCCTGGTCCTGTATCAGTTTTCCGCATGAATTGATTCCTCAATTATTTCTTTATGCCTGGGCAAAAGGATTTTAATGAATTCCACCTATAAATACGTTTTTCTTTCATTTTTTTTCTGATCCAATTAATTATGGTCTTTTTAAATCTACATAGACTTTAAACGCGTTTTTATCAAGTGACATTTTCCAAATTGCCACCATGAAATAGCCATAACTTGGTCAGTTTTCAACACTTTTACACGAAATAAAGTGCATTCTTCTCTGGACAATTTGTACTTTCACAGTTTACCCGTAACTCAAAATAAAAAGTAAAAAAAAAAAAAAAAGTGGCAATGCGGACCATTTCCCAAGAGCATCTCGCAGATGGTTAAACTTGAAGGATTTTGAAAGCCCAACATCAGGAGTGAATCAAAGCGAAACACAATCTTTAGTTCTGTTTAGAGACCAATAATTTTGTAAGGCACACTCACACATGTGCGAGCGCACGCGCGCACACATAATGTTGATGAAAGAAGACTTGTCATAAAGAAATATAGCACCCTGTTGAATTGCATTTATACAGATTGTATTCTTCGTAACTAAGGTTATCAGAAATTGTAATTGCTTGAAAGTTTTATAATTATGAAGCCCTGGTTTGTGTTAGGCCGTGCACTATTTTGAAAAATGCGTTATTCCCTATCTTCTCTCGATGGTTACTTTCCTTACAATCGTAATATTTTTCCACTTAGGTGGCCTCCTGCCCTGTGTATTTCTGACGAAGATGGCATATATGTCAATGCATGCTACAGAATCTTTTACGCCCCATCTGCATTTATTTGTCTTGTTCCCCATGACTGCCAGCGCATCCTTTAGCATAACAAATCAGAGACCAGCAATATAATAGGCGTACATGACGTACATGCGCGTGGAGCCCGCGAGGAAGATTCCGCCTGAAGATACATTTGGCCCAAGAATTGAGAAAGCATTCGGGGAAGTGGAGTTCACGAGTCAGAATGCAGATGAAGTAGGGAAAGTTAGGATACTGGAAATATTTTAATGATTAAGAGACCCCCCGAGCTGCATTTTATGTACCCATACAACTGTTACCCCCATTAAGTAAACGCGAGACAGATGAAAAAGATACAAACTATGCAGGCAATCGAACAAAGCAACTAAAGAATTAGAAAAGGCGAGGTGAAAAAAAAAAAAAAGAAAGATCGTTCAGGCATGATCTTAGAAAGAAGCTTAGTCACATTTTTACCTTTGGTAGACGGCCTTTTAGTAGAATATTTCGTTTCCTGATTACATTTTAATAGAGTTCCATTTCTTTACATACCTTTTCATGGGTGACATTGGTGAATAGAACTGTTCAGTTTCACCTGGCCACATAGACTCTGAAATCTAGGTAGAATTCCGAAGACCTGGTGATGTTCTTGAATTCGATGTAATGCTAGGTAGTCTCGCTGTACCTTAGAACCCCTCTCCTCTCTTAATATTACGAGCTGTTTTTGTTTTTTATTCTTTTTTTATTTTATCCGTCCACAGTTCTGCGTAATGCTCTCTTCTTGTTTGGTTTTTCATGATTGTATGTGGGAACAAAAGCATCTTTGGCTTTCACGATATTTCTCAGCTAAACTATTTAGGAACCAAAATGACTTTTCAACTGTGTTGTCCATTCTGGGGTTCTCTGGCTGCCGATAGTTGAAATAAGGGAAACCCAAACATTCTTCATGTGTTTCCACACCGAATGTATTATTACGTTGTAAAGAATTTTGTTTCTTCTAGAATGTTTTTAGTATATTAATGAATCACTTAATTGCTCAGAATTTTGCCGTCGTACTTGGGTTGCACCCAGAAAAGTATACAGAATGATGATCAAATTTACATAGCAATTTTAACGTGTGAATTCCTCCCCTTGCATTATTTTATATAAAAATGGAGGACAACACAATTGTGTGTATCTGTTTCTAAAAGGAGATCAGTCATACCCTTATCATTCTTGTCGGTAAGGAATGTTCGTTTCCTCTCCTGTTTGGCGAGCCACTTATGGGCCTTCCATCTGGCCACATGTGAAGTATCTGCGCCTTTGAAGATGTGTTTACAACTCAGCCTGATAGATGAACCAGGATATATCTTACACCAGTGGTCCTCAAGCTTTGTGCTGCGATCCAAAGCAGAAGTGCTAACTATGTTTTTGGCGATCATGAAAAGATAGTGAGCGGGTCTCTCCTTCGATAAGACAAGTGTCAGGAAGAATCTGGTAGAAATGGAGAAGTTGCAGCAAAGTTAATTCAGAGATATTAAATTCATGACATTGGTGTGTATTCAATACATTTATTCATGTGTCCATAAATATATGAAAGTCAGGAAACAGGCCTGTAATTTGGAATGTATGAGGGACATAAAGGTCAGCTGGGTGCCTTGAAGTCAGGCTTACCAGATTGGCATTTTTAAAGCCAAATTCTAGAAATTTGGCTTTTTTAAGAAGTGATTGACGTAAGAAAATTCATTTGGCTTTTTGGCTTTTTCCTGGCTTTTTTTTTTTTTACTTTTACTTACTAAAATTGCATGAAAACCACATATACTTTTTCGAAAACATTTACTTTCTAGGAAATATGTTTTGGACAGTTGCACGTACGTATGCCAAGATTTCTGCCGCTAACTGTCAAGAGACAAAACTATTGCTTTCAAAAAATGTTGGATAGGCGTTCACTGCATCTCTAGAAATGCTTTGGAAAAAAACTCACAACTGACAAGATTAAAGCCAGATGTCCACTCATTCTAATGGGAGGATGGTGGTGACCTGGTTCTGAGGCTTTCATGTGATGTTAGTATGAAAACTATACTTACATTTGTTTGGCTTTTTTCTTGCATTGTTTGGCTTAAACTTAAACGTTCAATCTGGCAACCCTGCTTGAAGTCATTTTACGTGTATGTAATTACAAAATTAATTCTGTTGTAGAAGCACCTATCATAGGGACAGAAATGGAAATAAGAGGATTTGGGCTGAAAGCTACTTGAATTTGATTTTCATCATAATTTGGTGACATCATAGTCATAGCTATGAAAGTGATTGCTCTATTTAGCAAGGTACCGGAATAAAACTGCTGAGATCAGTTGAACCCTGACGAGGGGATAATTATACTTGTTGTGAGGTAGTCACCCCCGGAGGATGGAAACCGTCGTCTCAGACCATAACTTCCTATTCCTCTCCATCTATCCTGTATTCACGGTAGAGTTCTGCCTTTCTTCAGCTGCCGTTCGCTGCATGTCTGGGGTACGAGAACTATGTCAACCTTAACGGCATGATGATTTGGTGTAAGAAAAAAACACAACACAACAAAATAAATGTGGTTGGGGGGGGGGGGGGAGGTCGAAAACAACCATAAGTTAACGATCCACCAAGAGACATTAGGTTTCCTCCACTCGTTGCCATAACCCAGCATCTCCCCTTCCTTAAATATAAAATTCCTTTGTGGGAAAACAAATTAGTTATCCACAACTATAACAGTGCCCGAAAAGAATTCTGAACAGTACAATATGACACCTTCTGCCCCTTCCTTGACAATCCAGCCCCAGTCTGTGGGCCAGACATGTTGTTGTACTTGATTATAATTTAGTTTTTATTTTGTGCACCACATTACCCGCCCAGTGGCATCCATAGGAAATAGTAAATCGCTTATGCAATATGAATTTAACAGTTGGTGCTGTCAAGAGTTTGTGGTTATGGTGAGTCCACCTCTCGGGGTCAGATATATGTAATGGGCCAAAAAAAAACAAAACAAGGATGACAAGCACGATTAAAAAACAAAAGAATCTGCTGAAAATCGCGCGTCCCACCCCATGTCAGTTTATTTCGTTAGAGAATTTTTTGAAGAGAAAAAGGTGATTACTTGTATATTTTTAAGGTATCGGTATGCCTAACCCTAACAATTGTGAAAGTACTTGAAACATCGCAGGATATCGGTTGCTTTTATCATAGGCAATGTAGTCAAATAAACCGCGGGCCAGTGGCGGCCGGTCATTTTCACGATCTTGTCGGTTCGGGAGGTCGTGTGTCCGTCCTTTTCAGTTTGTATAGCTGCTGTATATAGAAACGCCCATACACAATTTCTCTCTCCCTCTCTCTCTGTGTCTCTGTTTCTCTCTTTCTCTCAGACTGGGCATACGCACGAGTAAAAGCGTGAGTTTGACGTATGCACTCAGGCAGGCGCCTGGCTAGGCACACTTACAACGGTACCAGGTGTACGGACACCCGCCTACACATGCTATGCACACATACACATTTCCATTCGTGAATCAAATTTTCTGGTCTTGATTAGAATGCCGACCATGGCATGCCGGGAAACAGTCGGAGTTTTATGAATGAAGGTTTGCCGGTGCCTGTGGTATCTGATAGGGAAAACATTGCATGGAGGTCGTGGTAAGGCTGGTAGGTAGGCCAGGGCTCAGGGGAGAGAAACCTGGAATTTGTGTGGCGATTGGGGTCAGAACACAGCACGGCTGGGATGACGGTATCGACTCGCTGATTTTTATCAGCGCATTGACATTTTGTGACATCGATATTGAGGAAAAATAGACTGGGTGGAGGCAGTGGTTTTTTGTTTGTTTTTTTCTGAGCGACGATTTAGGCCGTACTGCCAGATTATTTGCACAGCGATTGGGGGGGGGGGGGGGGGGGAGGAGAGAACTTTACCTAAGGGTAAGGATTTTGTTTGGCCGATTGGCCACAATAACCCATTCTTTGGTATGAAATGACTGGAATCTCGTAATCAGAAATTGGAGAAAACAGCAATAAGAACAAAAACTATTAAGTATTATGAGTATTCTGGCGCTACATAGTCCTACATAGCTCTTACAGTCACCCCATCCCGAAACGCTCTTTCTCACTCTCTCCCTTCTCAAAACCCTACACCAGGTGGTGAATCTGGGTAAATTTGCCTTATCCAGTACACGTAAAGATGTGTAAGTTTACCCGTCATGCAGTCAACCTCAAAGGGCTTCTGGTTCTGTCTTCTGTATAGGGTGAACACGTATCTGGATTTTCTTACATAAATAACAAAATGATAAAGTTATTGACGCGGATCGTTCATCAAAGGTGATGCGATTTCTTGTGACTAAAGAAGCTTGAAAGAAACAGCGTTATTGGCTAAAAATAGTTCCTTTTATTTCCCTACCCCGCCATTACTTATGCTACATCTTTGATCTCTCTGCACTGCACCGGTATCCCATGAGAACTTTATGTGTGTTGTCTATGGCTAATGCAGTTGTAGTAATTCCAAACAGAAAACGGCAACAATAAAGTCATCGGCGGCGCTGTGGGGAAAAAAGAGGGAGGGGTTGGGGGGAGGAGGAGGCTATAAGACTTGGGATATAAATTCTTGGCCTGCAGTAATCAAGACTGGTCTTGCTTAGATCATTTTACTTTGAATGTAAAAGAAGACGATAAATAAAGAGAAATTTTTTATTTTTTTTTAGCAAGAAAGGTTCGAGAAATTGTAGTGTGAAGACGATGGCGGATACGTCCAATTTTGAACGACAATTCTGCTCACGTTAGAGTCGGTGGTTGGGATATCGATATTATTTTGTGTAACCTCTGCGCCCAGCGTTATCGAGAAGTGATGCCACCTGGTTGACAGGCAAAGAGAAGACGGAAGGGGCAGAAACATACTGGGTACTTTCAACAACATCAAAGTAAATACAGTGTTCGGTTACCTGTCGGTTTAAGACGGGAGGACAAAGAAGGGGTGGAGACGGCGGGGAGAGCGAGTCAGGCACACCAGGATGATGTAGGTGGAAGATGAGTCTGGCTTTGGAAATGCCAGAACCAAATATTTTTTCCCCTTTTAATTTTTTTTTTTTGGTTTGCTGGAGAAGCAAAAGGTGGATTTGGTGTGAGAGGTGGAAACACCGTTTACTGTCAGCTCAGTTGTTTTTCCCGTTGATGAGTACAACAGACTGAAGGATTTGTCAGTTGTTTTTTTTTTCCCCCTGCCCCAAATTATAGATTGTAACGTTGTGTTTTCGTTCAGTGAACATATGGTTTGAAAGTATACAGGAATTTGAAAAAAAAAAAAACTGTTGTCGTTAATCAAGCCAGTTCATTGTATTGTTTGTACGTGCAGGGATGCTCAAGGGGTATCGAAGGGTTGGCCAAATGCTTTTCGATTGTTTCCAAGCCTGAGGTCTGTGAAGCCTTCAATATATTCCTTTGTTTAGTGACATCAGTGCAGTTTTGGAAGAGGTTGGGATAAGCAGTAATGCCCCTCTCCCCTCCACCCCGTCCTCTGAGCCCCCCCCCCCATTCTCCCCCTCTGTCTCGTTCTCACTCCATTCACAACTACTGAAGACAATGCAGCCGGCTTGAGATTTGCTATACAGCAGAGTAGGCCCCACGCTCCTCTTGGGGTGGAGGAGGTGGATGAGTGGAATATGGGATATTTTTTGTATCATCTGATGGGTTTGGAGCTAGGCGCTCTTACAAACAGGCCGGTCACTCGGAATCTAGGTCAAATCATTGAGGGCCGGCCAGCCAGCCAGCTGGTAGGTAGCAGACAATGCACGGTACTATGTTTACATAGTAGTTTTGCTTACGCTTCCTTCTCCGAATTCCCCCCCCCCCCCTCCCACCCCCAACCTCCCCCTTCCTCTCTCTGAATGTGCAAGAATTCGGTATCCCAGAGAACATTCAAGAAAACAGACAGAGAATAAATAAATTATATGTTAACTATAAAACTGCACCCGAGGTATTGATAAGAATAACAATTATCATGCGTCATTACATGTGAATGTAAGTTATTGTAAGTAATGATGAAGATGATGGTGGTACACAAAAGAGGGTACTACTACTGGGCTAAAGAATACATTATTAGTAGTTGTAGTAGTGAAGTAGCATTAGTCCATGAGGTTACAGAGAATGGTGAATCAAAGTGAGTAATAATTTCGTACCTTTGTCATGTTGAGTGAGAGGATGATGATGATGAAAGTTTTGCTATCTTTCGGCGCTTCTGTTCTTGACTATTGTCAGTGCCTTTCACTTTATCAGCGTATCTCTTCAAAAGAATGTTAGCAACACGCAACAATGCCACTTTGCTGACACAAACATCCACGTGAAAAAATGCTGTAAAGTTTGAGAATACTTTCACCAGCCTGTTTCGACAAAGGAGCTCCTTAGTTTCTATGAAAAAGCAATATGCCAGAAGGATGAAATGAAAAAATGCCTCTGAGGGATAGCTCAGTCCTCCGCGGTTCATTGTTGACAAGAAAGCTAGAACATTGTCGTCACACCCCTCTGACACACTGCCTCTCAATTCCTCGTGTTTGGAAGCAACATAGCCACCAATATAAAATAAGGCCATCTTTTCATTTTGTGAATTTTTTTGTACAGCATCTGGCAAGTCATCTATCAACAGGAGCTCTGAATCTGACAGCTCAGTGTCACAGAGATGACAGCGATGGCATGAACTATGGTCCACAACGTCTAGGTCCAGTTCAAGTATCAGTTTTGCACGATCAATGGCATGGGTGCTCATGACTTCCTGAACAGTCACATAAAAATTACATCCACTAGCCATTCTGAAGTGACCAAAGTGTTGCTCCAGATCGTCCTGTTGATAGAATCATGTTTGTCAGCAGAGTCAGTAGTCAGTAAGTAGCTGCTGAGATCTGCTAGACATCTGCAAGTCCATGACAGAGCATCAGATGTGTCTTTAGTCAGGCAGGACTTTCTCACACCACTTGACGCCCGCATGTTTTGCGCAAAATCTGCCCAGTCCCGCAAAATCTGCAGTCCCCTGTCACCTTTCTCTGTTCTGTCAATGGCAATGCGGGCCTCATCTCTAAGTCGAATGTTCAGCACTGGTGTCTTGCAGTTTACAAGTTTCCAGAACTTGAGGACATTCTTCCAAGAATCATTTGATGATGCTGAAGTTTTCAGGGCAGCACTTGTTTCTTCACAGAAAACATTAAGTGCCAGTGACACTTTCTGTTTTTCAATGTTACTGGGAGCGATCGATGCTTTTGTCAACTTGGAGAGCTTGACAAGGTTCTCAGATTCTTCACTGAAAAGTTTCTTCAAATCGGACCACTTGGCCAGTTTTTCTCCACTTGAATGAGGAAATGCCAGAGTCTGTAACTTTTCTGTCATCCAATTATTCCTTATATTCTTCAGGAGATGAACTGGATCATAGAGAAGAAACAATGGCTTATTTGAATCTGTTCCGACAGAGTGAACTTTCCATGGTGTCCTTGTATCCAGTGGGGTGAACATCTTGAAGAATGCCTGGTTTACTCTGTTGTTATCATTTATAACAGCCACAACTCTGGCACCAGATTTCTCCAAGTTGCCTATCACCTGCTGCACACAATCAAATTGGAACTGTGCTGTCAGGGCATGGCAGGGTAAAAGTTTGGCCAAGAACTCCCTAGATAAAAAAAAAACACTTTACCATGATACATAGGAGTGTAGTGGCCACCTTGCCTGGCTGGTCTTCAGCATACCCAAACAGTGTTCCTCCACGGTAAGTCAAGGATGCCTTTACATAAATTTCATCAACGATGATGATGCAGCTTTTACTCCGTTGTTCCTGGCTGTTGAAGAAGGAACTGAAAAGTGTTTCATCCTCAACATTCTTTGCTATCCGGGTGATCTTCCGTAGAGTTGAGACTGATGGGATCTGCAGAAAATCTCTCAGCTGGGAATAAAGCATTGCATATATCATGAAGTGAATAAAGGCGTGAGTTCTTGGGTGCATTCAAAAGTTGCAGCTGTCGAAGCACAAGCTGCCATTTCCTGCTTTCCTGGTCTGAGTTGGACATGGTGACAAAACGAATCACTTCGTCAAACTGACTCCAGCAGTTCACTATTCCTTTAGGAAACAGTGGGTGTCTCACAGCAGCCAGCTTCTGATAGGCTTCAAATTATAGCCCTCTGATGTTGCCATCCTCCTTCACTATCTGGCTGAAGTATATGGAAAATGTAGGGACAGGTCCATCTCTTGTGAAACTTATCAAAACATATCGGTTGTTTTCTTTGTCACAGGCTAAAAACCCAAAGTTAGAAAGATTTGGGATCAGGACTGAAGCGAATGTAGACTGCTTAAAACTATCCCTATTTTTAAACTGACATTTCATCAATGTCGAGGGCCCTTGCAGAACTTGTTGATTTTGATGTGGTGCGAGGTGTGTCAGATGATGTAGGCAGACAGGACTTTGGCACATTCTGGAACACTGAAGGTGGAACTGATGGTGTATGGTACCTTCCCCGGACTCGAATTAAAGTCACATCTGCAGGCCAATGAAGAGCACAAACACCCATGTAGTCAGTGATATCGTCAACCGATAATTTATTGGGCAAACACGACACCCATTTCTGCCGCTCCTCAGGATCCTTTGGGAATCCGTAAACCGCAAGCTGAGTCTTTCCACTCTTTTTCTGGCTATCATATCCTGTCTTACAGCCATAAACTGAACATTTTCTTCCCATGTTGAAAGATGAATGTTCACCGTCTCATCAATCAGAAATCTACTCACAAGATACCACTGTTTAGGTCAACGTTTCCTAGTTAATAGTAAATTTCACAATCCTTAACGTTGCTGCTCTCATTACAATCGTGCTACACATGTGATGCTCATTTAATGCTACAACATGCTGGTCAGTCACTCCTACTATCACTTTATCAGAGGACTTACTCAGGTCCCAGAGAAAACGGCTCTTAACACGAAAACTTTACCTTTCATAAGGAAAGAACCACTATCTCAAATGTGAAAACTGGTGAATCCTGAGAATAAGCTGGCACAGGCAAATGAAAACTTTAAAGATGAGGTTAGAAAATGCGTATCAACTGGATTAATAAGCAAACAACAGCATCAGCATCCGCACATGGTACTGTTTACACATTAACTGCTTTGTACAGATGGACGCCTATCATTATCTAGTACTCGACATCGGTATCGAGATATTCTTATCGGCTGTTTCAAGCGTCTGTGATTTAAAATTTATTGATTTAGAGACATCATTAATATAGCTGATTTTTCCCCTGTTCTTCTCATACACCAAAGTACTCTGTATTTGTGTTGATACACAAAAGAAAAAAAATCTATTATATCGATAACTATAATGGGAATCTCCCGGGCAAAATGGCACCGCCAGCGAAGCGTGCTGCAATAATGTTATGCACCATCTGTGCCAGCCCTCAATGATTTGACCTAGATTCCGAGTGACCGGCCTGTTTGTAAGAGCGCCTAGGTTTGGAGCATTGCGATAGCCATCTGCGGTCACAGGATAGCGCCACTGTTGGCTTACATAATCACAACAAGTGGGATAAATAGCATATATTTAAACTATTACCTCCCCCCCCCCCCCCATACATTTGGTGGCCTGTGAAGTTCTTTGTACCCTATGAAGTTACCCACGCAGTTTATTTGTCATGATACTAGTGATCTCTGTCGGGATTGAGCAATGTCAAACACACATGTATAAAGAAGAAAGAACTTCAGACATCTTTTACCAGCACACTCTCTCCCCTTCAGCCCTGTGGCTATATTGAAGCGGCCGATCTGAAGAAAGCAGACAGTTTGGTAGAGTACTATGTCTTCATTTGGCCGAGGCCTGAAATATCCTTCAGTCCCCAAAGCTGGCGGTTCCAACTTGTTAAGCCGCCTTGTAAGTGAATTAACCTTGTGGAAAGCTGGGAAGAAAGCGGACCAAGTAGTCTGGAGAGCATTGAAGTACCAATTAGGGTCACTGTCTAATAGGATAAGGATTCAGCGCCTCCGTGGCCCTCGACGACTTATCGATCATGGTCCAAAGTCGGAAGACAGGAGATAAGACAGGGGTTTAAAAGAAAAGAGGAGGAGAATCCATTAAAAAAGGGAGATGAAAGGAAGATTGTCTAGGATGAAGGAAAGGTAAAGGAAAGTGCGACAGGGAACAAAAGTTAAAAGCGGCATGCTTTGATGGGACAAGATTTCATGTTGAAGTTTGATATGCCCCAATTTTAAGTTTCACATTTCTTCCTCATGTTTGTAGATCTCCTGTGTTACTACAGCAAAGTTTATAACACAAACAGGTCGTGAATATTGGCATCGGCAGTTAGTGGTATTGTTCAGTCTTAACACAGAGTTTCTAATATCACGGTGCACAAATTTCTTTCATTTGGTTTTACCTCTTTTGAGACCGAATGTTCAATTACTTGGACAAACTACATGCATTTTCAAACTTTAGTATCTAGACCCCATCGGAAAATCGTGCAATATAACGCCCATAAAGCTGAGATGTCGTAAACTCTAAATGCGCAGTGTCGGAAAGAAAAAGGAAAAACAACAGCAACACAAAAAAAAACACTTAAAAAAACTTTAAATCAGCCATTGCTGCTTTTGTTGTGTGGAGCAGTCTGAGTGGGTTACAATGGACAACAGCGTGAGTGTGGTGTATGTAAAATTGTTACGGGCAACTATAGGGGAGGATCTGACAGCGTGACTCACTTTCACTTTGGCCATTATTGACTGTGAGAGAGATGGGACTTTAGGGACCCATTTGCATTGGTGACAGGCAGGGAACGACCATCAACCTTCATACAGCACTTGGCATCTCTCGACCTGAGGGACTGCCTGGATGCTGCAACGAATTGCTCTTGTAGAAAGCTCATTTCTGTGTGTTCACGACTGCCTGTGATTGTCGAACAATAAAGTTTTCTTAATTCTTGGCAAGTGCTGCTAGTTCTTTCTGTTCATTCTCTTCCCAAACCCATCCCACCCCAATACAGGAAAAAACAACATCGATGTAGTAATCATATTGTAATCTGTTTTTTTTTTTTTTTTACTTCCATGGAAAAAAATGAGCTCATGAATTATGATTCATCATGCGCCCTTGGCCCCAACGAAAGGCACGTGTTTGATCCTTATGGTTTATCGAAAAGGTCATGATATTTTATTTTCCAAAGCACCAGGCACTTATTTCACAGAACAATGGGTAAGTTTTCTCCTTAGGCGTTGATGGGGGGCCCTTAAATTGCTATTATTGTTAATCATGTACGGTATGTTCAAGTGTGTAAGCGCACCCAATGTGTGCATGGAGATGTGAAACGACTAGAGGTAGAAAGTCAGGATGGAGTGAAGCACGCAGTGAGTCATATCCGATCTTTACCAATTACCAGGAGATTCATCGCAGCGGCATATGTCTGGCCGATGTAAACCTGAGCACAACTGCTCATTATATCTTCTCACCCAGGCCCGCAATCCATTTTTTGTCTGAAGTTTATCGTGCCGCAACTCTGTGTATCCAGTCACAACAAATGTGGCCCGTCTTTCTTCACACCCACCATCAAATCTGATCGCTCTGTCAGGACCACGTGCTTAGAAAATTCCCAGTGAAATTGATGAGTGTCTGGCCCGAAAATATACATTTCATATACATAGCAACTCTAGACGCCAGGGATCCATTCATTCTAGTTTACATGTATGTACATTTAACTCTTTGTCAGGGACCGAGGCTGGAACTTGCACCCTACTTGACAGAGAATTTGGGAACCTGAAAGATGTTTGGTTAATATACTGTACGAATAAAATCTGTCTGTGCCCCATTTAAGAGCGGGCTGGGGAACTTACAACATGTCCGAGAGCAAAATTCATAATGATTGAGGGGAATTCATAGCGAGCTTGAAAGGTGTTGTCATTTGTTTGTTTGTTTGTTTAGGTATCCATGCCTCATTCGAAAGCGGAATAGGGAATTTAGAATTATGTTCGGGGGAAAAAATCATTACGATGATTGGGGAATTTTTAGAGAACAGGGACAAAGAACGTTGTTTTCGTTGTTTTGCTTTTTCATCACAAACTTGTTATCCCATCCCCTAGATGGCGTATTTGTCTATGTTTAAACAATTGGACCTATCTTGCTGTAGTCTGGTTTGATACCCCGAAGTTCTTCAAGTAGAGCTATGGCTGCTCACTGTACCAGATCAGATGCTCCTGCTGATAGTCTCTGATCTGTTCTTACTCACGGTGCCTGTGTTATTGTTGGCAGGAGTGCACAGGATGTGGTGGAAAGGAAGCCAATGGCCTTCTGGGTGTATGTGGTGGTAGACAGTGTCTTGAAGGACTTTCAAGCACAAACTCCGCAGTTTAAGCAAGTCCTTGATATTTTTACATTTCATTTCCCCACAGTGCATAGAATTTCGAAAATTGCATAGTTATCAAACGACCGATTTCATTACGGCCCAGAAATGAAACCGAGTATTTGAAATTTCGTTTACGGCATGGAAAAAAGGACAAAACAGGTGTGATCCCGTTCCGGGTATTCATTGTAACAACACGTATATATTCCTTGCCTACACTGCAACATCCCATCTTTCTTTGAGAAAGCCTGAAATCCAAAATACTTGCCCATCATCATTCATCAGAATTATTTATAGCCAAAAAGGTGATATTGTTATTATGAAACTCCACCTTTAAAGTGGACCTTTGCAGTAGAGAGCAGTTCAGGTTGTGTGGCCTACCTACAACGGACTCATCCAGAAGATTATGTAAAGGTCAGGGCCAAGGATATAGTTACAACCACTTGCTCTTACACATTTCATTTCAGCCTCCTGCTCAAAAGTACAACTAAATCAGAAACCAGAATATGAGATTGCGGACTGTACGGTGCGGCTCAGACTGTTGAAATAATAACAAATATTAAAGATAAGCTCATTTTACCTGAGCAAAAGTTTAACTTATTCTGTAATGGGATTCTCAAAAATCTAAAGAGCCAAGATTAGAAAAGAAAAAGAAATATTAAGAAAGAAAATCGATTGCATGAGCACTGCATGTTTGAAATTAGCAGGCAAGGAAAGGCCACTGAGTCCATGCTTTCATGAGCCAAAGATGAGAATTCCAGGACACGGCCCAAATACCAATTGCGAAAGTCTGATGCCGACGGCCCGGTACACGAATCATTTCATATCCTTAACCTTCATTCTCAAGAACACTGCGTTATCGTACAGTTGTAGCAAATTGCAGTCTACAGCGTTTTTTTTTTTTTTTTATCATGTACAAAAATAACTCAAAATACAGGCATATGATTTTGAGAGCTTTTCTAAGCTCCTTCAGAGATAGGTTAATGGCACTTGCCTTTGATGTGCAGGGGGTAGAATCGGCTGTTTGTCAGTTCTCCTCACAGTCTCCTCACTACATCAAGGCAGAATTCAATTTTGTAGCTCTGTCTCAGCCAATCTTCCTCACCTCACCTCCTGTAGTTTTGTTTTTCTTAATTTCTTTGTTTAAATGACAGTTTGGAAGTGGCGGCAGGTGCCTGTATATCAGATTTTTTTGTTCTTCATTCTCTAACCTGAGCACTGTCAGACTGAGTGAAGTAGTGATTTGTTATCAGGGTTTTAGACTGCAGGTTTCTTTGCTTTTCCTCCATATCTTGTCATAGGGGGGAACAAATGGACATCTCACGGCACATTACGCCGCCAGGATGGGCTCCTTTACGTTAAAACTACGTTGAGGAAACGGAAGTGTAGATTCATAAAATATACCTGGTCTCTACGCTTTTTAATTGAAATGTCGTTTGAAAATGTGTGTTTGGGCGGGGGGTCTCGAGAATCTGAGAACGTCATCCTCAAGATTATTTGGCCTCATCTCCTTTACTTGATGATTTCTGTCGTGTGAAAATTGGTAACTTTGTAACTTATAGTTACCATTGTGGTTATTTATTTATTTACTTATTTTTTATTTTGACCCACAAGGTTCTTTTTGGGAACTCTATTTATTTTTGCGTAAGATAATCGACCAGTCCACGCATTGTGCGGTTTTCTCCGACGTATCGGAGTAAAGCTTGCAGTTCCATAGGAAGCCAATCAAAGAGCTGAACACGCCAACAGCTGAAGAAAGTAGACCAGCTGTTTCACCTGTCATGCTTTCCACCTCTGTCCTCTCATGGCTTCTATTTTGTCACCCTGTCTGTCAGTCCTCCATTCCGCCAGTTTGTCAGCAGCCATGCCGTCCTGTCTGTCTTTTACTTTTCATTCGGTCAGTCTTCATTTTTCAATCACTGGCCTTCCAGCCAGTTTTTATTTTTGGTGATTGCACGAAAATCAGTCTGAGTTATTCTGCATTCAGCTGAAATCAGGTGAATGGAAAATTGTGAAAAGTGAGAAGTACGAATATTTGAAGCTTAGCGGCAGATCTTCAAATTTATAGTGCAATATGGTCGAACCCGTTTGGTTTTCATACTGGGAATTTGAGTCTGAAGCAAGCAAGTCCACACCATAGCGGCCATACTATGCCAGGAAGAGGCAAGACGATAGACAGAATTTAGCAGAATGATAGGGCAGAAGGTAGCTATCAGGGTAGTTACACTTTCAAAGATCGAGAGTAAACCGGGAAGGATACATCAATTGTTAGTTCTTATCATAAATTAGCATCTTCAACATTGGTCGATAGATTGTTTCAGTGATATCAGCCGGCAACTTTCAACATCTTGTTGACTGTTTGGCAGAGGTGGGATGCTTTAGCCTGTTTTTCCTTCGTAGGTACCAAAAATAGAAGGAAAAGATGGAAGATGGAGCAGGCAAAGAACAAAACATGTATGCCAGAAGATTTGTTGAGTGTGTAAATCACAAGGATCACAGTTTCTCATTCCTCCCAGCCATTCCATCCACTCCTCCATGACATTTGCCAATACCTTTCTACAATCTGTTCCCCATTTCACGGCAGAATGCACACTGGAAAGCCTTTCTGCTTTCTAACTTTTCCTCATTTGTTCGATTGTTTTCTTTCCTTTTGCCATCTGTATTGTCTCTGGTACAACCTTGATTGGCACCTGTGCTTTTGTTCTTTTTTGTTCCACTTAACTTTCTTTATGGTTTTGTAACGCAACAGTGAATATAATAACAATATTTTTCGCCAGTATCCTTACCTTGACGTAGTTCATTCTTCTTTGTTGATGTGTTTGGGAGTCACAGAAGTCCTATGCTCAGAACGTCCAGTACCGGGTGATCCTTTTGAGGTTAAGGTGCTCCTAGCTAATACTGATAGTGGTAATATTACAGTTACTTGAATTTATTGTTAGTGTTTTTTTTTTAAAAACCTTTCTCACGTCCATTGCTGTAATGTGGGTGTTAAGACTAGGGATGAGGATACTTTCAGTTGTACTCATATGTTGTCACAGTTAAAGGACCATATTGTGATAATGATATAGTGTCAACAATAGAATTTGACAGGGAGATCGGGAATGCCAACATGTGGGCTTTGTTCTAGCCAATTTTAATGAGAGCAAGGGAGATGGGGGCGGTGTGGCGAGTAGGAGGGGGGCGCGATGGTAGTCCCATCAGCCCAAACAGATTGTAAACACGGAAGATCGTGGTTCCTCCAGGCATTTTATCACGTTTGTCACACAGACAGTAAACAAAGGATCAGTTTCATCACAAACAAGTCTGGTGTAGTATGGTTGCTCTCGGTGAAGAAGGGAAGGTTGTTCTATTCCAGAATGTAGAACAATTGTTCTACCTGGCAGTTGTTTTTGTTTCCAGTACCCTTGAGACTGTGTAGCCACCCAGCTGACTGCACTCTGTGCCAGCCTACTCCATCATTCCACTCAGTTTTTTCCCCAGGCTTACTCTGAAGTTGTATACTGTATTTGTATAAACAAAACCATCCCAGTTCTGCTGAGATAGTCTTTCAAGTTTTCACTCTGAGTTGTGGGATGTGTCAGGGGCTTTTATTTAGCCTTCCACTGAGAGGAACTAATATTAGAATACAATTTAACATAGTCAGAATTTGTACAGGCTAGCTTCTCCCATTTCATGGATCTGCTGAATTTCAAGGATATCACTTCCGCTAATGGTCTGTTTTATGTTGAAGTATTGATTTCTCCAAAAAGCAAACAAATTCCCATAGAGTTTAGTGTTCCAGACCTTTGCACATTGGAAGTGGATAATGTGTTAAAAACAAGTTACTTCTTTACAGGGATATTGATAGAGATTTTTGCAATTTCCATGCTATTTGTGCAGAATGGCAGCGTTATTAAACTGCTCTGTACACAGGGTTGGAATTTAGTTGGAATGGAAATTTCGAGGGTCAATTAGTTCATTTTGTATGTTCTTGTCAGTTATTAGTTTATGGCATATGAGTCAAAGTTTTGCAGATATCTCTGTTTTCCCCACAAGTCCAGTGTTTCTGAAAATGGAAAAACTCATCTCAAATCCCTGATGGGCATCCTCAAACAGTACACCTAATCCCTTGAAATACCAAGAATATGCCTTTGAGTTCTTGTAGAAGCCAGAGCTTTACAGTGCTAATGTTTGTGTAATACATTTCTTAAATGAAATATGTTCAACTTCAAATTTTCATAGCCCACAAACAGCCTTTTTTCCCCTTTCTTTTCATTCCTATGTAATGAGGAAGTAAATTACGCTTTGAACTTGAATCCGGCATGATCCCATGGGATTTTTTTGTTTACTGGATGATGCAAACTTTATAATGAGAAAATGTATAATGTTTGTTGTTTTTTTTTGTTTTTTTACAGGAATCTCAGCAGCAACCAGATTACCATCATAGAGCATGGAGCATTTGATGGCCTGCAAAGTCTGAAAAAATTGTAAGTTTATTTTGATAGCGTGAATGTCTTCAAGGACTCGAGCACTGGTTAAAGGCTGCTTTGAACTGTTATCGATTATCTGTAGAAAAGAAGTTTGTACGTCTCACAGAGGTTTATTAGAGAATTGTGCATCAAATTGGCTATGTTTGTACATGTATTTTTGGCTTCCTGTGGTTAATACAACCAGGTTATGCAAAACATTATATTTTATACTTTGAAATATCGATCAAAGTCATATTATATGGTGTTATGTTCACAGTGTCATATATGTATCTAATGGATTATCACATTGGTTAATGTCATGTACATGTATGTATCTAATGGATCATCACATTAAAGTATAATGAAATTCTTGGGTAGCACTGTGGATAACCATCATGCACCTGTCTTTCCATGTACTCCACAGAGATCTGTCCAACAATCAGATTGGAACTATAAATGGCAACATGTTTTCAGGACTGCCAAATCTGGAAAAATTGTAAGCAGGTGTTTTAGATGTTTGAGGTGTTCATTGATTTGAAATGAAAAACATTGCCTTTTTGGCCTTGAAAAAAAACAACACCCATTTCTCTTTCTGTCAATTTTTTTTTAAAAACCATAGTTTACATTCGGTTGGGGGATGTTATGACGAAAGGAGTGAGTGTCTGGGCTCTGTCAGCCCTAGAGTGTAAAGCAGGGTTAAACAGGTTCATGTGAATATGTTGTGAAGTACCTGTAATGTTAATGAAAGCAAAATGTACAGAAAAGAACAACAGCTGGAACAAAAACACACAAAAAATAATAAATAAATAAAGTTTGTAGATATTCTGAGTAAAAGTGCATCTGATTTAAATAAATTCTCATGTGAAATTATGCTTTCAAGATCAGAACATTGCTTTTTGTGATGTGAGATGCTCCACATTCCAGGAGATCAATAGTATTGTCTGTGTGCACCAAATTCAATCCAGGTAAAAACCCTCCAGCTATCTGCTATCATGCTCAGGGGTAGATTGGAGAACAGAAAAAATGAGAGAGAATTGGCCTTTGAGATGATTAATTTACTTATTTTTCCAATGAAAATTTCCAATGATTTTTTTGGGCTCACCGTTGAGAAGGTTATTTATTTTCTTTATCTCATTTCAGTTAGATGCCTCATTTGATCATGTTTCTGGATTTAAAAAAAAGGGGGGATAATGTTCATGAAAGGGATAATGTTCAAGAAGCTTAAAATATCAGATTTCCCAGATATATTATTTATTGTCATCTTTTTTCGTAAAGAGCTGAGGTTTCATGTACTTACAGATGTTAAGCATAAAGGTAATTGGTCATAAAAGATGTGGAAAATATATCATTTCTTTATTCAGGTAACATCAATCAATATGGAATGTGGCAAATGTATCCCAAAGCTGATAGATGATCATTAGATAAAGTTAAAAGGGCACTGGATCTAATTTCAGTTACTTTGTTACTGTATAATTTAATTTGTACAAATTACTATTTCTCCAAAACTTTTTAAGCCCTTCTGGGAAAGAATTTGATCCCATTAAATTATGATTGATTTAATCACATTGATCAGTGTATGTGAAACCTTTTCTTTTCTTTCTTCTGTGTTTCTAGGTTTTTATCAAACAATCGAATCACAGTCATCCCTGATGGCACTTTCAATGATTTGAGATCCTTGAAACGCATGTAAGTAAGATCTGTTGGTTCTTATGGAATGTCTTTTTGTTTTCGTAAACAAAGATTTTCTCATAGCCCAGCTTTTCCTTTTTAACTTTGATATTGTAAACATCAATCAGCTGGTGTTGTTTGGCTTTAGTTTTCAAATGAAAACAGAAGGCAAAATTGAACAGAAAAGAAAGAACAGAACCCAAACATACTTTGAAGTTTGGATATAATTTTAGTAAGTGGTAAGTTGACAGACTGGACTTGGAGTTGTTTACTGACAATCGTGTAGGCACCTGACAAAATGAAGCACTTCGTGCATTTTGGTGGTGTGGAGATATTGGTACCACTAAATAGGTTATTCAAAGCCCTTCATTTGGTAAAAAAAAATAAATTGCTGTAATTTAATTAGCAAAGAAGATATAGCCTCTCAAAGGCAGGAAGTGACACAACCACAGTTTTGAGAAAAACACTTTTTAAAGTTTCAGCTTTTGGTCAAAATTATTGATGGTGACTTGATTCAAAGACAGTTTTGAGGCATTTGCCCTGCTCAAACAGGATTATCATTTGGAGAAGGAATGTAGTAAAGAGTTTAAACTTTTCAAAAATACTGAAAATGCAAAATTGATAAAATTGACCCGCTGATGCCTTGTAACGATTTTCTTGAATCGTGTAGTGCCGAAATATGCCTCATTTTGCCGAGCACTACACAATTGTCTTTTGATCTTTTCTGTTCTGCTCCACCTGGGAGATTTTCATAGACATTTTATTTCACACCAAAGATATCTGTAGACAAAACATGTTGGGATATTAGCATCTACATAGAATATATATATATTATATATATATATATATTTGTGTTCATCAGCCCATTTGTATTTAACCCCTTGCCTGCCACACAGATTTCCTTTCATATACCTGTTGCAAAAGGGGGCAAAGCAAGCAAATATTGAAACTTACACATTAAAAATCCCATGCTTTCAAAATACATGCAAATGGCGCAAGTAAGTAGGGAACTAACTAGGAAATACAAAAAAAATCTTAATTCAGGAACTGTCTCCATATGATCCCTCAAGAAATGCATATGAACTAGGCCCCGGAACCGTTCCAGGCACATGGCAGTATAGTGAGATTAGACAGCCTGGAATAGTCCTGGGTAAAGCTGGGAATTTTTTTGCATTGGATGTCAGGAAATGTTTATGTAATTGTTGAGTAGAATGTTAATGCCTTGCCATTTTTGCCTTCCTTGCAGTGAATTTAACTCGGATTATTTGCGGTGTGACTGCCATTTGAAATGGATTCTAAAGTGGACAAAGACAAGACATATTCGGATTTCTTCATCCACTGTTTGTGCACTCCCAGCCAAAATGAAAGGACAACCACTGTCAAAATTGAAACGCATTGATTTGCACTGTGGTAAATAAACTGACCAGCTTTCAGTCTTTATTTACAATCAGAAAAGTAGAAATAACAACTTACAAAGAAAAACAAAGCAAAATGGTTGTCTTTTGTAATAGGAAGCAGTGTGATGATTGATTTTCAATCATGTTAAATTGAGAGGAATTAAACAACTTAGAAAGTAATGTGAGGCCTATGATTCATAAATAGGCCCATGTCACTCTAGTGGCATTAAATAAAATCTAGTTCTGTGTTTTATATTTTTCTTCTGGCAAACATCAGCCAGAAAATGCAGGCTATAAAAAGCTAAGTGTATAGTTGGTTTTAATACTAAATGTTGGATACAAAAAGTATTTTTACTTTTTTTTCCAGAATACTGAGTTTTTGTTGATCTTTTTGCATTGTGTTTTAAAAATTCTATTCTGGTATTATTATCATATTTGGGCAATTTTGTGATTTCTTATCACAAGGAAGATGACTGTGAGACTTTCTGTATTTGATTAATTTTCACAGATCACAAACTGCAGCTGTCCATATTTGATATTCGGCCATCTGAGAGCCAACTGGTCTTCCAAGGAGACAAACTTCCATTTGAGTGCCATGCTTCAGTCACACCAGGCAAAATGGAAATTGCCTGGTTCCGCAGTGGTCAGCTGGTGACCACCAACAAGTCCATGGGGGTATTTGTACATACCTCCCATAATCTGGACCACACCATCATTAACCATCGCCTTGTGGTGGAGAGTTTGGATCCATCGCATGCAGGGGAATGGAGTTGTGTAGTCTCCACTGCTACAGGCAATCTCACCAAAACAGTGAGTTCTAGTTCTATTAGTCTGAACACTGAATACTATCCAGAATAGAGAAAGCACGATAATTGTAGCATGCCAAACAGCTTGTACACTGTTTGTGTCAATTGTCTGCCCAAAGCAAGTAATGTAAAACATTTTGAAGTACAACCAAGAACAGGGAACTGAATCTCTCTTTCTTTCTTTTGTTCTCTTGTTGAATCACAGGGTTTATGAAGTACAGGGCCTTTTCATTTTCTTCACCTGTACTCCATAATTTGATAAGCTGTTTGAAATTCACAAAAAATGGAGGAATCTGAACATTTTCTAGCTTGGATCATTGCAAGAACTTTGCTATTTTAATATTTCAGGAGGTGTTTGCCAGATAGCCACAGGGAGTTAAGTACTGATAGACACATTCTCTCCTATATCAGAGCCTAACATGGCTTTTGGAAACTGGAAATATCCTGTTATCTCACCCTCCACCAGCTCTCAGTCTTATCTTGCTTAAATTTTGAGCAAATGAAATTGTTATGTCTTTGATACAACTGGGTAACTTTGTAAAGAATGTTTTCACTAGTTTTTTAAATTCTTTTGTAGTAATGACACTTGTGTCAACTTATGTTTGTCATTGATAGGTTCATGTTGAAGTGCGGAAACCTGAAATAGTGCTAGAATGCCCACCGGTGACCAATCGGACAGCTAAAGGTACCTATACCTGGGACCAATCCATGGCTGGTATTTTAGCCCACCAGCCATGTCGCCGGGGAGACAGAGGTGCTATGGTGACACACAAGTGTGGCATGGACGGTCAGTGGAAGAATCTGAACATTTCAGCCTGTGGTTTTCTCAGAGATATTACCAGAAAACTCTCCAGGTTTGCCAAGGTATGTTTTTTTCACTTGTATCTGCTTTTTGTTGTGTGATTGGAAACATTCTGTTGAATCAATTAACCAGGCAGATTCCTTCAATTTGTTCTCAAACTTCAAAAATTGCATCATCTTGAAGGACTTTCAGACTGTATCTTACAGAAATGCCATTACCATCACACTCATAAGTCAAACTCAAACTGTGAAAAAACAAATAAACAAACAAACAAACCAACAAACAAACAACCAACCAAAAACCAGAACTGTAAATCTGTGGAGTGTGACTACAATAGATTTTCAGAGGAAGAGAATTCTCATCAAATTTTAACTTTGAATTGCACTTACTGCATCTGTTGTATTCTCAATCATTTACATTCAGAAACGTGCCTGACAGGACACTGGGCTTCACAAAGACACACTTTTTGTAGCTGTTGTGTTATGTGTATGCCTTAAAGCATCCATTATCAGTCCTTTTAACTTTCTATAAACAAAATAAGATCTCTTAATGAGAAAGTCATCAACTAAAAAAAAATAAAAAAAATAGACAGACCCTACTGTTCAAACCTTGAAGTATTTTGTTGGCATGATTACTGTAGTACAAGTTAATTATTTTGCTAGGGGGTAAAACTGAAAACAGAAATCAAATGTTAACAAGCTTTCATGTACTGCTGTTCTTTTAGTCATGGTTCTTTGTTGTCATCAAGTTAAGCCTATTTGTTTTTAAATGACATTTGTCAGTAATTCTGATAGGAATCTTATGCCAGGAGCTTTTGTCCTGTAATTGAAAATAACCTTTCGTTTGATAATTGGGTTGTAATTTTTCTTTGCATTTTAAATCCATTTTCCAGCCAGAATAAAACGATTCCATCATTTACGCAAAAGATCTTAACAAAAAGTTAAAGAAAAAATAAAGAGACATTTATTGATTGCTATGAAGATAATTACTCGAGGAATGCTCTGAGATTCAAGAAATATTAATGCAACATTTTGATTACGGCGCTGTGGAAGGCATGCACCTACGATTAATTGAAAGCATTAGCAACACACACTTCCCATTTAAAATTGGCTATGGGCATTTTACATTTTAAACATAAATAATGGTAGCAAAAAGACAAATCACTGAAAATACAATTAAATTAAACAGATTTATGGTATAATTTCTGTTAAAAATATTGGTTTGTAGTTTCAGTTTAAAAAAGGTTAAAATTGTCATCTTCTCCAATTCTCCAAGGTAAGGTATTCCATACCAAAATGAGAAAAGTCTCTAGTGCCAGCCATTGTAAAGCACTCTTAGTACCACTAACAAGGTTATGAAGGTAGTGGAAGAGAATGTATTAGCAGGATGGGACAAACATCAAGATCAGTGTCTGGCATTCCATTCAGGTCAAGTGCATCATGTTATCTCATCATACTACAATCACCAGATGTGGGAGCCATGTTTTGGTATTCAGGATCATGAACCTGTGCTTCAAGAGATGAAAGTACGACTATAAACAAAAGATTATGCACGTCAGTCAGAGACGTACAATCAGGGCAGCAAACAAACATAAATTGATAAATCCTTTTTGTACCATGAACTACCAGGTATACAACCCACACACGTTTTTGTGCCTGAAATATGAAGGCTAGTAAAAACAAGAATCAAGATTCATTAGAATTTTTTTTACTGGTAAGCTCATAATTTTTCATTATATTTCATCCTTTCAGGCTGAGCCTCGCACTGTAGATATTCCAACTCTCACCTATGGTGTGAACAAAGCTTTGGGAGCAGCAGCCAAGAGTGGGGAAGTCATGGATTCATTTGATGTTTTCTATGTCTCTAACATCATGTCCACCCTTCTGCCCCATGCAGCTGAAGATGCTAAGGTGAGTCACTAGAGCAACGTACAGCAAACATGTATTGTTGTGAGTAGCTCACTGAAGATGTGATAGAGCCACAGTGTGTTGAGTCAAGCCTGCTTTGCATTGGTTTGACTCGGATGAGCTTTCTTTGACTTGGCTGGCGAGGCAGTCTTGGTTCAGTCTCAGTGGTGCACGAGTTCTGTTTAACCCCATAGTTCACATCTCACACTCGAACTGAAGCAAAACGGACTTGACTCGGTGCACTAGGGCCCTAAAGTTTGAGACAAAATTTTAATTTTTGAAGTCCTGAGATGCGGAATGCTGGTAAGACATAGGACTTTAACTTCTTGCTGGGTAATTATCCTCTTTAAGTCATAATAATTTTGATTGCCGGAAAGTTTTAAGGACAAAGTGTCCCTTGCACATCTTTGTGAACTAATGACTAGAGAATTATGAGGCCGAATTTGCTTTTGTAATTAGATGGTTAGAGAATGACAGAGACAGACTGTTTTCTCTCAGACTTCCACAATCGAATGAACCAGATTGGATGTGAGATCATTACGTGACAATCCTTGGCAGTTGATATGCCTTGAAGAATAGATGATGAGTTCAGTGTCTACATTCTTGACTTTGTGAACTTTTCAACCAGAGTCTATGTGATTCACTGTCTGTCTCCAGGTGTCCTCTTTGATGGTGAATCTTGTGAGTAATGTGAGTGTTTTACCAGCTGATGTACTGGACACTGCCCAGATGGAGACAAAGTCACCCACAAGGTTAGTGCAAAGCATGGCACCTGTAGAGATGTACTGGCGGAAAAGGGAGGGGGTGGCAGAAAAGTATGTTTTGAAAGTTGTGGGCTGGTATTTGTACTTTTGCATGGAAGGGGGCCAGAAACATACTATGCATTCTAGGAAGAAGTCAGCAAGAGTAGCAGAAAAATGTGTTTACTAAGGAGAATGACAAAAAGCTAACTTTTAGAATTGTTTAAGTGCTGGAGATGAAATATTTTGTAGACTTCAAGACACAAATGTGCAGGAATTGTTAATAAATTGATGTGGGTGGTACGGTTGGGGCCAGTTCAACAAACTGGACGTGTTTCAAAGAGTTGTGGTTTATTTATTGTTGTTCTTTGTTTCCACGAGGGGAGGAAAATGGCAGTTTGGGCTCAGCACATGAATTGTTATCTTGATGTGACTCATGCTTTTTGGGACATGTCCGAGTTTTAGATGCAGCAGATGCTAAAGCAAAACTGTGTTGCTGGCGGCACATTTCCCCCTCCCAAACACCACTTCTTTCAAGTTTAATGTTTCTATGCAAAATCCCAACTTTAGCTGTAGTCAGTGAAAATCTCATGTGTCCAAAATGAAAAATCCAATATCCCTCCCTTGCTATTTGTTGTAGCCGCAATATAGCATCATTGTGAATATACTGCAAGGTGTGGGTTAATGAATAATTGGGTTTATTACTGTGTCATATGTGAAACACATGAGTTTTGCAGGTTTTATAAGGGACAAGTTATGGATTTAGAAAAATGAGCTTGTTTATTTAATGCTGCCAATATTATGTCCACAGAATGGTGAAAATGTTGGAAGAAATGAGTGAGCTGGTTAATGTCTTTGATCATACGGATGTGGAGTGGGTACAAATGTCATCTGACAACGTGGCAGTGGTGGTGCTTAGTCGCCAGCATATGCTGCAGACTGGTGTATCCTGTGCTCTGCGTGGCAGCCGGGATTCTGTGCAGCATGGATTTACTGGCAGTAATTTCTATTGCAGCAATATCATCTCAGGCAAGGTAAGTAATGGATCATTTTTTTCTTATTGCATAGTTAATGTCATCATGTAATTAGGGAGGTGGTGTGGCTTCACTACTGCTTTTTGTATTGTCGTTCTTTTTCTGGCTGTAAGACCTGGAGAAAATCTAACTCTGAGCTGTGGTCCATGCATCTGTTTTATTTCTTGTCTTCCAAAAGTGTCAGAATTTTGTGAAAATGAATGGGTTTAAATGTGACCATTCACAAAGAAGTGGAAAAATGACACATTTTGATGATTTCTTTATTTATCAGTGCATACTCAGAAACTTGAAATTCCTCTTTGTCATAGTGAAAAAGCATCAACATGTATTAGAACTTCAGAACCCTCAAGGAGAATGGTCATTGTGATGTGATCCTGAGAAATCTGGGTTTTGAAGTCCGGTGAATGATTTGATGTCAGGGGCACAGAAGTGAGTGCAAGTAAAATACTGTTAAAGTTGCATTTATGAGTTGAAATAAGGCCTGAAACTTTGTACAAAGCTTACAAAAATGGGTAAACTTTCAGAATCCTGTAACATTGCAAAACCATTAAAATGTGGACTTTGTCTGCTTTTTGTCCAATATTTTGCATCCCCTTGGTGGGACTTTTATTCCATTTGCATGTGATGTTGACAAGTGGATGGGTTTTGCTGCATTGAACTGGAAAAATGAACAAGGGAGCCATTGTCCTTATGACCATATTGTAAAGTTGTCACTAGAAAAGGGTCAGACAGTTTTGCCCTGCAGCAACAGTCACCAGAAAATGGCTCACACACTCTGCCTGTTCCATGGTTTTGGTTACCCAACTTGCCAACTAAATATTAGAATATCAATACGATTTTAAAAAAATATGAAATAAAGATACACTTAAGGAAGGAAAAACCAGTATATTTTTAATACAGCTATACAGCCCACCAACAGCTTATTGAATCAGAGAAACAAGAGAAAATAGAATAGTTGTATTCCGAAGAAGTGTAAGCCCTACTTAATTTTATTTACCACAATCATTCAGATATATTTGTAACCCATGTTTAATCTGAAGCTCATACATCGGAGATGGACAGAACATTTTTTGACTTTGTAGTAGGCGGTGCATGATTAAAGATTAGATACCCAAAATAAAGCTTTTCATGCATGGATTTGCTGGGCAAATAGTGCTTGGTCACCTCACCTCACCTGTCACCTGTCGGCTTCATCGTCATCGATGTTAGCTGCTACAGTGGATGTCACGACAAAATCTCCTCCACCCAATCCTGTCCTTAGCTTTCCTAGTTATTTCACTTATTTCCAGCTGGCTGACTTTCTTGATGTTATCGTGATATGTAATGGGTGGTCTTCCCTGTTTTCTCTTTGTTTCTGTCTTTCCTTGAAGGATTGATATCATAAGGGCCGTGCTTTTGTTTCGGGCCGCGTGGCCGATGTATGCAAGTCTTCTTTTATTTATTTCAGGTGTTATTCTTCTGGTGGTGCCAAGCTGTTCTAAGATGCTTGTATTTGTTCTCCTTTCTGTCCAACTTATTCTGAGTAGCCTTCTGTAAAGCCACATTTCAGCTGCCTCCAATCTTGTTATGTCTGCCTTTTTGAGTGTCCAGGCTTCACAACCATATAGTAGGACTGGCCAGATCAAGCACTTAAGTATGTTCACTTTGAGGTCCGTTGGTGTGCCTCTATCCTTCCAAATGTTGTTTAGTTGAACCATTTTGTGTTTTGCCATTCCTATCCTTGTTTTTATGTCCTTTGAGCAGCTTCCATCTTGCGATTTATGTGATCCTAGGTATTTGAAATCAGTCACTTTTTCTAGTGCTGTTTTGTTTACTAGTATCTCCTGGTGTTCATGGTGCCCTGTTCCAGTATGCATGACTTTCGTTTTCTTAGCATTTAGGTGTAGGCCTGCTGTCTTGCCCGCTTCATCCACTCTGTGCAACACTCTTTTCATGCTGGTGATGTTATCTGACATAAGAGCTGTGTCATCAGCGTAGCGAAGGTTTGTGATGTTTCGGCCTCCGATCTTTATTCCCATATCTTCTATTTTATCACAGCGGGAGTCCTCTGAAAGTGAGATTCCAAAAGAAAACATGAGATGGCATTGTTGCATTTAGTTGTGCCGGACTCCACACCATTATGGCTAGTGGTTTCTCTTTCATGTTTAAGCCAATAACTAATCAGAAACCAGCTAGATGTTGGTAACATGTGTAAGAAATTTTATCTATTTGTTTTATTTCATCTCATCCTATTATTTCTTTCCATCAGTTTTTTTCTTTCCTTCTCCATTTCTTTCATTTGGTCGTGTATATAATCAGCTTTCCTGCTTTGTTTGACCATCCTTGAATTTATCCGTTGGACTCTTAAGGCCGACAATGCACTTCGAAAGCAATGTCGCAGCTTTCTTGTGTTCGGTCCCTTGATCCAGTTTTATAGTGGCAGGCATATGAGTCTGGTGTTTGAAGAGTTTAATCCATGTCGGTGATTGCTTACCTATGCAAAATGGTACGTGGACTGATTATTTGCCGGAGATTGGGTTCTAGATCTGTCTTACCCAAAAGCTGGTGAATGAATGATTATCTATGGCAGTCTGTTGAAGGGTGTGTGGCTCGGCTATTACTTTTTTTGTTTTGTTTTTGGATGGATTTAGAGAGAGAGAGAGGAGAGTGCAATTTCTTGGTTGACTTTCAAATGCTTCGTGTTATACTTTTTAATATTAATAATATGTTTAATATTATACAAGGACAGAAAAGGCCGGTTTTAGAATGAAAATGTCTGTGAAATCACCGGCACATCTTTAAGTGCCACAAACACCTATTCACTCAGGTAAAACCTTGAAAAATTATCAGTGATAATTTACATTAGATTCTATCCCCAGTTATTGTTTCTGAATATTGGCATCTTGATAATTTTTTATTCAGTGTAACAGGGTGATAGATTGGCAAGGTATAACTAGTAGTTATAATAATATTGTGCCTATAACTAGCGTGGGAAGATAGTTAACGGCGGGGAGACAGAGTCATTGTAGGCCAGAGGGGGAAAGTATGGGATGCAACTGAAGCGCTTTGACACCCGAAAAGGGTAGTGTTTACTTGACCGCCGTACTTGTCGATCAGATCACCTGGGAATTGCTTGGGGGGGTAGAGCTGTTTCAATAGTATTTGACGTGGAGCCGACGGGGGTGGCTATTAGGATAACTAATGCACACTCGGTGGGCGTCTTGGGACGCTACCTGACTGGGTATAAATCCCCGAACGCTCCTTCCAACTTCAGACCGCTGAGAGCACTCACCAGCTTCGTGCCGAAGAGGAGACCACAACTGCAACTGTAACTTTGTACTAGTCTTGTGAGTGGGGAAGGTCAGGGAACCCGCAAACATCCTTTGTCAGAGCGTGGTATCTTTGGTATCTTGTCGGCATTTGAGCTGTTGCTGAGTGAGGAGGAAGAACAACACCTTCTTGGCTTCTCAACTTCTTGTACTTTGATTAACGACATCGTGGCTTCTTGGCTTCCCGACCTATTGGTACCGGCCGATACCTGTTGATCTAACTGCGCAGTCAAGCCAGGGTAGAGAGGAAGAACCAGTGCCCAGATAGCGCCATACACCCCTAAAGGAGAGGTTTCCTTATGCTGAATGTTCCCATGTGTTTTATAAAATGTGCTAGAAATTGAATATTACGAAGCCATTTAATTAGCATGTACTGATTTGCATCAACTTCATTCCATCGAAATCCACATGAAATTGTATGACCTGTGTTCCTATTATTATTGAATGAATTAATAATTATTGTATATATGTAAGCAATACAGATATCGTTTGTTATAACTTATAGAAGAGAGATAGTCGATTATTTAGTGTGTTTGTGCCGTGCCCATCACAGCTGGTGTCAGAAGAAAGTTAGTGAGAGAAAGTGGAAACATCACAATGGTGTCAGAAGTGGGATCCTGCTAGTAAATAACATTTAATTTTGATCTGGGTCGTGTCAAGGGGCTATTGTGTGATTGTGTGGACAGGTCATCTGCCCTGAGGCGAGTGAGAGAGATTGACATTTAGTGCCTGCGACATGCTCTGATTTTACCTGTGCATTGACTGTTCAATTTTATCTTTTGTCACAGAGAAAATTGTTGTTTGCTATTGCAGGAATATTGTTGTTAACTTCACAGTTACGATCCACGCTTTATTGTTAGCTTTGTTTACAGGTCAATTGCTGATGGACTATCTGGGCGCACTGAAGCTTGCCAGACAAGAAGGCATTAGTGATGAGGAATTCAAAATTAGGTGGGACGAAGAGAAAGCCCAAAACCGAGAACAAAGGGCTATCGAACGAGAAGAAAAGGAGCGCGAACGAGAAGAAAAGGAGAAGGAAAGACAATTTGAAAGGGAGAGAATGGAATGCGAACGGGAACTAGCCAAAAACGGGTGTCACAATGGTAAAGGGAATGGAAAATCTGCTGCCCCGAAGGTACCTAAAATTGCCATTTTTGATGACTCGCACGAGGATCTGGACTCGTATTTGAAAAGATTTGAAAGGCTCGCGCAGGCAAATGATTGGGAAGAAGACACCTGGGCAGACATGTTAGGGGCATTGTTAACTGGCAGGGCGTTAGATGTTTATTCCGGTCTCAGCGATGAAGACAGTAGGGATTACGAGAAGGTAAAGAAGGTGTTGTTCAAGAAGTATCACCTCACGGCAGAGGGTTATAGGCGTAAGTTTAGGGAGAGTCGTCTAGATAAGGACGAAACTTATACGCAGCTGTCCGTGAGATTGCAGAGATATTTTGAGAGGTGGGTAGACCTCTCAGAGGCAGAGAGAACTATGGAAGGGATTACGGATCTGTTAGTCAGGGAGCAGATGTTGAAGATTGTCGACTGTAATCTTTCCATATATTTGAAAGAGAGAGACCCTAAGTCCGTGCATGAGTTAGTTGAGATGGCGGACTTGTATAGTGAGGCATATCAGTCGAAGCGAGGGCTGGAGCAACAGCAGAAGTCAGGTAAGAGGGTTGAGGAGAGCAGAAGTAAAGGTTTAGGAGTGAGTAAACCGGTATGCTTCAACTGTGGCTCTCCCAATCACCTGAGTAGGCAGTGTGACAAGGGCAGGACGAAGAAGGGTGCTGCTGCCACTGTCGAGGACAACCGAGGTAAGTCACAGCGTGAGAGTGGGCGTGGTTGTTTTGTGTGTGGGTCACTTCTCCATATTGCGAGATTCTGTAGGAAGAGACAGAAAGAGACGACCGCAGTCGTACTAACCAGCGATGAGGAAGCCGATGACAGTCAGTGGGAGTCATCGGGCAGGGCGAATACTCAACCAGGGGCTGAGCAGAGTGTTGGGCCACAGACCTTCATTTCTTGGGAGACGGAAGGTAAGAGTATTGAGTTAGAAGGTTCGACAGAACATGAGCCCGAAGACGATGTTCCGGAGAATGATTTATCCGCTCCATTTTTGGAGAAGGGGAGGATAGGGGATAAAGAGATTACTATCCTTCGTGACACGGGATGCACGTGTGCGATTATAAAAAGGGACAAACTGCCTCCTAACAGCTTAACTGGGAAGAACAGGAGTTATGTCCTGATGGACGGGACGAGAAGGTCTGCTCCTGTCGCGGAAATGTGGGTAGAAACCCCATTTTATACTGGGCTTCTCAAAGCGCTAGTAGTGGAAGACCCAGTGGCCGATTTGATTATAGGAAACATAAAGGGGGCGTCTCTTGAGAAGATAAGTGTGGTACTCACGCGATCTCGCAAGGTGGAGATTGACAAGGAAGAGCATGAGTGTGAGAATGCGAGTGCGAAAGTGAGTCAGACCACAGATAATGAGGAGGCCAAGGGCAACTCAACGGAGGAGGTAAGGGTAGGGGCCAAGATAGGGGAACTCACACCAGGTGAGATAGCCCGGGCCCAGAGAGAGGACGAAACTTTGAGAGTTTTAAGGGAGAGAGCCACGTTGGAGCAATCGGCTGAGGTAGGTACTCACATAAAGGAGAGTAAGGGAATTTACTATCGGGTAAAGAAGGCCGGGGCTGGACGTGCTGATGTGGAGCAGTTGTTGGTACCTAAGCAGTACCGAAGTGAGCTGATGAAGATAGCTCACGAAGGAGTGTTCGGGGGACACTTAGGAATTTCGCGCACACAGGACAGAATAATGCAGTCGTTCTTTTGGCCTGGGATAGGTGCGGACGTAGGTCGTTTCTGTCGATCGTGTGACGCGTGTCAAAGGACATCCAATAAAGGTAGCGTCGCCATAGATTTGGTTGGTCCACTTCCGCGTACGGAATATGGGAGATCGCGTTATATTTTGACGCTAGTAGATTATGCCACGCGTTTCCCGGATGCCGTAGCCTTAAGGGGGATATCAGCTGAGCAGGTCAGTGAAGCGTTAATGGAAATATTTTCTCGGTTAGGCATACCAAAGGAAATAGTTTCAGATAGGGGATCACAGTTTACCGGTGAGCTGATGAGAGAGGTCAGTGCACTTCTCAAAACGAAACAGATATTCTGCTCGCCCTACCACGCGATGGCCAATGGTCTGTGTGAAAGATTTAACGGAGTGCTGAAGAATATGCTTCGCCGAGTAGCTCATGACAGACCCAAGGACTGGGACAGAATGTTGTGTCCACTGCTGTTCGCGTATCGCGAAACCCCACAGGCCAGTACAGGTTTTTCGCCGTTTGAACTAGTGTTCGGTCACCCTGTGAGAGGACCACTTGCAATACTGAAGAATCTGTGGACTGGGGAAGCGGAGTCAGAAACGAGGTCATCGTACGAATACGTGGTAGATATGAGGGAACGATTGGAGGATGCCATGAAAGTCGTAGCCGAGAACAGCAGCGTCGAAAAACACAGGCAGAAGAAATACTACGATAGGGGGGCCAAACAGAGGAAATTCCAAGTGGGCGATTCCGTCCTCATACTTCTCCCAAGTGACGGATCGAAACTACAGACGACTTGGAAAGGGCCTTACAAAGTAGAAGAGCAGAGAGGGTCAGTGAACTACATGGTGAACGTCAAGGGGAAGAGACGACTGTATCACGCGAATATGCTGAAGAAGTATATTGAGAGGGAAGACGAACAGGAAAACACAGAGGCAATAGCTGCAGCTATAATTGACGAGACCGATGAAGGAGAGGAAGCGACTTCGATGCCTCTGGAGACAGTCATGCCTAAGCTAGAACAGACCGAAACCTACAGGGATGTACAGTTAGGGGACACGCTAGATCAGGATCAGAGAGAACAGATGCAAGAGCTCATGGAAGAATACAAAGATATATTTACCGATGTACCGGGGCTCACTGACCTGATCAAGCACAAAATCCCATTGCTAGATCAAAAACCTGTGAAGGTAAGACCCTACCAACTACCGTACTCAACTAGAGAAGCTGTCAATGCTGAGGTAGGCAAGATGCTTGCGGCCAGAATCATCGAACCGTCCGAGTCCCCGTACAATAGTCCAATTGTATTAGTTAAGAAGCCCGATGGTCAACATCGTTTCTGCAACGACTACAGGCGGCTAAATGTTGTGACTGCCGATGACGCCGAACCGATGCCTGAGGTAGAAGCCATTATTTCCAATCTAGCGGAGGCAAAATATTTCACCAAGCTGGACTTGACAAAGGGCTTTTATCAAGTTCCGATGGCCGAGGAAGATAAACACCTGACGGCGTTCGCCACACCGTTTGGGCTATACCAGTACAGGGTCATGCCGTTCGGGTTGAAGGGATCCCCCGCCACATTTAACAGGCTCATGAGGAAAGTATTAAAAGATGCTGGCGAAGGGGTAGATGCATTTGTAGACGACTGTCTTATACACAGTGCAAATTGGCCTGACCACTTGGAACGTTGTCGGAATGTCTTCGAGCGACTGAGACGGGCAAATTTAAAAGCTAGACCTACCAAGACGCTAATAGGGATGACAGAAGTCGAGTACTTAGGCCATAAGCTGGGACAGGGGACTGTAAGACCGCAGGAGAGTAAGGTGCGAGCCATTGTCGACTGTGACCGACCGACGTCCAAGACACAAGTGAGGAGTTTCCTGGGGCTAACGGGGTACTATCGGAAGTTTGTACCAAATTACAGTGCAATCTCGGCGCCGTTGTCAGACCTCACAAAGAAGTCCCAGGGCACAAAGTTCGCGTGGGGACACGCGCAGGAGAACGCGTTCAATGCCCTAAAAATTTGTTTGAGTTCCGAGCCGATACTACGGATGCCAGACTGGAACAAGGAACTGATTCTCCAGACAGACGCATCTAACCTTGGAGTGAGTGGCTGCCTACTTCAAGAAGACGAGGGTACGAAGTATCCAGCTGTATATGTTAGCAGAAAGTTGAAACCCGCGGAGAAGAACTACTCAACAATTGAAAAGGAATGCCTGGCCATAGTTTTCGCCGTTAGTAAGTTGCAGGCGTATCTGTATGGGAGAAACTTCGTGTTAGAGACGGACCACCGACCTCTAACTTGGATGCGAACTAAAGACCAGAAGAACGCGAGGGTAACTAGATGGAACCTGGCGCTGCAACCATATAACTTTCGAGTCAGCAACATCAGGGGGCGAGACGCTCTATGGGCCGACACTCTATCTAGATTACCAGTAGATTAATAATTTTATTAGCCGATTTTGCCAGGGAAAATCGACTTAAGTGGGGGCGATTGTAACAGGGTGATAGATTGGCAAGGTATAATTAGTAGTTATAATAATATTGTGCCTATAACTAGCGTGGGAAGATAGTTAACGGCGGGGAGACAGAGTCATTGTAGGCCAGAGGGGGAAAGTATGGGATGCAACTGAAGCGCTTTGACACCCGAAAAGGGTAGTGTTTACTTGACCGCCGTACTTGTCGATCAGATCACCTGGGAATTGCTTGGGGGGGTAGAGCTGTTTCAATAGTATTTGACGTGGAGCCGACGGGGGTGGCTATTAGGATAACTAATGCACACTCGGTGGGCGTCTTGGGACGCTACCTGACTGGGTATAAATCCCCGAACGCTCCTTCCAACTTCAGACCGCTGAGAGCACTCACCAGCTTCGTGCCGAAGAGGAGATCACAACTGCAACTGTAACTTTGTACTAGTCTTGTGAGTGGGGAAGGTCAGGGAACCCGCAAACATCCTTTGTCAGAGCGTGGTATCTTTGGTATCTTGTCGGCATTTGAGCTGTTGCTGAGTGAGGAGGAAGAACAACACCTTCTTGGCTTCTCAACTTCTTGTACTTTGATTAACGACATCGTGGCTTCTTGGCTTCCCGACCTATTGGTACCGGCCGATACCTGTTGATCTAACTGCGCAGTCAAGCCAGGGTAGAGAGGAAGAACCAGTGCCCAGATAGCGCCATACGCCCCTAAAGGAGAGGTTTCCTTATGCTGAATGTTCCCATGTGTTTTATAAAATGTGCTAGAAATTGAATATTACGAAGCCATTTAATTAGCATGTACTGATTTGCATCAACTTCATTCCATCGAAATCCACATGAAATTGTATGACCTGTGTTCCTATTATTATTGAATGAATTAATAATTATTGTATATATGTAAGCAATACAGATATCGTTTGTTATAACTTATAGAAGAGAGATAGTCGATTATTTAGTGTGTTTGTGCCGTGCCCATCACGGCTGGTGTCAGAAGAAAGTTAGTGAGAGAAAGTGGAAACATCACATTCAGACACATGCAGTGTTTGAACGCCAGACCGTAATTTTAGTTTATCTCACCCCCTACATCACATCCTCAAAACTCCAACCCCTTAACCATGCCGTATGGATCCAGTGTCAAAGTGTGGCAAAAAGGTGATTTGACTGGAAGTCGCGTATGATAAGTATCCGCATTTGTGAGGATTTTGAGATTTCTTCATGTGTTCGATTTTCGTAGTTCCTCTCTTACATGTTTTTGCCCGCTAAAGGCTGGTGAACGGAAAGCTGGATTTGTCTTCCCCCAGCGTTTTATTGTATCGTTTCTGTATTACTTAATAATAATAATAATAATGTATAGCATTTATATAGCGCATATCCATTTAAAATGCTCTATGCGCTTTACAGAAACAACGCCAGGCAAATACAACTTTTTCTTTTGGGCTTTTTTTGATTTTGCTTCGACCCCAAGGGCTTTTGTTTTTACAATAATAATTTCAGTTTCGTAATGGATCCACCGCAGAACCACACAGCACCAATGGGTGACCACATCACAAAATCTGGTGTTCCCAAGGTTTGAGAATCCACGATGTAATGACACCTGCTAAAACAAAAATTACCGTGGTGTTGATGATTTTTTTGTGCTATCTTCCCTTGTCCGGGCTCTTTACTGTCTCTTCACTGTCGGCATTGATAGGCTTTTTATGTCCAGAAACAATGAAAGTTCCGCCTCTGTTGTATTTATGGGTTGTACGTTGGACACCGTAGGGGTGCTTTTACAAGCGGCTATTTTCTTTTCTTTTCCTCCAACCGGACAGAGAAGAAAGGCGTAGCTTTCCTGTGTTGGGAATAGAACCTTGCTGCTGCAGCCTGTAGTGGGAGGCTATGGGTGAGGCTGATAGGCGCACTGAGTCTAAATTGTCTCGGTTTTGGGTATGCGATGACGTGGACTATGGAGTTCACGGGACCCCGTGTAGAGGCGAGACTGAAACAGTTGGAACAGGCCTCACTGGCTCGGACACGTCAAAATTGTTTTCATTCAGCTAGCGGAATGAGAGACCTGGCACATTGAGTCAAAATAGAAGCATTATTTTCTCGAAATATCCAGATAAACAAGTCGTCCTCTTTTACATTATGTTTGAAAAAAAAAAGGGGGGGGGGGGAGGAAGGAAGAGTTATCAGGCTTTCGCCATACACTTCAACAACAACAAAAATGGTTTGGGGGCGGGGGTGGAGAAAGTGCGCATACTAGACAGCCCAAAGAAAAATTTAATGGCACAAGGCGCGATAGAGGGTAATGAAGGAGATTAAAAAAAAAAAAAAGTCTGCTCCATGATCTATCCTTGTTCCTTGTTGAGTCAGCCCTGACAGGGGTCACATGTTGCAGCTAATGTCATTTGAGCAATTTCCCAGCACAGATTCCCCTTAATCCACTCACCTGGCTGTCGGCTCAGCAGGTAAAGGGCGCTTTTAACTTTTAACGGAGAGAGAGACAGGGCAAAGAGAGAAAGAGAAAGAGAGAGGAAACAAGTTGTGCGAAAAGTATTCATGGGAGAAGAAAGGAAATTGATATGATTTCCTAACCTCTTAACTCATTAAAGACATCACCATAACTTTACATAACTTCTATAATGTTATTTTTTTGAGGCAGTATTTCTTACTATAATAGTTCGTCCATCAGGTATGATGATGACCTTAACAACACCAGAGGAATAAAGAACAGAAATTGTTGAGAATTTTCAACACATGGACAATAAAGAGAAGTAAAGGACACAGAGGACAGAATGGAAAGACTGTTCTTTCATGACTTATGGCTTCTCATGTGACTGATAAGTCCTATTTTTGCCCTGAAGACCCTTCCGCATAAGTGACAAGAGTGCTCCGTTGGTTCAGTACCACTGGGCCTTTTCTTGCGCCGTTCTCTTTTTTTGATAGCCTGCTGGACTCTGTCAGCTTCCCATGCTTTGCTGCCTCTGGTAAGGGCCGCCCTCCAATTTGCACGATCAAGCGAGAGCTTTTCCCACTCACTCACATCAATGGCAAAGGCCTTCAGTGATTGCTTGAGAGTGTCTTTGTAACGTCTCTTTGGGGCCCCAACATTCCTCGTTCCATTGGAGAGCTCAGAGAAGAAGATTTGCTTAGGGAGTCTGGAGTCGGGCATTCTGACAACATGTCCTGCCCAACGTAGCTGAATTTTTTTCAGGTGGCAGAAGATGCTCAATTCCTTGGCACGATTGAGGACCTCCGTGTCTGGAATTTTATCCTGCCATTTGATCCTTAGGATCTTTCTAAGGCAGGCCAGATGAAAGTGATTTAGTTTTCTGGCATGCGATTGGTACACTGTCCAGGTTTCAGCCCCATAGAGTAGGGTGGGAAGGACCACAGCATTGTACACTTTCAGCTTAGTGTCTGTGCGAATGCCGGCAACATCCCACACTCTCTTTCGAAGCCTGCCAAATGCAGAGCTGGCTTTGCTGATTCTTGAGGGAATTTCAGTATCAACACGAGCCGTGGAAGACGGTGTACTGCCAAGATAGGTGAAGTTCTCCGACACCTTCAGAAGACTGTCATGGACTTTGATATTTGGGGTCACAGGATACTTGTCGTCTGGAGTAGGCTGATGGAGCACTTCCGTCTTCTTTGTGCTTATTGTGAGGCCAAAGTTGTCACAGGCACTAGAGAACTTATCAACACAGTTTTGCATGCTATCCTCATCGTGTGCCAGAAGTGCACAATCATCAGCAAATAGTAGGTCACAGACTTGAGTACTTTTGGTTTTGGTTTTTGCCTGAAGTCTCCTGAGGTTGAATAGACTGCCATCAGTTCGGTACTTGATGCTTACCCCTTGAGGAGGAGAGCTAAAGGCTTCTTGTAGCATTGCAGAGAACATGATGCTGAACAGAGTTGGGGCTAAGACACAACCCTGTTTTACCCCATTTGTGACAGCAAAGGGCTCTGATACACTGCCGTTGCTTTTGACTGCAGCTTGCATGCCATCATGAAACTGGCGCACTATTGTGATGAATTCGGGTAGACACCCAAACTTCGCCAAGATTTTCCAGAGGCCTTCACGACACACTGTGTCAAATGCTTTTGTGAGGTCAACAAATGTGATGTACAGCGCTTTATTTTGTTCCATGCATTTTTCCTGAATCTGTCTGGCAGCAAAGATCATATCCGCCGTTCCCCTCTCTTTACGAAAGCCACATTGGCTCTCGGGAAGCAAGTCATTTGACGAGAGGTGATCAAGAAGGCGATTCAGAAGCATTCTTGCCAATATTTTGCCAGCAATTGAAAGTAGAGAGATTCCCCGATGGTTGTCACAGACTTGGCTGTCCCCTTTGTTTTTGTACAGATGGATGATTGAAGCATCTTTGAAGTCCTGTGGCAGCTTCCCTGCTTTCAACATATGATCGAACAACTCGGTCAACCTTTCAATAAGCTTTTCTCCACCGAAGGCATACACCTCAGCAGGAATTGAATCCACGCCTGGTGATTTGTTAAAGGACATCTGATTTGTGGCAGTCCGGGTCTCATTTGCTGTGAATGGCTTGGCAAGAGCTGCATTAATAGGAGTCTGAGGGAGGCGGTCAATGGACTCAGTATTTATATTTGATGGCCGATTTAGCACACCTCCGAAATGTTCTGCCCAACGCTGAATTATGGCATTCAATTCAACAATGCGTGTTGAACCATCTGACGCAAGAAGTGGCGTAGTGCCAGAGCGGGATGGTCCAAACACAGCTCGGAGGCTCTCAAAGAACTTTCTAGTGTTGTTTGTGTCGGCATATTTCTGAGTTTCTCTTACTCGCTCTTCAAGCCAGTCATTTTTCATTTTCCTCAGCTTCTTCTGGAGTACACCCTTACATGCACGCAGTGCATCAGCTTTTGCTGTGGAAGAGGGGTCACTGCAGTGAGCTTGGATGAGACTATTTTTTTCTTTGATGAGCACTTTGATTTCATTATCATTATCATTGAACCAGTCCTGGTGCTTGCGGACAGGAAAACCAACTGTGCTGCTGGCGCAAGAGTGTACAGTCGTATTTAGGTCAGTCCAGCTCTGTTCAATGTTCTCAGGGTCAAAAGTCACGCAATCCAATTTTGAGGAGAGTTCTGATGAGAGCTCGCTCTGTTTCTCAGCTGAGCAGAGTTTTGAAACATTTAGGCGTTTAGGTGGCGCTTTCCCTTGAGGGCGTCTATTGCGCCTCAATGTTAGTCTGAGCTTGCAAACAATGAGTATGTGGTCAGTTCCACACTCGGCACCACACATCGCCTTTGTTACAAGGACATCCTTTCTGTCAGTCTTCCTCACAATGACATAGTCTATGAGATGCCAATGCTTTGAGCGGGGATGCATCCACGACGTTCTGTTTCTCACGGGGAGACTAAAATTTGTGTTGGTAATGAACAGGCCAAATTCAGCGCACAAAGTAAGTAAGCGCAACCCATTGTTATTGCATGAACCAACTCCATGAGGGCCCAAAACATTTGGCCACGCTGAGATTTCTGAGCCAACCCTAGCATTGAAGTCCCCCAAGAGAATCAGCTTATCAGCTGCCGGGACAGAGCATATGACAGATTCTAGATCAGAATAGAACTTGTCTTTGGCTTCATCTGGGTTTGTCATGGTGGGCGCATATGCGCTAATGAGGGTGGCTGATCGACTGGCTTTTCCCAACTGGGATCCTGAGTGTCATTAGCCTGTCATTTATTTCAATTGGCATGGACTGCAAGTTTCTGACAAGGTCATTTTTAATTGCAAACCCAACACCATGCTGTCTCGGTTCGACTGCACCCTTGCCTTTCCAGAAGAAGGTGTATCCACCACTGAGCTCTTTGAGTTGGCCACTATCAGGGAGTCTGGTCTCACTGAGTGCCACTATGTCCAGGTTGTACCTGCTGAGCTCAATGGCAATAAGTGCAGTGCGTCTTTCCGGGTTGTTTGAGTTGTCCTGTAGTGTGCGTATATTCCAGGCTCCTAGCCTGAGTAAGCTGAATTTCTTTTTGTTTCGACCGCAAAAAGGGATCCCCACTGGTCGCGGTATACCAGTCAGGGTGATGTGAAGTGGGCTTTCTTTAGGGCACCTTTTCTAGCCCCTTCCTCAGTTGAGGTGAGCAGTGCTATCCTTAAATAAGGCTGCTCAGCTACTGTGGGTGCTGCCTCCCCACGCCTCCACTTCAATCGACGATGAAGCGACCATAGCCCACAGCCACCAACGTGCAGGTCTGTGCTAACAGCTTCCAGTCTATCCAAACCTGCCGCCACCGCACTCGCCCATCGCCGTTGGAATTTTGAGAGGAAAGAAGACGAGGTGAGTGTTAAGACTGGCGCAAAGGTGAAAGAAGACGAGGTGAGTGTTAAGACTGGCGCAAAGAGTTTGTTTTTAGTGAAAAAGAGCTGCGCAAACATCAGACTCACTCTCTCGCCTGGACACAACTTATCCAAGTGGCAAGACAGGGTCAAGACGACTGGAAATGTATCCAGGTGCAGGAGGATGCCAGAGGGACAGTCATATTGCCTGACCGGCTGCCTGTAGGCTACTCCACAGCCTCGCAGTCCCAACTGACTAGGGTGAAAGACCCAAACCAAAGAACACCAATACTGGTGGATGCTCTGTGTCACGATATCCAGGCCAGAGTGACGGTATATTGCCATCTGCCCTATCAATCAACCACTGGCCTGCTGCCGCCAGCTTCGAAGCTGCGTCCGGGAAGTTTGCTCAATTCTTCGTCTGTGATTTAGGCAAACAAGCCTATGACCACACCGCTACCGGGGGCCAATATGAAGGACTCAAATACTGAGGGTCACATTGTGCCCTAGCATGTGGCCGTTGGGTTAGATGAAACCTCCTCCGCCCTGGCCGTTTGCACCGACAGGTGCACGCCCACTGATACCATGCTAGCGTGCCAGTTCATGGAACAGGTTGTACTGGATTACATGTTACCAGTAGCAGATGTTTCTGACCTGACCTGAACTTTACATAACTTCTATAATGTTATTTTTTTGAGGCAGTATTTCTTACTAATGTGCACACATTTGTCATTATAACGGTTGGCTGTACTTCATGAACTACAACGGTAGCAACTAAACTTCGTTAGTAAACTGTTTAGAGCGCAATTTAGCCGTGATGAAATTATGCATTGTAATCCCATATTTAAAAACTTCAGGTGGGAGATTGGAAGAAAAGAGAAACAGGATGCAGAGAGAGAGAGAGAGAGAGAGAGAGAGAGAGAGAGAGAGAGAGAGAAAGAGAGTTGAAGAAAAAGAATCTAGACGCCAATAAGTTTTATCTTCTCCTCCTCTCCCCCCCCCCCCCCCCATCTCACTCGAAACAATATAAATAAAAAAAGGCCATTAAGTTTTAACCCCGCGCCCAGCCATCTCTCTCTCTCTCGCTCTCTCCCTCTCTTTCTCACTGATGCAGGCCTAGCATCGTACACATTTTTTTGTTTGTTTGTTTATTTCTGTTTTCAAGCACGTCTCGTTCTCTTCCACCTCCGTCCCTTCCTCAACCAATCTGCAGTATAAACTAACTCCCACATATCGATGGTGTCAGGCGCAAACCGGCCAAGTCCAAAAATTTCATATTACTTTATATTGTACCAATTTATGAAGCCCTGGAATCCTGCATCATAATATGTAAAAGTAGCTGTTACCATTATCCAGTAGAAATACTCAAAAAAAGCATTGTGATCAAACCGGCTAGGTCCATTTCCCATTAGTTTTAGCGGCAGTTTTTTGTTTCTCCTGTAAAATTTGCTGATTTTGACTTGGCCGGTTTGCTCCTGATACCATCGATATATGTATCTCTGTCCTTTTCTCCCTCTGTTATTCCTTCACCTCTCCTTTGTCTTCCACTTGTCTGTTAATCCTCGTCTCCTGTTATTCCCTGTCATGTCATGTCGTACCCCCACCTCTCCTCCCTCCCCCCCCACCCCGCCACCTCATCGCCCCACTACAGTAACAGAGGGGTACAGAGCATGTCCCGAGTCCTAGTTGGCGTGTCCAGCACTCTGTCCACATTCACATCAAGTAATGAGGCGGAAAGGAAGGACAACTCACCGTCCGCCGGCCCAGCGCTGATTGTTTCTTCTTTAGCTGGTCATTCTGTAACACCGAGCTGTCCATGTGAGACTTGGACAGTCGTGGACACAACTGATCTGCACACCTGCGAACGATAATTCGCGACCTTAGTTGTTGTTTGTTATCTCCATTTTCTGAAAAACTTGGAGATCTTTAATACAAGTATGTGGAAGAGGTACAAGAATTGCACACTTTGACATTGGTTTAACAGCGTTGTGGCACTTAACAAGCTATTTCACAGTTCCGATTTCTTCGAACTGTATATCATAAAACCAAAGCCGCAAACGTTTGACGTCGAATTTGTGAGTTGTGCAAAATATGGAGTTTGAACAAACAAAACTAAGGTGGCGAAATGCCTACTTCAGTAAGGGGCACCTTTTTTGATAATAATACCCGTGTTGTAAAATGGCAAATCGGAAGTGTCAGTTGCTTATGATTTCCATGTATTTGTGTTTACATTCATCTATCTGATATATGACATGGCAGCGAGCTGGCCCTTTGCTTTTGTAGTGCTTACTATAATTGGCGTGGTAGAACCGTGTAGGGGGCAGGCTGTGGAGATAAGTGAATATGGGTAGGTGGAAAAGTCGCTTCATCTCCATCTCTCTCTTTCTCCCCTCCTCAGAGCCACACAGATTTTGAGATCAGAGACCTGAGAACACAAATACATGTCTATTATACTGTATATTATGCATATTGTTACCACTGTCTTGCACTGTATTGGACTGGCCTTTCATCTCAAACCTAGCAGGAATTTCTTTTGTGTCAAAGAAGAGTAAAAATTACATCCTGCCCCATGCCCTAAATACAGGACAGTTCTGGATGGTACAGGATAGTTGGCAGCAGGTCTGGATCAGTGAGACCTGGCCACTTGTCGTTTTAGTGGTGGTATGCCCAGGGGTGGGGGTGGGTGTCTATTGGGGGGGGGGGGACAGATTTGACAAGTGGGTGAAATGGCAACGTAATATTATGAGCACGGAGGCAGCTTAGCCCAGAGGAGGGAAGACAGAGAGAAGAGATGAAGCTGACTTTTCTTTCTACCCATATTCATTGATCTCCATACCCTGCCCCCATAGACGGCCCTAACCACGCCCATTCCAGTAGGTATAACGAAAGCAAAGACCCATCTCGATCTCGTTCCATACACTAGACACATGTGTATATGGGAAGGAGAGAGAGGGAGAAATGGAAGAGAGAGAGAGAGAGAGGGAGAAATGGAAGAGAGAGAGAAAGAGATGGGAGAGAAAGCGGGAAGAGAGAAAGAGAGATGGGAAAAACACACACACACACACACACACACACAGAGAGAGAGAGAGAGAGAGAGAGAGAGACCATGTGGAAGAAAGTAACACGTGGTGTTTCGGACTTATTTACATTTGAGAGTGCAAGGAAAGTATAGAAATGACAAATAACATGGACAGAGAAAACAGTGAATAAATAAACATCTTGATTCTCCTGAGTCCTGACTCTTGGTTATAAGAGAATTCTGTTTTCGGGGAGGGGAGGGGAGAGAGAGAAAGAAGAAAGGAGATATGAGGACCTGTTCTTTCCAGGTCGGTCTTAAGTGCCAGTCAAGTAGTTTGGCATGGGAGCACATGCTGAACTTACGTCACACGATCCATTTTGCATTGAGTGCAACTGAGTACAATAATATATCTTCACCACAAAACAACTTTGACTCCAGCAAATCCTCCACCCTCACGTGAGAACGAATGCTATAGTCAAAGACACTTGAATTTTAGATGGGATTTTAAAAAAAAAAATGTGGTCGCTCATCATCTCAGATCTACTGAAATCAGTTGCTTGAGCATCGTGTGGTCATGGCAAAGGTCCCAAAATAGTTACATGTTTCCTCTTAATTAGTCCGCAACACTTTAAAAATTAATTCTGGTCGGGGGGGGGGGGGGATAAAGAGATTCTGGACAGTTGGTAGTATTGATGATGGCTTTACGAAGGTGGCTGGGATGGATGGGGGTAAAGCGAAGGGGGGAGAGTAAGATTATGTCAAAGATATAGTTGGGCTAGTCATTCGGGAGATGGTGTTCATGGATCACTTGTTCACTGGCGTGTTTCCAGTGTCGGACTGTCTAGGCCCACCCCCGCCCCTCCCATGACATGCTGGCTTCCCAAGTTCCCATGTCGCAACTGTGGTATTTAGTACCGATGTTTATTCTTCCTTTGCCGGTGTCTTTTATCCTGGTCGGCTTGTACAGGTCACTTGTTTCTGTCGCCTCACTGTCACTGCAGTGATTCAGTCTGTCAGCCCAAGGAGCTTTACTCAACTCCCACAAGGCAAGCTAATTGTTATCTGTAAGTCATTTATTTCTACATAGAAATGGGTTGCGTTCGTATCTTCTTGGAAATGAATTGTTACAGGGGAAAAAAACAAAAAATTTTATTTTACATTTGTTGCCTTTTCTTTTTATATATTATGTATAGAGATCAGTGGATTATGTGAGCATAAGGGAAATAACTTTCTTCTGACTGTTTATGGGAATCAGAAATCCCTTGAAAAAGAAATGAATCAATGAGAAAATTATGGTAATAAAGTGATAGGAGGATAACTGTAAATTCAGTATGTTTTTTGCTTATTGTTGAAACTGTAATGTGAGCTAAGGATTGACACTCTGCAACCCATAGAACTTGCACTTAAAAGGTCATAACAAAAGAAGGTTGTTGTACAGGATATTGTTGTAAAGATTTTTACTTTGAAGTCTGAGTTGTGGTTTATTGACGAATTTAAAGATTCCGATAGTTGTATATTACTGGTATAGTCTTTGATGTAGGTTTTGTATTATAGATCTGTTCACCAGTAATGAGAAGAAAAGAAAAAAAAAATAACCCATACAAAAAGGACAATGTAGCAATGAAAATAACTTGGGTTTGTCAATAATTGAAGTGGTACATGACTGGAAATTTGAAGGTAAATTTGCAATGAGTTTGAGTGCTAATAAGGCAGAAGACAGTTTCAACACAGATAGACAGAAAAACAGAGTATGTTAATAACTAATGTTGCATTTGAAGAGATACACTTTGATCCAAATGTTAGTGTGAGGAATAGTTTAGGGGAGTACAGTTTAGGCATCCATTAACCATTCATTTTGCAGGAATGGATGAAAACAAATGTAAAGTACATGATTATGTGCTCATGCACAGGTAGAGTTGAAAATGCATATCGGTAAACAAAATTTCAGGCACATAATTTCTCGAAGATAATCTTGATATTTTATTTTGTCCCCCGTCATTTAGTGAGAGAGCAAATAGGTGGAAGGTAATAAGCATGATATTTATATGATTTGACCATCTGAAAGTCTTCATATCTTGGAAACTATCTATGTGATGGATAATATCCATGCAGCATGCATTACAAATGCAGCTTGCAAGCTGGTCAGAACTCACAGGAAAAGAATAAATAACACCTAGAAAAAAAAGAAAAAAAAGGAAAACAACAGCTTTGGGTCTTTCTTAGAGCATCTAAAAAAATGTCAGGGAAGAATCTGAAAAAAAAACAAAACAAAGCAAAGAAAAATGAAACAGCAACAAAAAAACATGAAGGGTGAGTGCCTCTTTCCGCCAACAATAGCAGTGTAGTGCTCAGTTGTGTAACTGATATGTAGATGTGCTCAACAAAGAACAGCAGGTTAATGAATGGGCAACCCTCAAGGTGCTTGCAATCTGAATGATTTCTCATTATTTATGGGCGTTAATGGGTGAACCAGTGCGCATATGCATATTTGTGTGTGTGTTTGTGTGTGTGTGTGTGAAAGAGAGAATGGGAGTGAGCGAAGAAATAAGAATGAATTGAATGTTTCAGAAGGAAGAAATCGCGCTGGGGAATGTTTCGTTTGGAAAAGAATTTTGTTATAAATTTTTTTGTGTGTGTGCTCATTACGAGTTACAATTGGATATTGAGGACAGGGGAGAGAGAGAAAGAAAAATTGCTGGAATGTTCTTTTAGATAGTTGGAGATTTTTTTGAAGGGGGGAAAAAAGAGGAGAAAATGAAAATGGTGGAGGGAAAGATTGCCATCCCCGAGAAATGAAGAGAGAGAGAAAGAGAAAGAGAGAGAGCTGGAGAGTCATGTTTATGTGAGAGGAAGGGAGGGAGGGCGCAAAAAAAAAGAAAATGGAGCAGAGTTTACATAAAATCAAAGAGCCTATGGTATTAACACACAAATGCCATGGTGTTGAACATGGGGTATGGTCACGCATGCTTGCACCCAGGCAAGGGTGACCTACTACTTGCTTACACTCACTAACCTCGCTGTCCACAGATTGGCCAGTCCCACATTCTACTGCCATAACAGCACAGGGCACTGCCCACCAACAACAATCATCTCTCTCTATCTGCTTTCTTCCCCCCGTCTGTCTTTTACTCATCATGCCCTGTGTATGGTATCAGAGGCAGGAAAGTGTCAGTTTAAAAGAAAAACAATATTACCCCTGTTAAAACTGACTGGCACATGGGCAACAGTAGGTCAGATAAGTTGTCACTATGGATGTCACTGCAGATATACTGTGCTGGAATTAAAGAGATTTAGTCATTACTTATAGTTATAACTTCACATAATAAATTTTGCCACAGGTTTTTTTGCACCCATGCCCATTTTTCAATAACCTGGCGACAAGTGATAGTGCACATTAATCATTGACTGCTTGGTTGATTTCATCACACAATAATTTATTTCCAGACATTTGAATTTAAGCCCATCAGCATCCCTCCCCCAGGCAATGGCAGTCTTCATGAAACATGTTCTATTGAGGGGGGGGGGGGGGGGGGGGCTTGGGCTTTGTTTGACACCTGCCTTGAAAAGAGGACTTGGTATGATGATAAATTAATAATTCAATTTTGAAACGGTGGTGCTAAGCTGAAGTTTTCCCACAGAAATTGAAGTTATATGTAAGCAACTCATCCTAGATCAAGAGGGAAAGCTGAGCAATGAAAAGAACTCCATATTTTCTGTATTCGCTTTAGTAAAATACACAGTTGTTTATGTCTCCCATGCATTTATCACTGGGTGACACTAGGAAACCTTTGAATGCAGAAGGCCCCAGTTGTCCAATCTGATGGTACCTAGTATCTTTGGTTACAGTGGACCTTGTTTTACATTGATCTCTGCCATATGGTCAAAACTGACAGTGAAATTTCAACAGTCTCTGTGTTTTTGCTGTATTTCAGAAGAGTCCAGTGTATATCCATATCCCTCCCTGGTTGGGCCAGAAATCCAAATATGGACCTGTGGACTCAGAAGTAACAACCACACCAGGGAATGAAGAGGGGCTAACTCTGAACCTCACAGGCAACATTGAGCCAAACAGTTCCAGCAGCAACAATGATTCACTTGCAGCAAATGACACATCATCATCTGCAGATTCATCACCGTCATCCTTGGCACCCCAGAACCTGCTAGCCCGGCCTCCTGCTTCAGCAGCACCCACACAGCCAGTGGGCAAAGCTGCTTCATCTTCAGGCTTCCCATCATTCCAGCTGACTGTCAACCAATTAGAAGCCCTGAATATTTCATCACAGCACCTCTCCAAGCTTCCACAGCCAATCAACATCTCCTCCAAACAATTGTTTAATCTGCCAGCATCCCTGAATGTGTCAGCCAAACATTTGTTCCCCTATGCTCAAACCCCTCTGGTGCCTGATGATGAGGAGTTTAACTTTCGACTGCCTCCACCTCCCCAGCATATAGCCCCACCAGAACGAGACAATGTGTATGTCATCCTGTATCGTAGTGGAAGGTTATTCCCTGTGATCCAATCAGAGCTGAGTGATCCAGAATTCAGACAAGGCAACTGGGCAGTTGTGACACCTGTTGTTACTGTTTCCATTAGTAAGTGCCATTTTTCGAGTACTAATGTCCATATCTCAGAAATTATCTATGCTTGACAGTTTGTCCTCAGGTCTGGTGTTCCTTTGCTATTAGTTCTCTGGGAACAGGCATTAGCTGCCTGATTTTTTCCATTGCAGTGACCAAAACTCAAATGTTTTACCAACCCAAGTAAATGTGACCAGAGATAGTTGATAGCAGTGCATAACAATGTCATCCTTTGGAGATTGCGATCAAACATGCACTGTCACACAACAATTTTTTTTCGGAGCAGTCACTTGTCCATCCTCTGTGTGGCAGTAGAACAGACTGCTATATGTTCAGTTACTTAAAAATATGCAGTGATTACATTAAGTTTTGCAGTCAGCATGATCTTTGAAGAAGATGGTAATTTGTGCGATGAAAAGATTGTCACCACTTGAAAAATGGTTAGTAGGTGACAAAAGGAAGAACATTATTGAAAGTCTTAGTGAAATATTATAATCAGTCACAGTTTCAAAAAAAATTCTTCATGGTCAAAACTGCATTGCTGCTGAATCATAGAGTTTAAATTTAGGTGAAACCTGTAAATGTTATACATGTACTGAAGCAGGCATACTGCACAAATATGATGGGTATCCTTTTCATTAAAACAGATGGATAAGTCGCTGACATCAACTGTCTATCAGTGAATCAGATTTTTGTGGCATACTGCACAAATATGATGGGTATCCTTTTCATTAAAACAGATGGATAAGTCGCTGACATCAAATGTCTATCAATGAATCAGATTTTTGTCACATTTCTTCAGTATATCAGTTTGCTTGTTAATAAAATCGTATCAGTTGTTATCATGCTGAAACTTTGAAATTTAAACTCAGGAAGCAAGTATGGCATGGATTTCACTATGGTTAATATTTGTTAAGTATCTTGTTCATGATTAGGCAAGAGAGAGAGCATTGCAATCGATACAGTGTTTAACTTGTCAGGTTAATTGGTGATCTTTTTCAAGGATGTTGAATCTACTGCATGGTAACATGTAACTTAGGTATTAAATGTTGTCCAGAGTTAAGTTGGACTGATGGAAGACAGATGGGTGTATACATTAATATTGAGATAATCAGCATAAAGGGAAATATAAAATTAAATCCAAATAAACGTATATGAAGCTCATATAGTGCATTATTAATATGTCAAGTGAATCTGTTAAGTTATAGATTGACACTTTTATGTGCGTGAGTTTATAACCTCTCCATGACAGGCCGGTACTGTGAGTACCCATTCCCCATATCCTGTGTTATGAGGAGGTTGACTTGTATAGTGTAGGGTATCAGGAAAAATATGAATTCACCAATGTAAACTTCATATGTTTCTGGCTTAGCATTTGTTTAATCTATTTTTGCTTGTTAAGTACAGGCATAATCTATCATGATCTGTTAAAAACAAATTTGGCCTCTTGCAAGGCAATCATACACCTGCAGAACATATGGTATGGGATGTGAGTTGAAGCGCACGGCATAATTATTTGTACCTGTTGTCTTTACTAGAATCACTTAGATGAGTCCTGTTAGACAGACAAGCATTACTTTGTGATTGATTTTTGGGAAATATATATGATTTTTTGGGCATATATTTAGTATGATTTTCTCATGTATTTAGAAAGTTTTTCTCATGTATTTAGACTGATTTTCTCATGTCTGTGATCTCCCAGGTGAAGGCCTCAAGAGAGTGACTGGACCAATTGTGATCACATTTGAAGTATCTGATACACGGAGACCACTCAAGGCAGCATATTTTGATTTCAATTTCATTGGTAAGTTTTTATTGTAGGTCTTTAGTCATAGCAACCTGCACTGAAATCTAAGAAAAACCCACTTAAATAGTGACACTATACGGAGCTTGATGTTGCGACGTGTAACTCAAAATTTAAATGAATTTTATCAAAGTGGTTAGCTATTTAATTATTTTTCGGCTTTGGAGTCTATGACCAAGATCGTAACCAGCTATGCTAGAAATGAAAATAAAAGAGTTTTTGCTTCTCCTGTAAAGTACCCAAAAACAATTACTACAGTTTTACTGAAGGGTGACGATCTATGTGGACTGATAAGATTCCTGTGTTGTATGTCTACAGATGGATATGGTGGTTGGAGACCTCATGGATGTGAGATAGTCCAGCGCAATGGTTCCCTCATTACTGTGCATGTTCATCATTGGTCCAGTTTTGCCCTTCTACAGGTAGGTCATGTGATTGATGGCCCCAGGCACCATTTGCCTGGCCAGTTTGAAATTTCACAATTTTGGGGGGGGAGCAGAGGAGCCACGTCATTTTTCATCATGCATAAACATATCTTAACTGACACCCCGTGTGCGATCCGCAAAGTCCGCTGTCCAGTCAGTGACCTTACTCACCGGGAATCTTATCTGGGTCGCATTGACCCATGCCAATATGCGATGACCACACTACCATTGTCCATGTGGTTTGGTTTGTGTTTGATTGGTATGAAAACATTCGCTGTTATGCTTTATCATGCTTGATAATGAATGAACCAGTAAAACCTTTGTCTATAAGTCTCTAACCAATGATCTGACTTATGATACCAAAGGGACAGCTGTAATTTTCAAGAGAACGAAGCATGATAACTAGCCACGCCCTCCCAAGCCCTAAACAAATGGTCCCATCCAGATTAATGCATACTAATGAACCAATGTGGGCATTTGGGGCTAAGGTCATTTTAGAGCTTGTTTCTGATTGGTTCTTAGATACAGACAACTCTAGATGATGGTGGTCAGCTTGTGAGAAAATGAGAGAATAATGCAAATTTGTTGAGCAACAGTTCGCATGTCAATGTTACACCTTCTGGTAGTGTGGGGAGAGCCATTGAAAGCTTAGTCGTCGTGAGTGTGACCAGTGGTTCACTGGTTAACATGTCCTTGCCACAATACCTTTGATTTAGAAGAGATACAGTGAGCAATAAGATGGTAGTTATGTCTCATAGAGGACAGTGACCTGATGTGTGAAAATAAGGCTTGCATGCGGCGCGGTCAGCTTGATCTTGCCATATTGATACGCCGCCCGTGCAGAGTGAACGCCTGGAAAGTCGATGCCCTATTTCGGTGCCTCTCGCAGCATGAGGGTTGATATAGTTTTTATTTTTGCTTTTACAATATAGAATTAATTGTACTGTTATTTCATTATTTGTTTGCTAATGCAGCATTTGCATGAGTTTTCACTGAAACGTTTTCTTTATCTTGCCACATATCAACGGATTTACATCAATCATTGTTCTTCCATTTCTTAGGGTTTGTCTTTACGGTTCTGATATTAGCATGCATCTTTCTGTTTCAATGAGTCTTTTATGTTTTTCATGAGTGTTTACTGAGTTCCATGCCACATTTCTCTTCTCATCCTGACAGGATCTATCTTATGTGTACAGACTAGCAGCATTTTCCATGGAACCAGTCATTTATGTGGGGAGTGCAGTCTGCATCATCTGTATGATCATTGTCATTGTCACCCTTATCTCATGTTTCAGGTGAGAACAATTTTGTATCCATTGTCCTTTCTTTCTCTTATGTGTGCATTATAGAGAGTTGTCACCCCAATAGGACTTATTTTTATCAGTGGGCTTCAGAGTCCTTCAAAAGAGCGTGTGCTATGAACATTTGCCTGCTGTAGGGAAATAACATACACCGTAATAGACCTATAGATGCATCTTTTACATATAAGTAAATTTTCTGTCAAGCAAGCATCCAGTTGGTAATATTCTGATATAAACAAGGGAAACTTCAGATGCTGGTAGTTTGACTCAGAAATAAAGGGTGAAAATCCTTCATATTGAAAATGAAATGGAAAAAGGTATGTCAGTTACAGATAGGATGTTTGAGATTAAGAAAGGCAAATATTCAATCATTGATAATTTTGTTCTGGATAAATGCCTCATATATTTGTTTCAGGCATTTTTATATGCTCATGATTCTTGTGCTCTAATCTTGCCATTAATTTTTCGTTAACTCTTTGTGTGTCAATAGCCAGTGATAGCTGGTCAGGTTTGTGCCAATCACCGATGAATCAGTGCACAAGAATGCTAGGCTAGTTTCTTTTGGGAAGAAAGAAAGTCGAGTTTCTATTCATAAATGTTGCTATAGTTAGTCTTTATGCATCTCTCCCACTATTTTCTTTGTTTCGGCAAATGTGGAAAAATTCATGGCACACAAAAGTTGGAAATATTTTTTTTTGCTAAGATGACATACATATGTTCATACATATTTTTTTTCATGTTTATCTATTATAAAAAAAAATAGTGGTGGGAGTAATTCATTGTGGTGCAATTTCGCCCCTTTTTTTGCTTGACGCTACAGCCTAAATGACAGTTTCAAAAATTATAAAATTAATTTTCCTAAGTTTCAAGTAATCCAGTCCAATCGCTTTTGTGTCGACCAATTGTGTTGATTCAAGTTGCAGGTATTTTGAAATAAAAGTTGTAAAAATGTAAAATACAATGATCTTTGTTTTGGCTCCCTGTAGCAAGCCCACCGCACCGGAAACGATGTATTAATACGCGTTCAATTCGGTATGCTGAGTTTCCCTACCAAGAAAGAGTGCATAGTGCTCTGGCGCGTACGAAATCTGTAGTGAAACTGCAGAATAATAAATGGGAAGCTTTCTAGACCAAAAAGAGAGAACACAGGTTTATCCCGGATAATGCCGGGAGCTTCATCTAGTTAATTTAAAAAAACACATTTATAAAGATTTGAATGTACAAACATACCAAGAAAAAGTGATCAGTGGTCACATCTTCTTCCTCTGAAATCTTTAAATAGTGAGACTTTATATATTTGTGTTTGATATGAATAACTCAGTTTTCTATTCCCATGTATTTTGATGTCCACAGTGCTATTGGAATCCCCAAAAAGATCAAGCATGCCATAGTGAATGTATGTCTGAGCACTTTGTTACTGATGATAGCATTTGTGTTGGGCATCAACCGTACAGACATGGAATTGCCATGCCAGATTGCTGGCATCTGTATTCACTATCTCACTTTATGTGCTGTTTTCTGGATCACAATCACTTCCAAGTAGGTGTATCACAGTTGAACAGTTATGTTTGATGTTATCTCTTGCAAACAGTATTTATTTGTCATTTTCTTCCTTTTACTTTGTATAGTGAAACTTGCTGTAACTTACACATAGCCAAGATGTATTTTTTTTGGTTTTTTTTTCAAGAGAGACAGACAGTGTGGGTTGGATTCACCAAAATATATCAGAAAAAATGTCCAGTGGCTCTGTGTTAGGTCACTCTTTTATTGCTTTGTGTCTCTTCACTGCTGTCACTGTCATTATTTACACCTCTGTTTTGATTAAGTCCTACTGTGTAGTATTATGCAGATTAAGACAGACCATTGTTGTTTTTATATTGAATTTGGTCAAACTTTGTAAACAGTTCTGGTAGTTGCTAGATGTTGCCATTTAACTTGGCAGGAATGGATAAAACAAATGACAGTCTGGCTAAAATTAGCTACTGCATATTATTACAGTGGATTTTATTCATCTCTGTATAGCTAGCAGTTCAAGTATTGCATGTGCAAATCTGAAGTTGTCTGCTTTATAGTTTGATCAGATTTTGAGATGAGTTTACTGTAGGGTTAATCTGACCATGAAAGTGAAAAGTTGAGGTACTACTTATGAAGTAATATGTGAGAGGATGACCTAGGGAAGTGGTGAAATAAGCCTTTTTTTTTTTTTGAAACATTTGTTTCCCTGGGTAAGATTTGAGTATTTGAATTGTCTATGTAAGACATCTTAGCTTTTTAATAACCTGAGCCAGCTCTCTGAATGTCATCATGCATTTGCTTATGTGTTTCCAGTATCATCTACAAGAAGTTCACCAAGGCCAATCGACCACCTGAGCCACCGCCAGAGCTGGTCCCCATGCCTCTTCCACCCAAGCCTATCCTACAGTTTTACTTTGTAGGATATGGGGTACCAGTCATCATCTGTGGAATCACAGCAGCAGTCAATCTTACCTTCTATGCGGGTTTAGAGTAGTAAGTTTTGATACTCAGACTAGTTTGTGATGTTCTACCTTCTTTTCAGAAGCTTAACACTATTCCTCCCAAGTATTTTTCACATGAGTGTTTTTCCCTGCCCATGTAATTTTTGTCAAATTTGACCACTGTGCGGTTGGTATAGAAAAAGGAGCATAAAATGATTATTTATTGATTGTTTTTTAAATTTTTTGTGTGCAGAATTGGTTACTGTTTAATATAAAACTGTGTTTTTATCATATTTCAGTGCAGAGAATTGTTGTGTGGAGGTTCAAAATGAAAAAAGTACAAAATTTTAAAAGGTTGATAACATCAATGATTTCAGAAACACTAGTCTAGATCTAGATCTATGTCTAGGGCCTAGATCTAGATCTAGTCTAGATCCAGAGCCATCTCCAACAAATTTTTCATCACTGTTGTCCTCCACCATCTCTTCATTACTGTCACTATCCATGAAGATTTCATGCAAAGCTTCGGATGTTGACAAAAATTTTGAAAAATTGCCTCGCCGTGGTTAGAATCGCGAAAAAATATGGTCAGTTGCACGAAAAACAGTTCCCTATTATTATTAGAGTAGCGTCCCTTTGATATCCGTCAAGGGAAATCATTGTGAATAAAAACTACAGTCTGTAGACTACTGTAGAGTAACGAAACCTCACGAACGGGTAATACCCGTTCGCGGGCGGACGCGTGGTAAATTGGAGAACGGGTAATACCCGTTCGCGGGAGGAAATGTGTTAAATGGTCAAGCATGAGATCTGTAGAGATGATAATCAGTAGCTCTACAAAAATGTAAAGTGTGAGCTTCAATTGCAGTGAAATTGTTGTTGGATGGAAACATTTTTGTGACTAAAGATTCAATACCTTGAAGCAAGGAAGAGCTATACGTGATGGTTTAAGGAACCAAGTTGTGCTTTTTGTTTGCAGTAAATATCCATTGCCAATGTGGAAACTTCAGAACTCCTGTTCTTTTATGCAGATATAAAAGTAATTCTTGTAAAATATGATTGTATGTAATAATGTGAATATGTTACACAATGTTTAATTTTATTAGTTTAGGTGGGTTGAGATCAGTCTCTGTTACATTAGGTCATAAAGCTTAAACTTGAAGCAAAGAAATCAGAATTTATTCCCTGCACTTAAAGTGCATAGTTATCTTACCCAAAAATGTATATCCTTCTGCCCTGATATTGTAAATTTTTTGTGATTCATCTCCAGCTGTTTCCTGGAATGGGAGCCCAGCCTCGGTGCCTTCTATGCCCCAGTTGCATTGCTGGTGGCATGGAATCTGGTGCTGTTCATGCGTATCTCCTGTGTGGTGAGGTCTGTCCCAGAGAATGACAGCGAGGCAGCCAACGACAGTGACAACGAAATTCACACTAATGAGATTGAGCTAGTGCCATCGCAGCCTGACACAACTACAACCACCACACACAACATCAGTGCTAACCATGTCAGCAGCAGCAGCAACAACAACAACAATAATAACGTCAACAGCAATCCCGGAGGTGGTTATCGCAGGCGGTTCAGCCGGGCCAGCAATGATGAAGATGAAGAAGATGCTGCATCAGTGGTGAGCATCCCAGACTTGGAACGCCGACCAATCACTCAGCTGCGGTCATTGGTGGCCATCCTTTTCTTATTCATTGTGATGTGGATGTGTGGTGCATTGGCCATTGCCAAGCCCTTTCAATTGATCATACCTTATCAAGAACTCATTTTTAGTTACCTGTATGGGCTAATGAGTGCCCTTTTTGGCATTTTCATGATATTATATTTCTGCATCACCCGCAAGGATTCACGACTCAGCTGGAAACGTGCAGGGGGATGTGCACCTCCTGAGAACTACTCAGCTCCATTAGAAGTTACTGAGACCCAGTCAGAACCACCAGCCTCACCCCAACCTCAGCCAAATGGCAGCGCAGTCAAGTCTAATAGCAACTCAAACTTATCCGTGTATTCACAGAAATCATCCAACATCACGAAAGCTTACAATATGAAAAATAATAGTAAACAATCAAATATCAACCTCATCATGCCCAATTCATCAGAAATATCATTTGGTTCTAACCAAGAGAATTTCCCCAACTTTTACAATCCCAGACAAAATGGGGCTGCTAAAAAGTTCTGGCAGAAAAATCGTCATCACAGCAAAGTGATGAATAAAGACGTCAATCGAGATCTGAACAGTAGCTTAACAGACAATAACTCTGTAGTGGAATTGAATCACCATCGTCTAAGTCATGGCACTAGCAGTGATGCCAACACACACCTCAGTATTGAAATTCAGATCCAAGCTAAAGATAAACAGGGATCATTTTCGGGCTCAAGGGAAATCCCAGTACACATCAACAATTACCAGCAGGCCAATGTGCAGAACAAACTTGACTCATCCTGTGGGGCCATATCCATAGAGCACAACAGCCAAGTCTCAGGGCTGCGAACTGACACACCTGAGCTTGGGCAGCCCAATAACCCTGGTTACATACAGGCTGCAGGTTCCAATCCACAACTACCTCAACATCAGCGATCACCCAGTGCTGGATCATTAGGGGCAGGGGTTCACCCCAGTGCATTTACCCCAGTACAGCCTCGCAGCAATAATACCCTGCCTCGCCAAGGCAAACCAGCAGGAGAGGATGGGGATGCAGCTCAGCAAAGACAAGGTGAGAGGGAGGGCTCGGTACCGAGAAACAAGTTGAGTGGCTCGTCATCGCAGATGGATGGTCAGACCTCTGATGCTGGACAACGGCCACCCAACCCTGGTGTAGCATGGAACCCTCTGCATTGTAATCTACCTCCACTGCCTAGTCACCCAACAGCATACTCATTCAACCCACCACCTCCAGCCCACTCACAACAACAACATTATCCATTTGACTATGGGGCCTACCCACCAGCCATGTCGCTGAACCCTCACATTTACAATATGAGCCAGTCCCGTCCACCGGGTCCAAACAGCATGTCTCCCACACCATTTGCCCAGCCGCATCCTCACCCTCCCTCCTTCAACATCCCACCATCCCCATACCTCATTCAGTCTCAAGCCCGAGGACCCATCCAGTCAATGAGTCCGGGTTCCAGCAGCTCCCATTCACAGTCCCACTCAAACCGCAAGCGACGCAGCAGCGGTAACAGCTGGCGTCCGCTTTCAGGTGGGGACAGCTCGGATAGTAGTCGACCACGACAGAAACGCACAGGGGGCAGCCCAGGAAGGACAGTTACATATGCCCCACATAGTCCTGTCATGTCAGACAGTCAGGCATATGAGTCTCGGTATCAGGTAACTAATCAAAATGGTCAAGCGGGTGTGAATAAAGCTCGGTCATTAGACTCAGATCATCACTCTGATCCTACACACAGGAAAATACATCACAGGCCAGATAGACATTGTAGAAACAGACTTACAAACAAGCAGAGATCTTTAGGATGGGAGGAACAGTTTAAAGGGAGACCAAATAAAGTGAACTATGTATACGTTAATCACATGTACCGAGACAAAGTCATGCACAAACTGATCAAGCAGGCCAGTGAAAGTGATGACTTGGCAAAAAAAGCGTTCTGGTTGCCACGATCTGCCAGTGAGTATGAGCGTTTGACGCAGAAAGGATTTTGTAACATGGCAGAAGACACCAGCTCTAGTTCTGATGAAGACAGTTTAGATGACAATGTGTGGATTCGACAGAGCTCAGGATCTGATTTTCATAAAAAGGAAACTAGTGTGTAATTCATTTTAATGTACATAAATATCTTGTGAAATTTTGGGGTTGGACAGGGCAGAAATTTATATCTGTCATGTGTTAACAGATGTACAATGTTCTTGTAAATATACCAGGAAATTTAGGATATTTGACTTGAGTCATCATAAAATCGATAGGATGAAGCAGCATTTAAAAAAATCCATCAAAGGTCACCACTGTTTATGAAAAAAAGATATTGTATTTCATCTGTTGTAAATGGCAGGGGTTCTATTGAGCTGGACGACTATTAGCATCATTGTGACAATCACAAGTGCTGGGTGGTGGGGCGGAGGGTTGGGGATGAACAAAATTATTTGTGGGCATTAAATGATCTCTGTAAACGGGAAAAGATTTATTAAGGAAAGTTGGTCACAAAACCACATGACCTGTGATCCACCCACAGAATGTAAGTGAGAGTACATAATATTTTGCATCTTGGCCAAGGCCACCCTTCATTAGCATGGCTCAAATGCAGTTTGTATCCTCTCCCACTGTCTTCATGCTGCTTCGTGGAAACGATACATTGGTTAGTTGAGATTCTGTGAAATTTAGTTGATTCATTGTGGCACCCTGTGAAATTAGCTTCTTTGTTGCAGCAGTTTAATTGTAAATCTAAGCCATGGGTTTGCTTTCAAACTCAGAATTTTTGAATTTGGTCTATATCATGAACATTCATCTGCAGAATCTCAGTGAGAATTCAAAGATTACCTGGCATTGACAAGCACCAGTGGGTTTTATAGTTCTGAAGTCCTCTAGGAATTTGTTGCAGAAAGAGGTGAAATTAAGAGCGATAGATCAAATTAGAAGGTGATAGTGTGAAAAAGAATGTGTTCATGTTGATAATTCTACCTTATTCAAGATACAAATTTTTTTTTTTTTTTAAAGAGAATAATTGCTTACCTGCCTCATTTTGCCTTTATTTAGTATCAATTTACGGATATATGTTATAATAATAGGCATTGGGCAAAATGGAATATGATTTTATGAAGGTAAAGAGTTAGTATTTGTTTCTGTTTACTTTTAGTTTTACCTTCAGCCAAATGCTGATGGAAAGTTAGCCCTGATGAACTTTCCTTTTGGTGTTTGGTCATACTTGATGGTTATGTCATTGATTATGAATGAAAATTTTTGAAAAAGATTTTTGACTCATTTCACCAAACATATTCAGTATGTGGTGCTAAGAAAATACATCGTTTTTTTTTCTTTTTCTTTTTTTTCTTTCATTTGACATGCAGTAAATACATTGTACATTTTTGTGTTCATATGTAACATGACTGTATGATACTGTAAATATTTTAACAGATTTAAGGTCTTACTGCACTGGCAGAAATTTTTATCAACTTCTAACGAATGTGACAGAAATATAATTTTTAAGATTTTGCATGAATTTTATCAGTATCCCTTGCATGGGAAATAATGGCATTTGAGATTTCAGAACTACTTTTAATTTCAGTGATTGATGCATTTTGTGCTAACAAAGAGAACATAAAATAATAAGCTTTACGTATAGGTTTGAGTTCCTTTTTATTACACACTGCCAAAGTCTTGATGTTGTCACAGTTGAGCTTTCGAGTACTAGATATTTAATTTCTGTGAAATGCTTGTATCAGCATTTGCAAGATGAATGAGCAGCATTTCTCAGAGTCGTTAAAACTGAAAAAATGCTGACTAAGAGCGTTGAAGTTTCATCTCTGTAGGAGCTTGATTCAAATTTCTATTTAAATGTACAAACAGTGACAAATACATATACCTCAGAATTAAAAATCTTCAAAACTGATGGATATATTTTTGTATACCTGTCATTGGTTCACCTGATTTCACGTATTTCCTTGATTTCACACTATCTGAACTTAACATTTTTCCAGCTCAACCACGGGGTTTTCCAGTGTTAATTTTGTATCAGATAAGGTTCTTGTAAGGAAAACAAAATATTGGTCAGTGACTCCGGACACTGTCCTGTTTGACCTCACCCTTGGACAGTGATGTTGTTTCTCTGTGCATCACAGCTTGACAATATTTTCTCTAGCACCACCATTTTATTGTGAAATTTTATTCAAGCTGAAGGCAGCCTGATCTTTTTAGATGGCTTTAAGTTTTTAAACCTCTTTTATTATTTATGTTCTGAATGACATTTGATTGAAGGATATTTGGGGCATTGTTTACAGGGAAGAACTGGCAGGATTTTTCTTTTCCTGATCATATTTTATGTGGAAGAAATTGCCATGAATACCAAGTTAGCCATGGCAGACATTGTGATAAAATATGGAGATGCAGTGAAGGAGATGATTTTGATATCATGTAGAACTTTAACAAACAAAAACTTTAAAAAACAATTGAAGAGTTTTTCTTCTTTGATAATTTTTAAACCCCATGATATTCTGAAGAAGCGATTATCCAATGAAACCACACCTGTTGGATGTATCATGCAGTGGACTTGACTTAGAATTATTTTCACTAGCCAGACAGGCATCAACTAGTTTTTTACTCGAATGGGAAATGCAATTTTACATTGAAAGGGAGAGAAAGTGAATGAAATTTCTTCAGTTGTTTTAATGAACTATCAAATATGACATTTTTGCCCAGTCTACACAACATGTTAGTGGAATATGCAGATCTACTCTCTTTTAATGATTTTACTAGTGAAACCAATCACTTGAAATTTAAGTTGACAAAAGCAATTTGTGTCTTACAATACCCAATGGCCTCTCGTTAACTCTTTCCTCATTTTTTTTTTTGACCAGTACATTGATCAGCATACAATCTAGACACTACATTGTGCCAACCATTGAGTGAAGCTGCAGTGTTGCTTGAGCCCTTGGTAGCTTCCTAACAGAATCTAGAGCTACTTCAAACTTCATTGTATTTCTCAGTGTATTTTCTGAATTCTTTCCGAAAGGGTTGTGTTGTTGGACGGTACTTTACTATGATTTGAATACAAAAAAAAAACAAAACCAAAAAACCCACTGGGACAGTACATGTACTACCCATTATGAGTGAATTGTAGCCCGGAAATGGGATCAATTGGCATAGAGAAAGAGTTGACGGAATTGAAAATATTTTTTTTTAATGGGAAACTGTACAGAGACAGTGGGTTTACTTGTTGCAGCATTGGCATGATAATCCACAAGTTTGTCTCTAAATTTATTATAAAAATGTTTTGATCTGTTTTAAGATTTGCTAGGCATGATGTGCACAATGATATCAGGATGAACTTTAGTTATTAAAGATGAACCTGGATTAAGTGAAGATGGAAATTTTCTTTACTGCCAGTACATGTAATCACAACTAGTCACTTAGATTTGAAAATTTACATCGTTGATAATTTTGCCTTGCTCATAAAGATTGGAGAGTATGCTTTGGACAGAAGTATGATACACCTCCCAAACTTTTTGAAGGCATCAGCAGATGTATTTTACGTGGTCATAAACTCAATATAGCACCTATTAAGGCTATTAGGAGAATTTCAGTGGACAGAAAATACCACAGAGGTTACATTTCCAAACAGACATGTATATCTTAATTTAGTTATTGAATGCTTTGACTCAGTTATTGATAAGTTTTTAATAGGGTAGATGATAAGACACCTAACCTAACAGTGGTTTATAACATCAAATTTCATTGAAAAGCTAAATGGAATCATCAGATAGAGAATAGAAGAATAAGTGATCTCACGTTATTAGAATGAAAATTGGTACTCATGAACCGATATTATATTGAAGAAGGTTGGATTTTAAGTATTTGAATGTACATGTACATGTATTTGATATCTTATCATGACAGAATTAGATTGGGTATGTTTGTGGTGTGTTGTACAAGATGTTATTGTAGTTATAGGTGGTTTTGTTTTTTCCCGAGAAGAGATTGTTTTTTTGTCCTGGCAGAGACAGAAAAATTGATTTAAAACTTAAATCCACACAAAAGCTTTGCCCGGTGCCATCTTAGCACAAAAGCTGTGTCAGCTTTAGCAGTATTCTTTGATAGTTTTGTGATCTTAGCGGCAGACCTTCACTGAGAATGGTGTTTGTATGAATGTACATTTGTGATGAGAACCAAACAACAATAACAGATTTCATAATGAAGCAATAGAGTATACTGATGTCAGACCACAATCACCTTTAGATGAGCTATGTCTGACAACAATTGTGTGGTGGTACTGAACAAATTTTGATATGTCTCCACATTTGTTCAATTTTTCCTAGGGTCAATACTTTTAAGCCTGTACAGCAGTATTTTATTTCATGTGATTATTATTTGTGTAAATATTTGCTACTGCTGTATGAACTCTGCATCACTGCTGTGTTTTGTCTCTGAATGATATTGAAGATTATATGTGTCTCAAATCTTACGATATCTGGGCATCTGGAAGGAAAGCAGATAATATTGCAAGAAGCACCTATCTTACTTGCTAGGATAATTAGTGGTTGGTTGGATAAGATGTAATTATGATTTCTAGCTGAATTTAGGATAGTAGCTGGATATTTGACCCATGGTATATAAGCATTTCAGTTGGGCAAGTTACTTGCCTAAGAATTTTATTGTGCAGTCTGTGCCAACTGTCCCTAATTTTACATGACTGCCCTGTAGGGTGTTGGAGGGTCATGAGATTTTTTTTTACAAAAAAGAAATCCTAACCAGTTTTGAGGATAGAAAAAATCATTATGTAACCTGACATTTCAGTTTGCCTTTAGAGGGCTTGGGTAAACATGACCCTTGAAGTCTCCCTTATGGGTCATTTTATTTAGCTGGCAGGTTTGGGTAATAATAATATGATTGTGAACTCTCCTTTTTTCTATAGATTTCAGATTTTATTGTAAAATTTCTCCCATTTCATTTAAATGTATGTGAACTTTGATAGGGATAATTTATCATGACAACATCCACACTAGACTTTATTTCACCGCTTGAGATTTGCCGATATTTTTGTTGAAATGGTCAAATTTTATAGTTAACTGTACTGGTCTTTGATTGATTCTTGTAGAACTTAGATTTTGTGTAGTTTCTTATACAGTTGGATATTAATATCACTCAATGCAAACATAGTGACACCAGTACTTTCGCTGCATGCATTCAGAGCATATCTCTGTTTCATTTTCTATCATTCCCTGCGCATTATGTTCGATGTTAGTCATGGCTTGCATCAGGCTTGGATGCTCAGAAGATAGAATCCAGTTTCATAAGAGAAAAATTGTTAGTATAAATAATAGTAGTCATATTTTATGTGAAAGAAGGGAAGTTCACTGGAGCTATCTTTAGGCTGCACAATCTACGTGAATTGTTACAATATTGCTGTTTTAGTAATGACTGTGTGAATTCATCAGTATTCACTGGTGCACAAAATGTGTGGTGGACATGAATGAACACTAAATGTTAAACCGCTTCACTCTTTAGTACTACAAGGTTAGCCTAAACAAGGGTGGTAAATATAGGTGGGGGAAGGGATGGAAGAGATTGGTTGGAACATGATCAGTAAGGTGGTTGGAAGGGAAATTTGAAGAGTCCACATTGAAAAATGAATTACTATTCATACTGTTACAGAGTTTAAGATATGTCGAAGGTTAGAAGGCAGTACAAGCAGTGTGTTAAATTCATGAAGGCAGGCCTGGAAGTCTCGTTCTTGCCTTCCAAACCATGAATTACCGTGGCTGTCTTCATTTGTTGTACATGGATCATTATAGATTTTTGTCATGGGGTATAATTGTGTGCATTAGGAACAATGATTCAGACAGTCCTTAACTCAAAGTGATCAGTAGGGAAGTTGTTAAGATGCTGCTTAGCTAATGAGTGTATTAAATCAAGGGGATTTATGGCATCCGTACATCTACGTGAGATGGTGGACATTGCAGCATGTAAGAGGGGGCAACTTAAACAATGTCATGAGTTTAACACATGCATACACACAAGACACACGAAGAAGCATTTATACACACATACTCATATAAAAACAAACTATGAAGCACATCGGTTAATCTAAGTGCATCTTCTTCTGTGGCTGGAGAGTCAAGGGGATAAATATCATAATTCAGGGCATGTCATCTGGAGAGAAGAACATAGATTTTTTGCCTTTAAAACTGGTTGTGACTTTTCATATTTTTTTGGTTTTTGTTGCAATGATGGATTGCAAGTTAAGTCACAAGCCTACATTTTCATTTGTATACCTTTTATTTGAGTGATGGCATTTGTTTTATCAAGATCATGTATATATTTGTTCATACAGGTTTTTTTGTTTTTTTTTTAAATTTGTGTTTTAAAATTTTAATCAATTTGACAAAAAAAAAATCCTTATGTCAAAGACATTTTACATAAATTTGATATATATACATGTATAACATCAGGCATTGTGAGTGGTATGGTTGTAGTGTAAATATAACTTATAGGTTTTTAGTTATATACACCTGGTGACCACCATGACAAAATATTGACTGACTGAGAATAAATTCATGTGTACTAACTGCCCTTCTTGTTCCTTTTGTAACGGTGGAATGCTCTACATACATGTATTAGAGTGCCGCATGGGGACTGAATGTTCGTCCAAACATGAGATGGCCAAATCGCAAAATAAGAAAATAAGGTTCATCAAGTTACTAAAAAACTATGAAATAATATGCAGGTTATAGAAAAACACAGTCAGAGAATAAAAATTTCCAGCTTTTATAGTGGGAACAGAGCAGTGAAGATAACATATAATTCTAATACCGGTACAGTTGTTTGGATTTCCAGAAAGTGGAAATACTATTTGTATCGAAGTAGAAGTAGAGAGCATTGATTTTCCTTTTCTGCTGCTGGCTGAGATTCATCCATTGTTATTCACACTGCTAGTAGCAAATCATTCTCTAAATAAAGTTGGCCCCTCTTGTATCACAGACACGCCACATGCAGCTGCGGAATCTGCATATTGCTGATCAGTGTCCTTTGCTGCTCTCGTTGGAAATCAGTGAGGAACTTGGTAATTTTTTTTCCGATTTCGTAATTGCAAAAGTTGTCTTGAGTGTAATTTACAGAGGTTCACACCCCTGTAATTATGTTCCTTTAAAAATTGTCACCATTCCTTTAAATCTTGTATAATTTATCACACTTTTCTGACAGAGATTTAGCTTTGCATTTCAGCAAGCATAGCTCCACATACCACCATGCATCACTGTAGGCATAGAAAAAACGTTACTAATATTATATGTGGGTTTTTGCAGTGAAATTGTCTTGCATTTTGCATAAAGAGCTCATTGAAAAAAAGAACAGAGAATTTTGCAGATGCAAAGATGCTTTTATTCCATTACATTAAATCAGATCTCCTAGCATACAACACATATATGGATAGAAAGAAAATTACAGCCAACTTTGGAAGATATATGTGGAAAAAAACCTAATCACATTCTTTGTAAACAAAATAAATTCTTTGACACAGATACTTTGACATGTGCTTGTAAAATCAAGAGACGTACCGGGATATGAGATATAAATCAATGAATGTGTAATTATTTCTCATTTTAAAACTGGCTGACCATCAAATATTTTAGAACAAATCTTGAAGTTGAATTTCCCAAATCAAGATGAACTCAAATTCAAATACCGTACACATACATGTATATTATTATATGTTTACTAGAATCACAACACTGACTAGAAGGAATAGATAATTGTAAATTTTAAAAAATCAGCAGTTTTGGTTGGTTTCTTTTCAAAATGACCACAGAATGAGGATAACAAATTCACAATAATTCTTTCGACATCAAACATGATAATAATCATACTGGTAGGGGACGTGGACAATAACTGTAGGATGATTCCACTAACTAAATAAATCACATTTCTATCCAGTAATTGTGCTATACATCTCTATCCACCAAAGTGCTACATGCATCTCATGGTGATGTAGGACACAAAAATAAAAATAAACTCTGTATTAAAAAATAACAACAGAAAAGAAACTCTTTATTTTTAAAAAAAACAACAGAAGACTCTTTTTCAAAGAAAAGGCACCAAAAAAAAGTTTCATTTTTGTTATCCAGGAGGTCTATTACACGCAGTGTTACTATAAAGTAATGTATTGCATAGTTCATTTACTCCCATGTAGAGTATTACTATCATGGCATCCTATTCAACATAGTGTCATAGTGTCCTCAATCTCAACTGGATTTTTGTAAAATTAGCAAATGATCATAGCATCTTCCACAATGTCACAGAAATCATTAGTTGCACATTATGTTTTGTTCACAGATGCCCATTTCACTGGGGTTTAAGATGCAGCTAAGGTTATTCAAATATTGCACTATTAAGGAGCTCAAAAAGTTTCCCCAGAGGGTTAGAAACTAAGGTGACCATAATCATTTCCATGTAAAAAAGAGTGATCATAATATTATAAAGTAAATAAGTAAGAAAAAGAGATAGGTAAATAGCTGTCTTTCCCATTTGAAACAAGTAATTCTTTTAAAAAAGAACATAAAATTTAATACACACACACTCTAGTCTAGCACTGGCTTTATCATCACATCGCAATTTACTGTACGATGAGCCAGCTGCAAGCATTTCCGACATGAAAAAAAATCTGAATAATACTAACAATACAATTTTGGCTTTTTTCAGCTGACTAGCTGGTTCTCTGAACATCACACAACAATCTACTGTATGATAAGTCAACTGTAAGCATTTCCAACAATATTTTAAAAATCTGAATAATACGAGAACAACACAATTTTGGCTCCTTGAACTGACTAGCTGGTTCTTGTATAGTCAAACTGAAACAGCAGTTCACTAGATTCTAAGACATCATTCACGACTCATAAAAATCTATACCTGGAGGACTACGGTTTTCACATGGCACAACTCTGGTTCCTTTATGGTATGTTCATATTGAGCATTGAGGAATGAAAACAAGAAACAAACTGGCAGTTTTTTGTGTAAACCATCAGCACTGACAAAGGGGAACAGAGATAGTAGAATCAAAATATGCAATGAATTTTAACACCTTCATGACAAGACACTTAATTAAACAGTTGAAACTCCTAAAGAAAACTCCAAGTTACTAAATGATAAAACCTTTTATTTTGCAAGACAGATTATGATTTAGATCAGTAGTCTTTTAAGCAATGACTGACTTTGGTTTCAGAGTTTGATGAAAATACCCCTGTCAAATCTAAACCATACACTATAAGGCACACCAACCCCCACAAAAACTTCATCAGACTGTCATTTCACATTTCTCTCACCCTCTAAATGCATAATGGAATGGAATTCCACATTTGTCAAGAGTAAGACCAGCAGCTGACTGCTATCCACTGAACTATGGTACTTCAATTACCAATCAAGTGGGAAATCACAATTCAAATGGATAATCTTGATTTGTGTCAATGGAAGTCATGGAACAAAGAAAGAAACCATATCAGATAATATCAGCGAAAGTGTCATATGAAAGTTTTATTGAAAGAACAGACTTAAAATAAAAAAAATGTCAGCAATACTAAATACTCTTGACAGGGGAAAGGCAAATGGAAAATGAACTGTCAGATCATATACTTACATGTATGAAAATATCATCAACAGTCAGGCAAATATTTCTGATATGTGAAGAAATGAGTCACTCATGAACAGATACTGTTCTGTTTGGCAGGAAACCATGACAGGAAGTGACACCCTGCACTTAGTTCTCAAAGTTATTATGCTGGGCCTAAAGCTAGACTCAAATTTGAAGAGACTGAGACATTTGCCTCTCTTCTGAGTTTCCAGATTGTCAACTTTGTAGTAAAATTACCTATGCTGACATGTTCATATTTCCATTTTTTGTGTTATTAATTTCCAGATATTTCTTCTTAGGTTTATGCTATGTTTACTATTATCTGGTACAGCTGTACATTCATGACACAAATACAGATACTGAATCAACTGACAAGAATCAAATATGTTGGCAGATAAATTTCAAGAAAATAACCTCCCTGATTCTTATTGATGAAATCAATACTGACATGCATCTCTCTGTCACACAAACAAGGATATCTTTCTATTTGGGCTGTCTAGCTAACCTAATCCTCAAAACTTTCTAAGCTCCTACAAACACCACACCATAGACAGTGCTACCTCGCTATGACAACATTTAGCAAAACAAATATCTCAGGAATTCACTCTTGTAAAAGAGTTTGTCCTTAATGCCGTGGAATGTGGTTCTAAGGAAGTTTCCATTGCTGATTCAGGCAAGGATCAGCTCTGTTTTGTTGTCCTTGGTGATCATCTGAACCAAACTTCCAGAGGCTGGGCGACTTTCTCCACTCAACCATTTCAAGAACAATCTAGACAAGAGCGAGAAAAAATGGAAAAATAAAATCTCTAGAATATCATGGATACCATTATGAAATGGACACTGCAAATATCTTTTATCACATTTGTATAGTTCAACCTAAGTAAAAGCGACCTCCCTATTTCATTGCTGAAAACAAGGGTTGAGATGTTACCCTCATGTCTAAAGCAACCCTGACTGTGCAAGACCTCTGTAGCGTTATGTAAAATCTTTTCGACAGAGACGAAAAACCACAATACTAGAAATAGAGAAAATTTTCATGATTGTTGGACTGGTCAGCCTGACGGCAATTAGAACCCCCATGTTTTAGAGATTGGCAATGCTAATTAAAATTTATGAATCCACCTACATATAATTCACACTGTAAGCAAGTCCATTTACACAAATCAGTCTCAACTGAAATTCAAAGGTGAGTTGTTATGACTGTGTGCAAAATATAGTTCTCAGTGACTATTACTGGCCATGCGCTATATAAATGCTATACATTATTATTATTATGTATATCAAATGCTTACTTCTACTGTGCTATTGTGTCTATAATATGCAAACAAGAAAACATACATGCACTGAATGCAGTTTCTTTCCTCATTCGTGCCCAAATATCATAACCATGGGTGCCAGCAACGGAGCCATCTGAAACCTGAAAATCACTTTGACCAAATCCACCAAACCTGAAGTCGCAGGCACTGAGCAATGTAGTGATAAAACAAAAGACCCACCAACTAAATGACACCTAAATCGCGTACACCGATGCCGTATAAAGGCAATTTTCAAGTACATGTATCAGAGAATAAAACAGTTTACATGTCACAATAACGTACCACAATTACTAAGTATCGGTGCATACCTATAACTTCCCTTGTTCATTTAAAATGTGTGACTACAGCAGTTTTTTGTTCTATAAGATGAAGATTATTTCCTAGTTATATCTGAATGTGGGAAAAATTCTCCAACAAGTTTGTAAAACACATCACAAACACCCAACAGACAATACAATCATGTAACCATGGCTTTTGTGAATGTTTATTAATTATATTTGTGTCCCTTGAGCCAATAAAATAGATCCTGTTGTCTCCCTTTCAATTCAACACTGCTAAGCTGAGTTTTCCTTTGTACGGAAATTGAAACGGCAACGGAAACGTCAAAAACCCATCAAGTAGTGAAAATGAACTACATTTTTGTACGTTTACTTCATGGAGGTTTAACGGTTTTTGTTTCCGTATACATGAAAACAAGGCTTAAGCAATGTGCCGTTGCTTGACTCGCACTGTTTACGACCCTCGTGGTTATAATAGAAGCATCAGATCTATAGGCCTCAATCACGCTTGATGTATTTAATAAATACCCTTTTTTGGACTGAATGAAGTGAAATCCGGATATGCCGATGATATTGATGCCGGAAAACTAAAAAATAGGTAGAACAATCTGAGGCGCGCCCCCTTCAGGTCGTCATAAACTAAGGCATCTGTGATCGGGTTGATCTAGTACAATGGTTAGTAGCCGTACAACGTGTATCGGTGCAGGTCTAGGGATTCTAGTTTTTGCGTAACAGCAGTAACACGTCGAATCAGTCCGCACAACACGTTCACAGTACACACGGAACCAAGCAACCGGGTATTCCAAACGAACGCATCCATCCGTCAATCGATAATCAAAGTTCGTAGATCTACCACTGCAGGAGAGTAAAGCATTAATTCTGGCGTAGGCCTGACACACTAGATGAAGTCAGCACAACACATGATACACGTCCACTCAAACGGAACGCGGAACAAGTGGGTCTTTACCGGACACAAAGCGTGACACTTTTAAGTTCGCGTTATTGCCACCGCGATGAAGAACTGTTGATGCATGTGAAGCCCTAGATCTAAAACTGCGAATCAGCCAGAACACGACGGTAATAAATAGGCGCAAAGTAGGCCGGTATCTCGAACGCACATTTGCTCTTTTGTGTTTTGAATAACCAGGTGGGTTTTTTTGTTGTTTTTTTCAATTCTTCACATTGCGAAACCGGAACAAATTTTTTGGAGACATAGCGAAACCAGAAATCCGGTATATACCGGAGGTCTGGCACCCATGATCATAACACTATATCCTTGCTGCAAAATCTCGAAAGAAGTTTAGAGCTAAGATAAACACCTTTGCTAAAGCTAAAGCAAATATCTGATAAGTTGCCCTTTGCTCTGATGAAAAAGTCCCACCACAAAAAAAACTTACTCTGCCACAAATTCCAAAGGAGTCCATGTAGAAAAGTCTGCAGATGACATCCATTTCCTGTTCATTGGGGTGTCCAGAGTCACCCTGTATAGTCAGTACAAAGTAGAAATATAAAGTGGTAAAGTATGTGCATCAAAATCCAATTAATTTCAATTTCATTCCAATCTTAATTTCATATAATTTCATCACAATCAAAACTGAATTGCAAACATTGGCATCAGAATTTATTTTTACTACCAATATTAATTTCTTACCTGACAGGCCAAATGAAAGGTGATTTACAATTTTGATATACACCTCTGGAAAGTATTTTCTTTTCTCTTCAAAATGGTACCATATGTATTTCTGGAGCTTAAATAGTTTCCAAGTTAAAGCGTTTGAACATGGGAGGGTATCGCAGCTACGTTTAAAGAAAAGGGCACATGATACCACTTGAGGAGATAGAGTTAAGACTTACTGGAAGAAAATGATAAACTTATTTTGTGAAATGCTATATTCACTTGAATGCACTGAAACCTACAGTGATCAACTTGAGAAGCTCCATGTTCATAGATTTTGAACAAAATAAAGCCAGCACTTTTTCACTGCCAATGAAAGTGTCAGAAGAGGGACAGCAAAGAATACATCTGACGTGATACTGCGTGTCGTAAGAGGCGACTAAAGGTGCAAAGGTCCTGGTCTCCCGAGAAGAGCCAGTTGGCGGTGGGCCAACCACCCACCCTGTAAAAATAAACCAGTTACAGAAACACAAGCAAATACTTTAAATCAGTCTTTTATCTTGGGAGAAGGGGGAGCATCTGCACCTGTAGATTCAATGAAGGACAATGGACAAAGCCGAAAGGACTCCACTGGCCTGACTGCTCCTTCATCAAACAAGTCACTCCGGATTGCGTCGTGGAATGTCCGCTCCACGTATGAAGCAGGAAAGAGTGCCCAGGTTACAATGGAGATGAGGCGATACAGACTGCACATACTTGGAGTTAGCGAGACACGCTGGATACAGTCCGGACTGAAACAACTTAATTCTGGGGAAAAGATTTTGTATTCTGGAAGGGAGGACAAAAAGCATACAGAAGGAGTAGCGATCATCTTGAGCAAGCACGCCCAGAGGTCACTGAGGGGATGGGAACCCTACGGAAGGAGAATTATATTGGCATCATTTACTACAAAGAACAAGAACATCAACATGAACATTGTGCAGATATACGCCCCAACAAATGAAGCAACCGATGAGGACAAGGACGATTTCTACAACCAGCTTCAGGAAATAGTTGACACATTGCCAAGAAAAGATGTGAACATTATAATGGGAGACGCCAATGCCAAGATAGGACAGGACAATACAGGGTATGAGGACATTATGGGGTGCAATGGTTTGGGACAAATGAATGAGAATGGAGAGCGGTTTGCAAGTTTCTGCGCATTTAACAGCTATGTGATTGGAGGTTCAGTATTCCCACACAAGAGGATCCATAAGGCCACTTGGATTTCACCGGATGGAGTAACTGAAAACCAGATTGACCACTTTTGCATCACCCGACGATTCAGACGCTCACTGGAGGATGTCATAGTACAGAGAGGAGCTGATGTTGGATCTGACCATCACATGCTGCTGGCAAGACTCAAACTCCGCCTCAAGAAACAAGGTACCAGAGCAGGAACAAAGAGGAGAAAGTTTCAAGTGAGCCTTCTGGATGGAGACAAGAAGGAAGAGTTCCAGCTAACACTGAGGAATAGATTCAAACCCCTTGTTGACCTCGAAGAGACAGTAGATTTGGAGACTCACTGGGCTAAGGTAAAAGGAGTATTTACATCGACATGCCAGGATGTTCTTGGGGAAAAGATAGTGGAACACAAGGAATGGATCAGTCAAAAATCACTGGACTTGATAAGGATAAGAAGAGACCTAAAAGAACAGGTAAATGCAAGTCGTACATGAAGCTCAAGAGTTGGTAACCAGGAAGAGTACCGAGCATCAGCTAAAGAGGTCAAAAAATCAATTAAAAAAGACAAAGAGGAGTTCATAGGAATGTTAGCAGAGAAAGCAGAGAAGGCAGCAACAGGAGGACACATGAGGATCCTCTACCAGACTACAAAGACTCTTGCTGGAAAATATGGAAAACCTGAAGTTCCTGTCAAGGATTACAACAGGAAGGCTATTTTTGGAAAGGAAGCTCAGGCAAAAAGATGGATAGAACATTTTAACAGCCTCTTGAACAGACCTCCACCAAGCAACCCACCCGACATTCTACCCGCAAGAAATGATTTACCGATCAGTTGCGACCCTCCGACTAAAGCAGAGATTAATGATGCCATAAAGCAGTTAAATCGAGGCAAGGCAGCTGGACCAGATCAGATCCCACCAGAGGCGCTGAAGGCAGATGCTGCTGGGGCTGCAGAGGGTCTGCACTCACTATTCTCGAGGATTTGGATCGGAGGCAAGTTTCCAAAGGACTGGAAGGACACCTCGTGAAGCTTCCAAAAAAAGGGGACCTCAGCAATTGTAGTAACTACAGAGGAATCACACTTCTCTCCATCCCAGGAAAGGTTTTCAACCGGATTATTCTCAAGCGAATACAGAATGCAACAGACCCAAAACTTCGTGAGGAGCAAGCTGGTTTCAGGAGTAATCGATCAACCACCGACCAGATCGCCACGCTGAGAATCATAGTAGAGCAGTCGCTAGAGTGGAACTCCCAACTGATAGTGAACTTCCTTGACTACGAGAAGGCCTTTGATAGCATCGATAGAGAAACACTGTGGAGAATATTGAGACATTATGGAATCCCAGAGAAGATGGTGAACCTTATCAAGAGCATGTACGAGGGGGCAAGTTGCAGAGTCGTACACGATGGCGAGCTTACTGACAGCTTTGATATCAAGACTGGTGTTAGGCAGGGTTGTTTGCTGTCCCCATTTCTGTTTGTCCTGGTGATTGATTGGCTTATGAAAGAAACCACCAGTGGAGGAAGAAATGGCATACAATGGACCCCATGGACACAGCTGGACGATCTAGATTTTGCAGATGACTTGGCACTATTGTCGCACACACACGACCAGATGCAAGCAAAGACTACAGCTCTAAACAAAATTTCAGAATCTATTGGATTGAGGATACATCCTGCGAAGTCGAAGGTCCTAAAATTGTTGCACCCCCAAGCGCACAAAGAGTAGGAGATCAACCACTGGAAGATGTAGAGTCCTTCTGCTATCTTGGTAGTATCATTGACAATAAGGCAGGAACAGAGGCAGAAGTCAAAGCACGAATTGGAAAGGCACAGGCAGCTTTCACGTCCTTAAGCAAGATTTGGAGAACCAAGGATATATCTCTAAAAACAAAGCTGAGGATATTCAACTCGAACGTGAAGCCAGTCCTGTTGTATGGATGTGAGACTTGGAATGCGTCCCAGGCCTGCATAAAGAGAATCCAAGTTTTCATCAACAGATGTTTGAGGAAGCTACTTAAGATCAGATGGACAGACAAGGTCAGCAATGAAATTGTATGGAAAAGAACAAGACAGAGCCCAGTCAGAGAGGAAATTGGTAGGAGGCGATGGAGATGGATCGGCCACACTCTCAGGAGGCCAGGAAACAGCATCACGAAGAAGGTATTGGATTGGAATCCCCAGGGCAAGAGATCAAGAGGAAGGCCGCGCGGAACGTGGAGAAGAGCCAGAGAAAATGATGTGCAACGAAGCGGAAAGACTTGGAATAATGTAAAGAGACTGGCCCATGATAGAGAGGGATGGAAAGTGTTTGTTGGTGGCCTATACCCTGATCCAGGGTGAGAAAGGCAATGATGATGATGAATGAAAGTGTCACTGTCAGATTTGTATTATAAATCAAACTTCACAGCTAAAAAGACATTTCTATAAAGTTCTCAAATGTTAAAAGAAATACATCAATAACTTACGGAAGTGTAGCCAAAACAGTGCTATTTGGTGGCAGACCATTGTTTTCTTGGCCCAAACTTTGCACCAGCTGGTGCACAGCTGCCTTAGCCATGCCATATCCCATCATACCTGCAAAATGTCGACAAAAATTTCGTACAGAATTGATATTCATGAATGGGACCTTCAGAATACATTGTTAAACAACTTCAAAGAATCATAAGATGTGATGATGTTGAAAAATTACTATGAAATTCTGGCAATACAAAACCAATTCTAACTTTAACAAAGTAATAATCAGATTGTCATTCACCATAAAAACATCAAAACTGTGGAATAGTTAATCTGAAAGTATTGTTATTATGTTGCTGAATTTCTAAAAAAAAAACAAAAAAACAACTGCTCCATGTAATGGTTCAAAACAAATGCAATATCATGACTGTCCTATAAGGCAAAAAATGATCAGTGAAATCTTTCTATTTTCTTTTTGCAAACCTCACTGAAATGACCACAGATGATAAAAAAATTAATCTAGGATTTTCTACTCATATTCCATAAACTCAAGATCAGCATATTATAATAGAAAATGGCTTAAATTCACAATGGTGTCATTGCTGGTGATTTTGTTAGCAGTAGTACATGACCAGTAATGCTAGCAGTGTGGTTAAATATCGTAATCAATGTTGTGCCAATCTGTAAATCTCTCAAATCCTTGGCATAATCCATTACATGTGATGATGTATCCTTAGCAGCTGAGCAATTTAATTTCTAACTGTGCTTCAACCTATATAAATAAGATCTGATGACTACATTTCTGCAGTAGAAGGCAGATTTACTGACCAGGTGTTCCTTGAAGTGCTGGTTGAGCACCTGGTAGAGTGATCAGTCCTCCATCTCTCAGGTACTTTGAAGCTAAACTGGCTGTGATGACTGATGGCCATACTGACTGCTTCCACATAGAATCTGCTGCAGATACAATCTCTGAAAATATGGCAACGATACACATATATTATATATATTATTATGTCAAACTATAAGTCCATCCACTGACATTTCTGTCACCTTTTTGCATTTCTATTCTGGCCAATTTCCTTATTACCCGACCATCTTGATTTGTTCATATTCTTCAGCCCTCCACCAATGGTTGTCTTCACTGTCCATGAGAGAGATGGACAACAAAGAACAACACTATGAAAGCTAAACTTGCACTTAAAAGTAATTTCCACCAGCTCCACATCTGTTAGCTCCTAACAATAATAATACTAGTACTAACATACTAGTTACTATACTGCACACACAAAGGCAATGTGTTGACTGAATACATGATGATGACCAAGAGTTAAAGACACCCATGTTCAGAGACCGTCAACAAAACCACGTTTGCAGCTCATGTTTTGTGGTTAAAACTGGATTAGTGGACATCTGAAGATAACCTGGTGATATCATTAGCTATCCGGGTTGTAAGTCACCTTCTAGTAAAACATAGGAAAATCCCATAATGGACACTACCCATACATGTAACTGTTACATATCATTGATGGAGTGAGCCAGATCAACATGCACTGGAACAAAATACTATGATTACTCAGTATAAAGAGATATTTCATAAAAATATCAAATCTAGTGTTACCCATATTGTCACGATCACATTAGGATCATAAATGCCGTGCTAGGTCACGACGTCAGTGAGTTAATTTTTACGATCTTGTTGATTATAACCAGCGTAAATTGACCTTGAGCTGTTCTCGTGAACAGTTTGTTTTGAAACACCTTTTTTTCTGATAGATGGAGAGAGGGAGGGGCGAGACAGAATAAATGTATAGCTAGGAATGACAGAGCAGTTCTCGACCCCGTGATTTTGATTAACATAGATAAGGGGCGAGTAAAGGTAGTTTATTTAGACGCTTAGTTGGCGTTCGGAAATTCGTGCATAAGAGTAGAAAGCACGGGGTTTGAAGATTTTACTAGTTAATCTTTCGCATTTTAAATTTTGTCTAGACCGTAAAATTGACCTTGATTTTGGCGCAAGGCCATGACAAGCATAAATTAATATTGCAGGCTGAGCTGAAGCGGCTGCACCAATCAAATGTATGAATCTGGACGGAAGGTCGAGACATAGCTTTAGTATTTAAACCCGTGCAGAGCTTAGATAGAGGCCACATGTAGACAATCCATTTACGAGGTGGACGGCGATAGTCCTCAGCCAGATGAGAGACATAAGAGACGCAGTTGAGCAGTCCATATTGTGAGGAGCATGATTTTAAAGCTCCAGAGCCTAAGCTACTTGGTTTGATATGAACCCACAGCGTTTACATCCAGCGCTCTCACTCCTATGAGGGCCTAATGGTGAGAGTTCATACTAATTTGTAATGATGAAAGTGAAGTGAACCGTTCTACTTACTTTTGAAGACAGTTTCAGAGCTACCGCCAGACAACGCATGGTTGTACAAGCGTTCTCCATGGCGTGTCTAGAGGAAATGTCCATATCATAACATGTCTCATTGAATTAATAGAATTTAAACTGTTATATCCGTCGCCACGTGCGCGGATTCTATTTGGCATATAACTCATATGACCTGCAAGTAGTTAGAGTGAATAAGTTAGTCTTTATAGAAAGCTGTAGTTTCATTAGTAGATTCAGTTGCCTTTGAATTGATATTTATATTTATAATTATATTTGTTACATTAATTCCTGTAATTAAACTGCCCTACAGTTCTGCTAAAAATCAAAGCAATTGATTTATTTAGTTTTTAGAGTGCAAGTATTTTTTTTGTGTGTTCGTCGATTGTGGGAGCGGACCTCGAAAGAGTGTCAGTCGAATTATCCCCATCTAACCCACATCGCGACACATATTGCTGCATTAGTGTTAAACTCTATGATTCTAATCAGAAATTTTCTCACATCTGAGGCCAAAAAAGCTGAAGACCAACGACAATTGGCAACCTTACAGTTACATCCCCATTATTATAATTTATTATATATAACTAGTAACTGCCCTATTCTTCGAATGGTAAAAAACAAAGCTCACCACTCCAGACCGAAAGGAATCAGCACAAAGACACTGATGTCGGGACACTTTGGGTCATCCACATAAAATCGGCGATCAATAGATAGATAGGATAGTATTACAGTAGTACACAGTGCACAGTAGTGCGCACCGAGCATTTTTCATGGGCTCATGTGTTCATAAAAAATGATCTAAATATTTACGCACAGTTTTCTTGGTATGAATGAATGGCACTCACCTCATCTGTATAACACTATACTCGGTATCACTATCAAAGTTTTCTTGGCGTGGCTGGATCGTGAACTCTAGTTTACATTTCCGGTCAGAGGTGGAAATAATGAAATTGACGGAAGTACATTATCACGTCGTATTCGCAATCATGAATTGATAACTGATAATTATAACTGAATTTCTGGGAAAAGTAAAGAGTTTCGGGAAAAAATGAGCTCGACACGTACAGGCTTAATAAATTTTACATACATGTGCCAAGTTTCATTTCTCTACATTGAAATTAATAGATTAAAAGTTATCCATATCACCCCCGCCAGAATTTATTATTCATTATTAAATATATATTGTTATTAATAAATATTCAAATATTATTTGAGTTGTGTGTTGTGTGAACTGATGTGAGTTGTGAACTGTTGTGAGTTGTGAACTGCGCCTAACAAGCTGCGTTACAATTTGCTCTGAGATAGAGAGAGAGAGAGTGAGCGAGACAGGGAGAGAGAAAGAAGCAGTGCAGTGTGTTGAGCGCTTCGCCGGCAGCTCCATTCTGCTCTGTGGTTGACATGTTGTTTCTGTAAAGCGCATAGAGCATTTTAAATGGATATGCGCTATATAAATGCTATACATTATTATTACATTGCGTAGTACTAGTAAAAAAGCCTTTGCGGTCGCAAAGTTGGGCCCAAGCTCCATTATTATATCTATATTCATGGTGGTCTCGAAAATGCTTTTACCATTATTTTCTGATCAGTACAAATAAAACTTAAAAACTCCCCAAAAAATGAGTTTCTTCCCCACTTACTTTTAGCATTTCCTCCTGCCCATCCACCTGCGACACAGAAAATGGCATCCACTTTATTGTCACCCAGCAAATCTCCCACCTTAGAACTCACATCAGACTCCTGTTCAGGCATGGAGTTCTCTGGTTTGACGACAATATTAGCATCCGCCTGCTCATTCAGGGCCAAGTCTATGGATCCAACCCACTGAAACCCAAAAAATCACAATTTTAATTCAAAAATTACAAGGAATTCCAAGAAATTGCAGAAGCAGTAGCAGCTTTTAAAGTGGACAGTAACAATTGTGCAGCATCCATCTATATGAAATGATGCATTTTAACACTGTTTTTCATATGACATAATTAGCAAAATGCATTTTATGCAATAAATGGTGGTAGGCTCACTCCCAGTGCAACCAGGTCACAAACACGGCCAAAAACTGAAATCGTTTATAACTTCCTAATTATTGTAACCCCTGGCATGCGCTCATCCAATTTTGTGGCGCTGTTTCCTTAAATAAAAGAGCATTTTTAGCGAGAGTGGCTGATCCCTGATTATTTTCTGGCCACAATGTGTGACTGAAGATTTTCAGCAGAGAAAGCAACTTTCTTATGAACTCAAGGCAAGTGTACGGGGAGGTGCACCACCGAAAGTGATCCTAGTGCCCTCTACAGGCTCTGGTGAGTTGACACTGACAGTGTCTACTCTGATTGCTGGGGAGGCATAAAGGGGCCAATCATTTGTTTGAAGTTAGAAAAAATTGAAAAATCATCCCCTTAAAAAAATTATGAGGGTGGTTGCGCTTCAGTCCATTCAATGGTTGCACTGGGGTCCTGAAGTAACAAAAGGGTCTAATTAACTTGGGTTTTGCTGCATGTGTTGTTGTTCCACAATTCATTGTTGCCCTGTTGCATTATTATCAATATTTTGATATTAATGATATTGATCGTACAAATGAACATGCACTGATGGCACTTACAATATGCAGGTGGTTGCATGACCAACAACTTGTGTCTGCACCAACACACTGTGACTGCACAGACATACAGTTGATGCCATTGCCAACACATGAACATTGAAAAGTGTCCTGACCAGCACATGTTAATTAGGAGACAATATTTAGCCAGGTGTTCATCGACGAGCCCTAAGTTCACTGGTTAATTAAAATGAATCAGTCAGAAGCTCGCTACACTTTAAAGTTTACTTCCAGGCAGTTACTATTTCCTGCCTGGTGACCGCACCCAGAACTAGATCTAGTACATTGACCCTAGATCTAGACTAGATCTACAGCTTTCATACAACATCTACTGATCTAGGCTAGATCTAGACTAGATTTTAGATCTATCTAGATCTAGACTCTTGTCTCTAGATACAGTGCACACCACTTATATCGACATCGCTTATATAGACATTTCTCTTTTATCGACATGATTTTCTAAGTCTGGATTTTTTTCCTCTTTATTTGTTAGTAAATAGATGCCTCTATATCGACATACTCTCGTTTTGACTTCTCTTATATCGACATGTCGATCAAACTCGCTAAGCGGTGCAGGCCCTATTTTTGTGCACAAGAAATCGCCTCGTCCCTCCCCGCTCGCTCGAACGAGAAGCAAGTGTACTAAGAGGCGAGCCGTGTGCCCTTTGTATGTCAGTGTCACACGCTGGGTGGCAGGTAAGGAAAGGAGAGGTGGGCACAACAGACTGACGAAACCACATGTAACCAGGTGGCTCCGCTGAAAGGGAAATAAAGAGGCCTGTGTCTAGTTTGGACTGCGGGGAGGGGGCGTCGTGTGTGTTTGTATGTATACATGTGACGCGTTTACGCAGCCACCCACGTGCTGTCTAGATCTAGACTGACTTGTGCAGCGAACTGATCTTGTGTTTCATATCACCGTTATGAATCACTTGTATCAGTAGTAATGCCTGCCGTCTGTATTCTCGCAAGGTCTACCAAAACACTCAATTCCTTTTCAAGGCTTAAACTTCAACTAAATGACGATGTCAGAACAACAGAAAACACACAAGATGCTCAGCATCGAAGCTAAGCTGATTTTATCGATTTTTTTCTGACCAAGGGATGTAACTATCAATATTGTGATCAGGGCATGGTTGCTTCCCCTTACGTCAAAATACAGCACTATTACTTGCTACTATTGTAGTAACCCACTATTGCAACGAAAGAACACCATCTTAAAGAGGTTTCTTTTATATCGACTTTCTCTTATATCGACACAAAATGTCTGGACCCTTACATGTCGATATATCAGGTGTGCACTGTATCTAGTCTTCTAGAATAGATCTAGATCTATAGATCTAGCTCGAGTAGATCTAAATCTAAATAGACAAAGACAATTAACATTCAGGTCAGGCATACTTCACAGTAATTTGAAGACATAAAGAACATACATAATTTTTAGTTTTGAAGAAGTTGACTACAACACTGCCAAGTGCACCTTTGCCACCATACACTAAGACTCTACCCTGCGCCATTTTGACTACCGGTACCGGAAATGCCAGACTGGCTTATTGATTGATCGAGCCTTTTGTCACACAAACAATTAATTTGTTTCAATGCACATTATAAAAGCCTTCATCAATCTCCGCACATTTATTATGAAAAGTCATTGAGGACTTAATGAGTTTGCAACTTCATCTCAATATTCATTTCATATCAACAACACCGTGTGTCTTTTCAAACACCATTTCTATTATTTTGCAAGCTGAAACGTAGATAAAAAGAGTCTATTTTGTTAAGCCCAAAGTGGCACTTTAAGGAAACTTGATTTGGAATAACCCATTCCTATTTCCTTTCGCTACAAATTTATAATATGAAAAAGAAAAAAATACATTCTTTAACATAATTAATTAGATCTACAATCAAATGCTATAAAATTAATTTGAAGTACTTATGAGGGTAATAAATAAAATATACAAACTTATCCTAGTCAACTTTTTTATCAAGCTAACTAATTACTCCGTAATTTTTGCAATCTCGATTTATCAAATTACTCAATTTATAATAAGTTATAGTAAACTAAAAGTAAAAAGATTTTTAATTAATGAAACTGTCCTAACTGAAATTTTAGTTTTCGGAGTTACAACGAGATTTCACGTGACGTCATCATGGCCACTGCAATCTGATTGTATGTTGATCTTCCAGGAATAAATAAATGTGTTTCTGGGTTGTCGCATTGTTCGTGTGGGTTACCTTTGTACGTGGCAGAAGAAATTCAACTATTGAACACGTTTTCAAAACATCATTTTCGATCATATTGGACGTGTTGGAGTCTTAGAATGTCCCGTCATGAAGGTAAAAGAACAATATCTACACACTGGGTCTTCCCTATCACTGTCTGCTGGGCATTTTGAGAAAATTTACCAGACTTATTTCCTATGCTGTGTTATTATGCCTGAATCACATAAGACACCACTGAAGAATATATTGGCTGGTTCATCAGATGTAGTGAGATTAAATATTTGTGTTCCTTTGAAGCTTTCATTTGCAGAAAGTTCTTCAACTTCAACCACAATTAGGCCTACCCATCTCGATAGCAGAATAGTGAATACAGCAGCTGTTTATAATTAAATAGCCTAGATCTAGATCTAAATAAAGCAAACTTCGATTCTGTTTTACTTTTAGATATAATCTAGATCTAGAGTCTAGATCTAGATCTGGCCAATTCTTTGTGCCGCATAAAATATATTTTCAGGTAGGCCTAACTGAAACAAATGGAGTAGATCTAGATCTAGATCTAGATCTAGGTCTTTTAATAGATTCTGTTCTTGAAAACAGACAAGTAAACCTAGCTGCTTATTCCATACATTTATCATCATTGATATGACAGCTAAGGCATCAAGGGAGGACTTCTAAGCCTAATTTTGAAACCAAATTCCCCCAGACGGCATTTTTTTGTCACCATGACACAGGAATTGTCAGAATAAAACAACAATGATGAAACTTCACGCAAAGAACAGTAGAACTTTTGTGTGCCGAGGAAATGATATAATCATGATAGATCTGGATATATTCATATCATTACACACTACTACAGTACTAGCTTATTTTTTTTATGGAGAGTACTTCCGAATTCTGGCCAGATTTTCTTACACTAAGTTACAGTAATGATGTTCGGTGGAGTCCACGTAAATCGCAGTTTGATCATCCGAATTTCTTATAAATAGAAGTAATTTCAAAGTCTGTTTTTTTCTTCTTCTTTATCTCTATTATTAATCTTTCGCCTGTAATACGAATTTGAACTGACCATTTTCCGATAATTCGAAGTCATCAAGCTCACTCACTCCAATATAACTTTTGAGTTTCCTGCCTGATGAAAACCTTAGTGGCCTACCCCCACAAAAGCCTGATTCAAACACTTTTAGCGCTACGCCGCTAGTGATTCAGAGGAAGGAGTAGTTAGGGTAATGTAAGGCAACGAGCAGGGCTGCAACAGGGCATGAAGAGGGGGGGGGGGGGGTGTATGAGGGAAGGTCTTCCCCCCGTCCGCACCACTTTCCAAAAAGTTAACAAACATCATAATATGATGAAGACCTCCCCTAACCCGTGCTTTCGTTCTTTCTTTCTTCTTTCTTTGTCCCATACAAGTACTAAACCCAACCTTTTGATAAGCCCGCTCAAAAGTCCCCTCTTTAGTGTGTTTTCTTGACTGGCGTGGACGGGCGGAAGACCTCCCGGTATGAGTAGGGCATAATTACATGGGCAAACAGCATAAAAGCTGTTTATTTCTCTGCTCAGACGTAAATTGAACTCTGGTAAATCGAAGTCTGATCCATTTCCTGATGACTTCGAATTATGCGGGCTCCACTGTATTCCAAACTGTGTGGATATATATATATGGATTCCCACAAGAACGCAACTTTAGGAGCGGTCATGCGCAGGGGGTCAAAGAGGGGTAGAGCCCCCGACATATTAATCCCCCATAGGGATATTCTTATATAGTGCAATCCTAATCTCTCGACATCAATGGGGCTGTTGGACTTGTGTCGAGTAAAGAGAAAGTTGAAATACCAGATTAGTGGTGGAAGAGAAGAAAAAAAGGGGGGGGGGGGCTGAGAAAATCAAACATCACCGTAATGGGAAGTGTCCAATAAATAACGCAGTTATGTACCCTTTTCTTTTAATTATCGGCATATTGTCACCAGTTCTCCAATATCACTGTTGTGCGGAGCAGTTGCGTGGCAAAGATTTGCCGATATTAGAGAAATGCTGTAGCTATCAAATGCTCAGTGCTTTCCTTTTTTTTTTTTTAACCTCGACCTGACTGTTTCTTCAGAAGAAGTGATGATACCGATATAATACACACAGTACAGCAGTTAACCGAGAGATCTAGGTCAAGACCTAGTATCAACAGCGCATGAATGTTTTGTGGGGGGAAAAAATTACTGTCTGTAGTACTCTGTACTTTTACTGCTGTACGCTTATGCAAGGCACTCCACACTCCCGTTACTGAAGCCAAGGGTCATCCTCTGTGTCCGCACACCCCCTTTCTTACCCCTCCCCGCCAGCACCGCAAAAAGAAATAAAGAGGCCTTATGTACACAGGGAGTTGCGTGGGCATTTTTGGTAGCACAATAATAGATCTAGTGCACTTGTTTTGCCGTCGTCGGGGAGAAATGTGTCGATATTAGAGGAAAGAATGGAATAACACATCGAGTTACGGGGAAATATTTAGTAGCATTAAAGAAGGAACAGGTTGGGACTTAAAAATTGTGTCGAGTTACCCAGAATGTCGAGAAAAGCCGTGTTGAGATAAGTGGATTGGATTGTAGTTTTGAGCAGCTTGGTGATTAACTGCTGAGTACATTTAATGGTTCAATCTGGAAATTCAGGCATGAGACGCATTCGGCCCGGAAGTCTTTCTATTTTAATGTTTGCATGTGAAAATGACTGAGTCTGAAAAAATTAAAAACAACCAAATGTGGGCTTATTTATAATGGAATTTTTATTTTCCCCATTACTTAACTATGGGGTTTCCCGATCTGTGACATAGACAGGATCACCATATTTTAATCACACCTCACCACAAAGGATTATTTATAAATGTAAATCTTTTGAATGTCAGCTAATTTGAAATTAGAATCAATTATTTAACTTTGAATATGAAAACAAACAGAAGAATTCCAGAAAGGAAAAATATTGCTATCACATTCTGAATACAGAATTTTTCAAGGAAAGCACCTTGCATGAATTATAGTTATTGCAACGCAAGGAACCAGATGTTGCTATGAAAAACAGTGTACCATAAATTACTAAATCATATAATTCACCATAATTGATTTTCATCATGATATATTAAGGAACTGAGATATTTCAGTATTCATCCTCAGTGGATAAAGGAAGTCCTGAATATCGCATGACAGTCTTTTCGCAAACCCAAAACTGATAATGATATCTAGTGATAGCATGTGGCAGATTTACAAATTATGTTAATGAATGAAACCCTAAGATACATTGTATTGAAATGGAGATTAAGACCAAGTGGTGCCCTATACAATAACTTGCAAAGTGTGCTGTTTAGAAAACCACACACATACATATTTTTCATTTTTAGCAAAAGAACCAAATCGTCTAAGAACTCTATTAGGTGTCTATGAAAAATATGTTGTTTTCTAAAAGAATGGGGTGAGAGGCCAGGTACTGCATAGATCTTGGACAGTGTTACTTTTCTGCCATTCCACCCTTAAATGTTTAATAACAGAAACCTTGGGTTATGGGAAGAGTTGAAGGGGTGCTCGGCAGGAGCTGCATCTCACACCTTTGATAAAATTGGTGAAGAATATATGGAACAGATTTTTAATGTTCATTAAAACATTGGATTTATGAGCAAAATTCCAAAGTCACGTTACCATGTTTGTAACAAACTTGGATGTCCAAATGCATGATTTGCATTCTGGTTTTCCAGCGATGTGTTCATTGTCTGTAATGGTTTGAATCTTGATTGGAGTAGATTCATATAAAAATGGAAATGAATCAGAGTAATTTTGAGAAGTGTGAGGTACCATTAACTCTTCAAATGGGAAAGATTTCTATGGGATAGAAATCATAAAAAATGTTTGCGTTTTCTTTTTTCATTTCTAAAAATATTCTTTCCCCCTTCAAGGTTGACTTAAACTCTTATATTCAAACCTGTGAGAAGTATGCATCCAGTAATTGCATTATAACATGGGGAATGGACATAATATCTATAAATCTATTAATAATAAAAAGAAAACCAACTGCAGGAATCATTACTGTCAGAATCGCTTTGATCATAACTACTTGCATAAAATCATTGATTCATGGGCCTATTGTGGCCTTGTTTCTATTGCTGTTCCATTACCTCTTTAGTCTGAGCCATCAAACTGAGAAATGTTTTAATATACAGGTTTTGCAACTTTCTTGATTCATGCATGTGGACAATTTCAAACTAGGTATCAAGACCTAAAAGTAAGCATACATGATCGTTTATTATGACCAACTAATTTTTATTTCTTTACTTTAATAGAGACACAAACTGCAGTTTGTTTTAGATTGTTCGATAAAAATTACGGACATGACAACAAATACTTTTAAAGTCTTGTATTCATTTAAGATATTATTACTGCTTGAATTACTTTTAAAATGTTTTCAGAGACGACTAAAATTATTAATGCTTTCCATTTCTCCTGCAGGTGTGAGCTGTGATTCATGCATGAAAGGAAACTTTCGTGGTAAAAGATACAAGTGTTTGATTTGTTATGATTATGACCTGTGCTCGACTTGCTATGATGCAGGTGCCACTACTACAAGACACACCACAGATCACCCAATGCAATGCATCCTAACAAGAGCTGACTTTGGTAGGTATTCATTGAAGAAAACAACACAGATCCATCATTTATGCCTAGAAATGACAAATGACTTGTTCATCAAAAGTGTGACAACTTTGTGAAAATGCTCATATAAATTCTTAAATTAATTGTGGTATTATGTTATCGTGTGACAACTGAAAAGTTCAAGGAATTTAAGGACATCCAACATGTACCGGTGCTTGTGCTCGAGTGCCACACAGGTTCTGTTTCACTTTTTTCCTACAAGTTTGGCAATATAATATAGATGAGTTGTGTGAGATTCCTACATGACGTATCCATGATAAACAATAATGTTGACCTTTAGATTAAATCACACTACACATGGTCAAGAAAGAAATATCCGTTAGCGACCACATAGTGAAACCTGATATGAATAAATTGAAAGCGGAGAGTCTGAAGTCTGTTTTAGCCAATTATCTTGGCTTTATTCAACATTCAACTGTAGTAGGATCAGAAGCATGATCCAGTTATAATCCTTCTACCGAGCAATGGCGCTAGGAAGGACAAAATCGTTTATTGCAACGTCTGTGACGTCATCTCCGCACAGTGGTATTCATTAGTGGTGCGTTATTGTTCAACACAAGCAGATAGCAGATAGTTAGACAAACAGATAAAACAAACAGTACATGACGAGCGATTAAAGTAACACAAAGCACATAAACATAGCAACATCACGACATTCTTCCCCCCTCAGGTAATCGGGGACATCATTAAACACGTTTTCAAAATTACAATGACCCCCAATTAATACTAGCGAACAAAAATGCAATGAAACGTTATTGTCACAAATTGCATCAAGTATGCATAGAAAAAGTCCTGGTGATCGTAGAGTTCAAGCTTCTCTGTTCCGTAAGTTATAAACCCTGGTCCGAACAAAAGGACGGCGTTTTGGACTAGGTCTACTTTCATCAGGTGCTTCCGGTTGAATCTCAGAGTTTTCTTCTCTGAGAGAAGTCGAAGGGTTACTACCTGGGGTGTTCAGAGAGTCTGTTAGATCCAAGCTACGATTTTGCGTACCGGTCTGCATAACAGCTGGTTCAGGAACAAGCATTATCTGATTTGTCTGGTCATTCACATTTAAGTCATTATTTGTCGGCGAAGGAGCCGCTTCATTCGGAAAGGTAAGCGATGTAGTCATGTCTCCAGGTGGTGCCAGGTGGCGCAGAGCCACTGTTGTCTCCCTCCCATCACGAAGTCTGACTTGAGCATACAGAGGATTGCAATCCAACAGTTCAACCTCATCTACCAAGGGGTCATACTTCGAAGTCCTCACGTTTCTTCTCATGAGCACAGTACCGGGAGTAGTTAACCAACTTGGAAGAGTTATACCAGTTGTGGATTTCCTGTTATAGCGAAATATTCTCTCGTGCTGAGTTTCGTTTGTGGCGGTACATAGAAGAGATCTTAGGGAATGAAGTGAATCTGTGAGAACGAGCTCCCACTGATGGGTCTCTAGGCCACGAGACCTCAGCGCAAGCGTTATTGTCTTCCAGAGCGTGCCGTTCAATCTTTCCACTTGCCCATTAGCTCTAGGGTTGTACGGAGTAGTCCGGCTAGTAGCTATACCTTTGTTGTGAAGGAAGTCCTTGAGCTCACTAGACATGAAGTTAGCGCCCCTATCAGAGTGCACATAGGATGGCATTCCAAACAGAGAGAAGAGTTGACAAAAGCATTTTATTATAGTTGAGGCGTTCATATCAGCACATGGAAAAGCAAAGGGGAAGCGGGAGTACTCATCAATCATTGTCAGAAGGTACTTGTTCCTCGAGGAAGAAGGCAAAGGCCCTTTAAAATCCACGCTAAGGCGTTCAAAAGGCTGAGTGGCCTTGATAAGGTTAGCATCAGTCGATTTGTAAAAGGAAGGCTTTAGTTCACAGCAGATTCTACAGTTTACACACTCTCTTCACTTCATCTAGTGAATAAGGGAGGTTCCTGCATTTGACGAAATGCATCATCCTCGTAACCCCAGGATGGGATAGTGTGCTGTGGAGATCTTGCAGTATTTCGGCGTTCGAGTTAGCAGTAGAACAGTACCCCTTCGAGAGAGCGTCTGCTGCATGGTTTTCTTTGCCAGGTCTGTATACTACGTCATAGCTGTAGCACGACAGTTCAATTCTCCATCTCTGGATTTTGTCATTTTTCACCTTTCCTTTCTGAGCGTTATTGTACATAAAAGCGACGCTTTTCTGGTCAGTCACAAGTTGGAAATGTTTTCCAAGCAAATAATGTTTCCACTTCCGGAGAGCCTCCACAATGGCATATGCCTCTTTCTCGACAGATGAATGTTTCCTTTCACTATGATTTAGTGTTCTTGAAAAGAAAGCAACAGGTCTCCCATTCTGATTCAGGGTAGCTGCTATCGCTATGTCAGAAGCATCCGTTTCGACCACAAGAGGGATATCCTGGTCAATGGTTGTAACAGCAGCATTCTCTATCTCTCTCTTCAACAGTTCAAAAGCACATTTCACTTTCTTTGGTAATGGAAAAGTGTGGTTGTTGACAAGAGGGTGTATTTTGTCAGAAAAGTTTGGGATCCAAGAAGAGTAGTAGGCAAACATGCCTACAACCCGTCGTTGTGATTTGGCGTCATGAGAATCAGCCAGATCTCGCAGCGGTTGTAGTCTGTCAGGGTCAGGTTTGATGCTGCCCTTGGAAACCAGGAACCCAAGCAGCTTGATTTCTCTGGCGGAAAGGATGCTCTTGTCCTCATTGAAAGTTATGCAGTACTCAGCGGCACACTTCATAAAGTGAGAGAAGTTTTCATCATGCTCCTTCTGATTTCTACCGCAAATAGTGACATTGTCTAAATATGCGAAAGTGTCTTTAATTTTCTCATTTCTGACGAGGCCGTCAATGATGCGTTGAAAGCAAGCGACTCCATTAGTGACGCCGAATGGAATACGTCTGAACTGGTAGAGGTTTCCACTGGCCTCAAAGGCAGTGTAGAATTTCTCTTCCTCCTTTATGGGAATTTGGTGGTAGGCACTGCGAAGATCTACTGTACTGTACACCTCATATTTCGAGATCTCCTCAATCATCTCATCTATTCGAGGAAGAGGATATGCATCAAGCTGGGTGAAACGATTGATAGTCTGACTATAATCCACTACCATTCTTTTCTTGTGCCGGTCATTTGTTGTTACCAGCACTTGCGCTCTCCACGGAGAATCAGAAGGTTCAATCACATCTTCGGCAAGCAGTTTTTGGACTTCAGAGTCTATGAATTGTCTATCTGGTGTAGAGAACCGTCTTGACTTTGTAGCTATAGGTCTGCAATCGGGAAGCAAGTTCTTGAACAGAGAGGCAGGTTCCACCTTTGCAGCAGTTATGCCACAGACAGAGAATGTAGGCTTGGGGCCTTTGAAAGTCATTTCAAGTCCTTTGTGTTGATCTAGAAAGTCGTGACCCAGTATTAGGTCAGCGCACAATCCTGGTAGAATAGAGAGCTTTATTCCTTGATAAGTTTCGCCATTATATTCCAGAGTAGCAAAACAATGGCCTTTGGTTGTACTTGAGAGATTCGTGGAAGCCATGGAGATCTCTTTTCTAGACTTGAAGGTCTTGAACTTCATAAATTGAGCTTTGTCTGCTGAGATAAAACTTTCAGAGCTTCCTGTGTCCACCAGTGCCCTCAGAGGAGTGTCAAAGACCTTGACTTTTATAATGGCTTTCTGAAGACTTAAGGGGGCCGCAGCAGTGAAGGCCGAATTAAGGATGGGATCAGCAGCAGAGGCGAAGTCATTCCGTTTTCCTTTTGATAGACACACCTTTTGATAATGTCCTTTCTTCCCACATCCTTTGCAAGTTGCCTCTCGAGCAGGGCATTTTGATCGGGGATGCCGTTGAAAACCACAGAAGAAGCATTTGGAACTGATTGCAGCTGATAGTGTATCACTCTCGTCGATGGCTGGAGTGGTGGTACTGCCGCAGGGCACTGATGATGAAGCTGGTACATTGTTGTATGTCTGGGATTGTTTTTCGGCCATTTCTAGCGATCTAGCTTGATCAAAAGCAGCAGACAAGTCTAATGTCTTATTCTCAAGGAGTCTTTGTCTGATTTGACTTGAAGAGAGGCCACAGATGAAAGCGTCTCGGATGAAATCATCCCTGTTTTGTCGGCTGAAACAGCTTTGAACTCACACTCTTTTGCAAGAATCTTCAGTCTCTGTAAGAATTGGTCAAGTGTCTGCCCTGGTTCTTGTTTGGTAGTTGTTAAGATGTGCCGAGCGAATATTTCATTTCCAGGTTTAACATAAATGTTTTTCAGGACTTCCACGGCAGAGGCAAAGGTGGAACAATCGATGATGTATTCATATACAAAGGGGTCAACGAAGTTTATCAGCAAGTCAAGTTCATCAAGAGTAGGAGTGGAAGATTGTTGTCGTAGAGATGACAGGAAATTGTTGAAAGTTCGCAGCCAGTGATTCCAGCGTTTGGATGCGTCTGGTGTGTTTGGGTCCGCGTTGAACCTCTCAGGTCGGAGAAAACGCTCCATGTTGAAATGTTGAATAAATTGAAAGCGGAGAGTCTGAAGTCTGTTTTAGCCAATTATCTTGGCTTTATTCAACATTCAACTGTAGTAGGATCAGAAGCATGATCCAGTTATAATCCTTCTACCGAGCAATGGCGCTAGGAAGGACAAAATCGTTTATTGCAACGTCTGTGACGTCATCTCCGCACAGTGGTATTCATTAGTGGTGCGTTATTGTTCAACACAAGCAGATAGCAGATAGTTAGACAAACAGATAAAACAAACAGTACATGACGAGCGATTAAAGTAACACAAAGCACATAAACATAGCAACATCACGACAAAACCAAAAGAAGGTGATCTTTTCAGTATAATCCATGATAAACTTGGTGCATGTTGTCACTTTTCATGAGCCTATTAATTTTCTCTTTGGAAACAACTTTTAGTCACTTGTGCATGAATCACCCATCTTTTTGTAACATTGAATTAACGAATAGCCTGCTTTTCAGAATTTCTTGACATGTCTGTTGTCAGAGTCCTTGGAATCATGGGGTGAATTTGCAATATAGAAGGGTCACATTGAGCGCCCATATTCTTTCATTTCTTTACCTTTCGTCAGTCTTAGAGGTATTAAATTTATGCACTGTAGTCTCATTTGGTTCATGTCCTAAACTATCCCTAAAATTTATAAAAGGAGGGCCAATAAGACAAATGTAAAATACAATAATCCATCTGTTATATGAGTATAATAGTCATTATGAGAAAGTCAGGGTCTGGCAAAAAGAGAATATTTTGAAGTGTGCTTGTGCAAATCATGTGGATGATTTAAATTTTTCTCGCCATGAGAAAGTGTCAAGATAAAAATCTTGCAGGGAGTGACATATAGAAAGCACCAAACCACAGTGTCAATGATTTGCTTTTTTTTTTTCTTTTCTTTTTTTTTCATCTAGATGTATTCTATGGTGGAGAAGCTTTGACAGCAGAGCAGCCACAGTCATATACTTGCCCACATTGTTCCAGAATGGGCTATTCAGAATCCAGTCTTCATGAACATGTAACCACAGACCACTCTGACACTTCTGCAGAAGTGGTAAGGTTGATTTTAGCTTGGAAAGTTAACTGTATCCTTTCAAAACGACATGTGATGTATTTTTTGCTTTTCCTTAGCAAAGATTTTGAACAGAAGAATGAATATTTTAGAGAGTAATTGGAGCAATGTATGTAGAGAATTTGTAAGGTAAACATTTTAATGTGAAAGTTTTCATGATTTGAGTTTTACATTCTTTCCTATAACACCATTATTAAAGTAGTTCACAGCTGATGTGCAGGATTGAGGAGGCAAGGAAACTGAGAAATGTAGAGAAACAATGATAAATATAACAGGTTTGGTGAATGGCTATGAATTTGTTGAATTCTATATTTTTTATGGCATTTTCATTACATTGTGTCACCATTTCAGGTCTGTCCTATCTGTGCTTCTTTACCTGGAGGGGATCCAAATCATGTGACTGATGACTTTGCATCTCATTTAGCTGTAGAGCACAGGACACCTAGAGATTTCATATCCTTTATGTGGATTAAATTTTTGCCTGGTTGAATGTCAGTAGGGGATTTTGTATCCACAATTCAGGTGTATGTTAGCCTGATTTATTTCCCTCTGAGATTAAATGGACACAGGTGTACAAAACATTTGATTTACAACTTTAGTGTATAGTAGTAAACAAACTAATTTTGTCCCATTGTGAGGGCAGTGAATATCATTTACTGTGATCTATTTTAATTTTAAATAGAAATGGTATTGCTTCGTACATAATGATGAAAATATTCACTGATTGGGTTAAAAAAGGAATGAATTCAGAAATTTTTTCATTTCTCATTGAATTGGTGCAATATTATGGCGCAGTCCTGTTGTTTTGCAGTGGTTCAGGAAAATTTCCCTCTTGTATTTGGTAAAGCAAGTTCCTCCAATCTAGAAATATCAGTGGAACTGTGATATCAGTACACTTTATGAATTGTGGATTATACTACCATGTAAAAGTGGAAAAAGAATTCCTCACAGTTTGTAAGCTGGTCTTGAATTTGATTCATTTAAGAAAGTGTGTGGTTCAGAGACACAAGATAAAGTCAGCAGATAACATTGAGGAATGTATTTCTTAACTAAATGTACGATGAACCTCCTGGTCTTCGACATGTGCGTCGCATCCCTCATCCAGGGCGAGGTGTTGGTGGTTCCCGCACACGGAGGGCAAACATGCAACATTTTGGCACAGGGGGTTCAACATTGACAGGTCTTTCACCGAGTAACAGAGAAAACATGGATCCGATTGCAGGTAGAGTAAATTTCATCAAGATATAATATATGCATTTGAAATTTTTGAGAATTATGGGTGTGGTCCAAACCTATTCAGGATTGAGGAAACATTTGACACCCCTGATCTGAATTGTTATATTGTTAATACTGTTTTTTTATTAATATTGTTGTTGTTTTTTTAAAATGTCTTTGAACTTTTGTGTAAATTAAATTGAAAGATGAGCTAACATTATATCATGCTCCCACATGTACAATTGAAATCTCAGACAACACATTGAATACTTTAAGGCATAGTATATGTAGCAAAGGAAATCAAGACCATTATCTGTAATCTTGCCTGAATTCATGAAAACGTTCTCTGTCCTTTCCTGATCAACAGAGTTGTTGTCACAGTTATCTAGTGTACGTAACAGGGCTGCAGCAGCACAAAGTGTTTCTTCCCAATTACAGCAGCTGGAGATGCAGTTACAGTCTACTAGGTTAGTGTTTATGTCATCATATACTGCTTTACAGGCAAGCCATCATCAGGCATCATAAGCATTGCCTTAAGGTTTGAGTGAGTAAATTTGAGGCTTGCTTCAGACTGCTTTGGCTGATTACTGTGAAAAGTTGTTCCTGAAAGTACATACTCATTACATCCATCTTTTGTTTTTTGCTGAACAGAGAAAGGGAATTGTGGTCTATGTTGGCCTCTGTGATGAAAACAAAAGGATAAAGAATATAGAAAAAGAAAGGTGCTTGAAAAAAAGCATAAGCATAAGGGAAGGTGGGGGAAGAAATGTTATATTGTAACACGTTGCTCAGTATTTTTGTTTGCATGTTTGTTTGTGTGTGTGTGTGATATTGAGAATGCAGGTTCAAGGTTTCCCAGATCAGGGTTGGCATGATTATATGTGTTTCAAAAGTTACACAGTTAGAAGGATGTGAATTAAAATGCCCTATGCATTGTGTGTTTTCAGACAACAGTTGGAACGTTTGCCACGGAGGCAGGCAGAGCAAAGTAAACTACCATCCACTACCAACCCTGTTCCCTCTCAGCCAGAACCTACAAGCATCCCAGCGACAGCAACCAAATCAGATTCACAATTTCTCCTCTCAAAGTAAGCTTTCATGGGCATATAGAATACCGATTTTATTAGTTTTAGACTTAAGAAATGTCAGAAATTTCTCATATCAATGGAAAAAATATTTTTCTCTGAAAATGCTGGAGCCATACATTACCAGAAAATTAATAATTATTGTAGGTTGTCATTGTGCATGTTGAAAGTACCTGCAAAAGGTAGTAAGATTTCTGTAATCAGTTAATAGTGTGAGAAGTCTGAGACAGAATAAATATATAAGAGTACAAAATATTAACCCTCACGCTGCGAGAGGCGCTGAAATACGGCATCAACTTTCCAGGCGTTCACTGCAGGGGCATATCAATATGGCAAGGTCAAGCTGACCATGCCACACACAAGCCGTATTTTCACGCATCAGGTCACTGTCCTCTATGAGATTTACCTACCGCCATATTGCTCACTGTATCTCTTCTAAATCAAAGGCATTGTGGCAAAGGGTGTGTTGACCAGTGAACCACTGGTTGGAACCACAAAGACTAAGCTTTCAAAGGCTTTCCCCACACTGCCAAAGGTGTAACATCGACATGGGAACTGTTGCTCAATAGATTTGCAATATTATCTCATTTTCTCCCAAGCTGACCATCATCTAGAGTTGTCTGTATCTAAGAACCAGTCAGAAACAAGCTCTGAAATGACCTTTGTCCCAACTGCCCACATTGGTTCATTGGCATGTGTCAATCTGGATGAAACCATTTGTTTAGGGCTGGGGGGGGGGGGGGGGCGTGGCTAGTTATCATACTTGGTTCTCTTGAAAATTACAGCTGTCAGTTTGGTATCATAAGTCAGATTATTGGTTAGAGACTCACAGACGAAAGTTTTACGGATTAATTCATTATCAAGCGTGATAAGGCATAGGAGTTAATGTTTTCAGACCGATCAAATACAAACCAAACCACGTGGACAGCGGTAGTGTGGTCATCGCACATCGGCAAGGGTCAGTGCGACCCACATAAGATTCCCTGCGAGTAAGGCTACTGGCCGGACAGCGGGCTTTACAGGTAGTGAGCGGGGTGTGGGTTAAGGGGGCTTCTGGTGTAGGAGAAGTGGAGACAAGGTATGATGTTACAGTATTGAGCCATCCAGTATGTACACTTAGAGGGGAAGGTTGTTTTGCCCCCAGTGCTTATGAAAAACATACTTGGGGCAGGAATCTGGGGAAATGCAAGTACACTTTTCAATTACAGTGATATCAGATAAATTTTAAAAGTTTGGTCTTATTTATTTATTTATTTATTCAGCAATATGAGTTGAAGGATTACACAAACATTAAATGTTGCCCACGTTTCTTAGGAAACAATCAAACAGTCCATGCAAAATACCCCATAAAATTTTGGAACATCAGGGTATTATGCATGTACAAGTAGGGAAGGGTTGAAGCCAAGCAAATGAAATGGGTATGTTGGAGATTCCAAAATGGCCAAAATCGAGCATAGGTACATTTATGGGTGGACCCTACATGGTAGTGAAACAAAGTTTACTATTTTCATTGATGTGTGTGGCATGAATTGTTTTGTGGAGTTCAACAGTATGTCTAAAAACCTGATCTTCTGATGATACTGAAAGGCAGTGCCCTATATATTCAAAGAATGTCTGTTTTTATTTCAGATTAAGTGCTGAAAGCACAGGAACAGATCTTGGTGCGAATGCGGGGGATAGCGACATCTCGCAACGCAATGTTTTTGTACAGGAGCTGCTGCTGGCCACTTTAACAGAGCAGCTCAGTTTGATAACAGAAGGAGATGGCGAGGACCCAAGTTCCATATTGGAAGCTCTTCGTTCACCCGAGTCTGAAAGTGAACAGGGGTCTTCATCTGTTCAGAAGGAGAACAGGAACACAAGTGAGTCGCACAGCAAGCACCGCAGTATTCGAACGGCAGATAAAGCTGTGGGAGGGGCTGTAGAGAAAGTACCAGGAGGGCAGGGAGCCAGACCTGTGTCTGCCGGTGCTCATCGGGAAAGTTCGTGGGGTCATGCGGGTAGTACAGCCTCGGCCGGCAGCCCACGACCGGTGTGCAGTCCTATCACTGTTTCAAATACAGTGGCAGTTCATGGTCCCAATCTTGGCTCATCAGGTGGGGTCAGCATGATGCAAGGAAGAGCTTCAGCCCCTCATGGGGGTAGGGAGAGGGGTTTGAATCCAGCCTCAGCCAAGAGGAGCATGCTCAAACACATGCCACCCCAGAGAGGAGCATCGGACACTGACCCACCTCCGCACTAACCTTCATAGTCTATGCTTGAGGACTTTCATCCTTTTCTAGCTGAGTTCGACAAAGCTTAGAGGACCCTCTCTGCCATCAATAAATTATGTGAAGAATGTCACTTCAAATGATAAAACATCCAATTCCTTTTGTCACAAAAAATTTCTTAACTTACTTGCACCTTATGATGGCTGTTTGTATTTCTTTTCATGGATTAATCTCGGGACAAGACTTGTTAATGTTGGTTACTATTACAAAAGCATCCCAGAAACAGGTTATCATCTTTCTTTTCCTTTTCGTTGCCCCCAAATCATCTATTTATTTGATTCTCTAGCCTCTTGTCTAATTGTTGAAGATGTTACTTGAAGTGAAAGCTAGTGTTTTCTTATCTGTGTAATTGTATATATATTGGCTTTGACTCTAAGTGGCTGTTTGTCTCATGTATGTGGAGAACAAAGGATATTGTGAGAACGTGCAATTTGTGTCCATGTTTCAATTATCAATGAAACTGTGATATTGTTTCTTGTGCTTTGTGCTGTCCCTTTAATGCAAAAAAACATCAAGAAAGATGCAGTTAAAATAAATGTTAAGAAATTGTTGAGACTTTTAATTGTAGATTTCTGTTAGCTTAGAACTCACTCTGGTCTCTCACCTAATGATGGCCCATAATGAGCAGTTATCTTTTAGGTCGTACAAGCTTGACCTTCTTGTATAAGCACACAGAGTAGATGTCATAAAATAGCCTCAAAGTAGTCCAAGGGGTTGCAGATGTTTTTCTATTTATTAATTCACATATTTCTAATAAGATTAATGCTGACAATATTCAAAAAATACTTACTGGAATAGTTCACGGTTTTGGTCTTTGTAAAATGAACATCAGCTAATTGTCGTGATTTAAAATGAGCTCATGACTGGATGTACCACCATATGCTGCTTTCATGCCCATCCATTTGTGATGAATATGAGGGAAATCATATTTCTTTAACCTTCAGAGAATTGGTTTTAATTAAGTTGTGTTGAAGAATATCTTTTCAGTCACACTAATGTAAGAAATGTAATAGGGAGTGCCTGACACATTAGAAGTTTCAAGATTACAGAGTTAGTGACAGTTCATAATAGTGTGGAAGAGGAAGCAAGGTATTAGTTTGTCTTTACTTGAAAGAACAAAAAAATGATTGTAATGGAAGGTCTTGCAGAAACCAAAAGTTCAGTTTGAAAGCTTAGACTGAGGCTTGTACTTGTAGGCTTTTGAAAAAGTCCATGTGGAGGCAAAAACAAAATAAACCAATTCCACAGTTTCTCTAATATATATTATACATGTATATGAATTAAGAGTTGCTCTGAAAATGTCTAAAATTTAACCATATGAGAAAACTGACACAAAATTGGTTTAAAAAGAATTCTTTTAGGCATAACAATTAGTGAAAAGGACCATCATAAATGTTCAGTATTTTAAGACATACACTGTATTTAGATACAGGATTCAAGCTGGTAGGTGTAGCATTATAATAATGAAGTCAGGGTTAAAGTAATTAGTTAATATTGAAATTATAAAATTGCAAATTTTGCACAAATTTGAGGTTATGACTAGTATGGTTTCAGATAGTGAATGACTTAAATAATTTGATCAATCATGTAATTTGTGAAGTTTTGAACATGTGAACAGGTGATAAGTGTGCCCTGATATATGCATTTATTTTCCAAAGTGGCTCAGGAGCCCCTGAGTTTTTTCATTCTTTCATCTTGTGTAAATGGAAGACTTCATTGAGCAGTCTTTTATCAGGTCAATATGTCAGTGAAGTGTATGCTCACCATAGTAAGTGGCTCAATATTTCCCATGGCTTGAAGGCATGGGATTTGTTAAAGATATAGTCCTACCACAGAGAACAAGCAGTATGTAGCCTGGGGATCTGGTACAAATATTCGGGTTTTTTACTTAATACTTAATCTGGTTTGAATGAAATGATTATGTTTGTGTCAGGTGTTGTAGGGAGAGTTGTCCAGACCCATAATTGAAACACTTCCTGAAAATTTGCAGTGATTAAATCCCCAGCGATTCCTTGCCATTATCATCAAGTGTTTTCTGTTTCCTTTGTATTGCTTAGCATGCCTTTCTGTTGGACAGTTCCAGTCGAACAAAAGGCCTTTGTTTTTCCTTTAGTTTTGTTTTGTTTATGAGTTTGTGAGTGTAAATAGAGTACCTTCATGAATACCAGCTAGCCATGCTTTTCAATGAGTCTTGTTTTTCCCTTATTCAAAACAGATGTTAATTTTATTGCATTGTGAAAATTGAAAGTGATACATGTATATATCTACTAATTACCAATGTTCTCCAGTCATGAAGTAACATTGTCATCATGGAAGAGAGCTCTGTAAACGACATGATATACAAAGGAAGGGTGTATCTTAACTTAAAAGAAAGTTATTTTCCATTGTAAGTTTCCAAAGTATTCTAGTGTGCCAGAGTGAGAGACAGATCCTAGAGAAAGCGTGAGCATCTTTGCTGAATCATGAATAAATTGTGTACACTTTGACATCACCATTGTCCTTCTTTTGTCAGATCTTTGTTCAGTCAAGTTTTTTTCTGCCTTAGTCATGGTTGATTTTTTTTTTAAACATGTCCTTGTTTATCCATACTAGTTGGCCCGCTGACTAGAGGAATGTGCAGGTATGATTTTTAAAGTTCGAGTTTTGATCACCACTGTGTGAAATGGGGAGCAGAATGAAATTTCCTGTCATACTTTTTAATTCTACTTGCAGAAAAGGCGTCTTTTTTTTTCCCCCGCTCAAAATGTCAGAACACTTTCATCCATTAACTCAGTTGTGGCTCAAAATTAATGAAAGTATTGAAAATATAGCAAAGTTCAAGACCTCTTAATATAGCCCACATACACCTTTACATCCTTCTATGTGTAATATGATATTTTGTAGAATTTAAGGCTCAGCGGTTCAAAAGCCTTTCATGATTACTTTGGAGACCTTACTTCCTTTGTAATGTGGTATGAGTTTTCTGGACTCATTTTAACTTTGGAGGCATTTTGTGACCTTAGTACTTGTAAGTTTATCTCCATTTTCTGAAAAAGATTCTGCTGGAGATCTGTTCAGAATGAAGGAAAGGCATTTAACAAAGGCAGTGGCTACGTTTACGGCAGATTACGCTCATATCCCAATAGAAAAAAAACAAAGAAAGAAAACCCTGCTGTACGAACGGGAGTAAAGCCGAACAAAAAAAAATGGTGAGTTGTATTCACCGGCTGCCGTAACCGTAGCCACTGCCTTTAACAAATGCACACTTTTGGTTTGTGTTTAAAATGCATTGTGGCACTTGTTAAGCTGTTTCACAGTTCCGATTTATTCTGACGTCTTATCGTAAAACTAAAGCAAGCCGCAAACCCCCAACACTGAATTTCTCAGTGGTGCAAAATGTGAGGTTGGAACAAACAAGAACTAAAGTTGTGATTTGCTTTGCACACAAGGAAATAATACACTATAGAGTCCCGGGCACGAACATTTGATATGCTGACTGGGGAAGGGAAAGGGCAATGTAGATTTGAACATGTCATACTTTGAAAAAGTTATATAATATAAAACAGTTAACCAGAATGGATGAAGTTTAATGCCCAGTTCAAATCACAGAACAATGGCTCTATCTGTGCAGGTTTCATACAAAAATATACCCTGCAAGAGACATTTCCTTTTCACACTTTATAGTAAATTGTGAAATCAGCACTAACTGTAACAGTGCATCACAAATTCTTGTATTACATGATACAATCCTAACTAAATGGCTGCTCATTGAATTCTGCTGTTGGCATCTGAATTACGAGCTCAATATTTGCATAACGTACTGGTGTGAATGGCCAAATTATTTTCAGTGAGTGACAATAAAACATAGGGCAGATGTAAGATGCGGTTAACTTTAAATATTGAAAAGTATTTCGGCAAGAAAATAGAAAAAAAAAAAGATTTAAGACATCAGTTCATGTTGTTTACACATGTAAGATTTTTTTAACTTGGCAGTTGAACTCAGCTGTGACTATAGGCACAGCATAGCAAAATTCACAGTCCTTAAGTGATTATTTCTGCTCAGTGAAGAACAAACTGATGAAGAAATAAACCAAAAACAAGTAAAGGTAAATGTAACTGATTTTTATTGCTGGAATGAGTTCGTCAATATGAATCTTGAATTCTCTCTCTTCTATCACAAGGAAGCACAAAAGGCACACCATCCAGTCTCATAACAAAATTTGGAAGAGGAAAAAAGGAAAATAGATGTATCTTTCCTGCCATATTCAAAGCCCCCCCCCCCCCCCCTCCCCCCTGAAAATAATTTACATGTACATGCTGTATTATGGATGGTAGAAAAGTGCTAAGTATTCTGGGAATCCAAAAATTTTTTTTATCACTTGTACCCAAATTTGGGGCAACATGCTTGGGAAATTGGGGTGATCAGCTGCTAAATTTAAGCATTCATTAGAAATGGCAGGTCTATAATCACAGGCTTGTGCCTCCAGCATGTTTTGGCTGTTTCTGTGGCAATGTGTGATCTGCATGGTGCTAATTAATGTGGGGGATATACAGATTCCTAAGAAGTGGATAGTTATGCACCATCATAGAATACACCTAGTTTAGTCAAGCCTGCCTTAAAGTTAATGAACACAATTACAGATCAATCCCTTTTCTGTATACATGCATACTAACGAGCAGTGCACTTTGCACTATGGCTTAGATAGAAAGTGGGCCCAACATGATAGATAGATAAGCACTGCTCAATAAAAGACATCAGAAATTCTGAGACCATCCAGTTTATTGCAATACTGGTACATGTAAGCGATATCAGTAGCCAGAACAATTTTGCAAGAAACAGCCATTCTCATTACCCAGATCTAATTGTAATGGCAAGAATGACACATGGAGGCACTGCTTATTACTTATACTAATCCATCTTTTGACAAAGGCATTTGATATGATGCAATAACTTAACAAACAATGTGAGTTCAAAGGGCATATTAATTTATGGTCTGAGATCTGCATCTACTTGAGATACATGAACAAATACATGTGTTGAATATTTGAAAACTGAATACTGGAACATTGAATTTCTGATCTGTGATACCTTGTATATCGCCATGAGAAGAAAATCAGGCATGAGACTGCATTGCATGCAACACAATTAGGGAAAAGGAATAATGTTATCATAAAAATAAAACTTTGCACCCTGTCTATTTGCTACAGAGAAATAAATTGAGCGATATCACGTACATAACTAGCTGGATTAAACTGAGGGCCTAGTCATGTTTACGTTGTTGAGATTATTACATCAAAATATATGATAAATGTTGTAGCTTCTCAGTGATTTCAAAGAACACTGCACTGTTTGAACATCTGACACAATCTAATTCTGAGGACTTAGTTGTCTCACTGGGTGTTTTAAAGAGAAAATAGTCATTTGGATGGAAACACTACAAAATTTACAAACTTATGATGATATCAGTGAACTTGAGGGTATGAAGAAATGCGGCAAATAGCTTTTTTTTTTTTTTTCTTTTTCAAAGTTATAGCTATAAACTTCTGATAATCTCCTATAATGAAACACCCAGAAGCCAAAATTCTTGGGACAGAGGGATAATAACTTTCCCCACATGAAAGAGTAAAACTGTAAAAGAAAAAAACCAATAATATGGAGGCATGTTAAGTGAAATCTTAATAACTAATGAAATATGTGGTTATTTTGATGAGACAAGTCATTATTTTTGCAAGCCATCACAATAACTAGAGATGGCCAAAGACACATACTTAAACAGGACAAACTGCTGTAACTACATCACCAGAAAAAAAACAACAACAACAACAAAACAAACAATCACAACCCCCGAAAAACCCCAGGATTAGAACATTCTCCTTCCAAATTTAAAGATGTACCGGCAGGTGAGCTATGAAATTAGTGCGAAGCACAAGTAGCTAAGTACGATACTAATTTGCCAGCAATTATCACTTCTAGAAGATAAATTGAACTGAAAATTTTCAAGCACGCCACAAGAGTTTTAAATTAACTTTTAAGTGATCCAAATACATCTAGTTTGTAATGCAGAATAAATTTTTCAGCAACTTTCATTCATTTTGTGGGATATTTTATCGTCAACAGTAAAGTACAATAATTTTGGATGAAAGCGAACACGCAACTGTAATTGTAACCTAAAAAGGAAGACAAAAAATGTCCGCCTCATATATCTGTGCATATAATATAGTATAATACAAATCTAAACTCCTTTTCCCTGACAGACAGGAAATTGTAAGGCATCAATAAAATATATACATTTAATACCATATCTAACCAGGATTTGTGAAAAAGAGCAGTAAGTGAGAATTAACCACTCCCAAGGCACATGTGAAGTTGCATAAGGAGGGTAAATCAGAATACATGATATTACAATTTTCAAAACAAGATTTACGGCATAAACAACACCATGACTTAGATCACTCCTCTCTCATTTGGCAACATTAACAAAAAAATCATGATAACAACTTCAGACTTTGCATGAATAATGAAGCAACCAAAAAAACCAAGTGGATTTCAAGAAAAAGATCACACGCAGGCTGTAATTCTGCTAAAATGTACTAGCCTTCTGGTGCCCAGTTTTCCATTTTTAAAATGGAACATGAGGCAAGGTGCTCAATCTTTAAAGCACATTTTAATTTATTTTCATGATGATTTTATATTTACTTGCCCAATTTAAATCAGCCCTGCATGTGTCAAAAGATTTATATATATGTCTGAGCACCAGAAAGGAAAACACAGCATCATTATCTCTTACAGCAGTATTAATCACAAAACATCATCACAAAATTGCACATCAGCCATGGGATTTCCCACAAAGGGAGGAAACAAGCTCATGCTCAACATGACCGATTTCCCCCTCCTGATAACAAAACGTATATAATATTGAGTTCCTCTATTTAGTCTATTAAATTTGGCTAGAGGAGGGGTCAGGTACCAGCTGCATGCCGCTCCTTTCTTTTCTTAATTGTTGGTTTAAAGAATCTTGAAACATGAAAAAAACAACAAAAAACTACATATTGCAGCTCACCCTAAAGTTGAATTCTATCAAACATCTCAAATATGGCTTCTCGTCTCAAAAAAGTTTGCTAAGCCCTGGGCTAGAGTGTATAACTATTTCATAACAAATGAAACAACAGTTATTAGTTCTCATTCTCAATACAAAACCAGCGTAGTTTCACAGCACTAACACAAAAACAGTCACAAAGAAGATAATGATAATTTAATAAATATATATCAACAATTCAAATGTTGTGCTCTATGACAGAAAATCTTGTAATTCTGATTCTACTTTATAAATAAAATGCCCCCAGTTTACAGGAAGCAAAAGGAAAACAAGGAAGAAAGATGTGCAACAAGAAGGCATGTACATATTGCAGGATATTCATATCATGGTATCTTAACATTTAGTGAAACTGAAATGATGGACACACCCTGCATCACCTTACAGCATTATGCCATTTCTCAATTCTTCAAAACTATACATTTTGCCATTCCATGAATGACCATTACCTGCAGCATTTAAAAAAAAAAAAATCTAAGTGTCTGTATGAACAGAATTACGGTATCGACGCTGTCCACTGGGCCTGACATTAGTACATGTATCTTTTTTTTTTTAAATACAAAGGCTTCCTGTCCTTTACTTGACCATGCAACATCATCTTTGTAAACAATAGTTCAACATCTGATAACAAATCTCAAATAAGAAGACTGAATGAGGTGGTAAAATTTAATTATCTCCAATATTAGTCATAAACATGAAGATTTGACAGCTGCAGTGATTCCCAAACACTTCTGATTGCTTTTAATGAGTCTAAGTTATTCCCAGATCCTGTTCACCGCAACTATACATTATTTATTTTCCTTCCGGAATTGAAGTCACAACTAAATTTTTGTTTTTCTAAGCCCCGGATGTTGTGAGCATGTTTAGGCTAAATGATTTGGGAATCGCTGGACACACTGCAATATGAGATCATCACTCCAAATTATTCTGTTCAAGATTGGTTGCCTTGAAAAGTAATTTCCCTGATTTTTAGATCGTATGATAAGCTATGATACTTAACGAAATTCTTCCCTCATCAAGGCAACGGTCTGATTTCCTGATAATTTTCAGCAAAAAAATGTACCATATTCTTCTACTAAACCCTGTACCTAGTGTGAAGGAAAATTTAAAAAAAGCATAAGAAAGACCATAATATCACCAGAAGATTTCAGCTTGGATGAGAATGCAAACTGTTTCAGTGTTCATCCTGACCAAGGTTTCACCACACTGTCCACGGTGGTCGTTTTGTGGCACTTAAAGGTTTACCCGTGAGATTCACTGGGATGTTGATAATAGCTCGATCTGATCTGACAATCCTGAGCTGTCGCCTGATCATTGACCTGGAGCAAAAAATACAAAATAAAAGATAAAGTAAAGATAAAGTGTGCTGTTGAAACATCAAAATTGGGGAGAAAGAAAAAGTTGTATGTAGTAAAGCCTCGCGTAAGAAATAATACCCAAACGATACAATGCAAACAAAAAGATAACAGAAAATGTTCGATATTTCGGCTAGCGCCTTCATCAATGATTCTATACATTTCCTATTGAAATTGTTTATTGTTTGATTGTTTTATCTGTTCCATTTTTCTTTTTTTTTTTTCTGTTTTTTTTTTCCCCCTTGATGAAGGTGCTTGCTGAATTATCGAACATTTTCTGTCTTCTCTTTTAGTTTGCATTGTATTGTTTGGGTATTATTTCTTATGCGAGGCTTTGCTACTTACAACTTTTTCTTTCTGCCCAATTTTGACGTTGCTTATAGCCTTGCTGCGACCCCGGTATTTCTGTGGTTTTTATATTTTGTGCTGTTGAAAACAGACAGAAAAAACAACTTTCCAAGAAAGAAAAAATTCTGACACTGGACAAAAATTTCAAATTTACAACTGATTAATAAAGGACTCCGGCCTGCTCTAAGAAGATCAAAGCTTATGACACTTGTAATTGGTTGGTATTTCATAAAAATAATTCTTTAATGCTTTTAATATCTTAATTTCCAGGCTGCATGCTACCCGTAAAGCCGGCTGAACAAGTCAGTGATCTTACTCACGGGGAATCTCATCTGGGTCAGTGCACCTTTCTGATGAACAAACTACTGCTGTGCATGTGGTTTGTATTTGATTGGTATGGAAACATTTCTGCTATGCCCTGTCACGCTTGATAATGAATTAACCAATGAAACCTTTGTAAGTCTCTAACCAATGATCTGACTTATTATACCAAAATGGCAGCTGTAAAGAAGCATGATAACTAGCCACCCCCCCCCCCCCCAAAGCCCTATACAAATGGCTTCATCCAGATGACACATACTAATATAATGACCCAATGTAGGCATTTGGGACAAAGGTCATTTCAGAGCTGGTTTCTGATTTGATTGGTTCTTAGACATAGACAATTCTAGATGATGGTTAGCTTAGGAAAAAATGAGGTAATATTGCAAATTAGTTGAGTAACAGTTTGCATGTCAATGCTAAACCTTTTTCTAATGTGGGGAGAGTCTTTGAAAGCTTAGTCTTTCAGACTGCGACCAGTAGTTCACTAGTTAACATGTTCTTGTCATAATGCCTTTGATTTAGAAGACACATAGTGAGGAATAAAATGGTAATTACATATCAAAGATGTCAGTGACTTGGAACATGAAAACATGCCTTCCATGCTGCATGGTGACTGCCGGAGAGCTTGACCCACTCATGTTTGCGCGCCCATCGCCACGAACATTTCAGAACTCGAAACACTCAAACAGTGTTATACATACAGTGCACTCTCCCGATAACGACATGGCCCGGGACCAGAGGTGCATGTCGTTATCGGGAACATGTCGTTATTCGGAGATTTTCAAGATGGCGGAAAAAGGGGTGTGGTTAGACCCTTAGAATGTAACGTACCAACCATAGTGGGTGATCAGTGATCGGACTTTCCAAACATGTAAAATACACGAAGTGTGTGTGTGTGTTGTGTGTGTTGTTTTGTTTTTTTTGTTTGTTTGTTTTTTTTGTTGTTGTTTTTTGTGTGTCATTTTCCCTCTGTTGTTTATCCGGGCTTGGGACCGGCATGAGTGCAGCTGTATTTAATAATACAACTGAACACATGGGTGAATACAATCGATTCAGCGGTCAGCGATGTGATGACTGACTCATTTAATGCGCGTCACCCTTTTTGTTCCGACGACAATAGACACAGGTGTGTTTTCATTGGCCGATAACAAAGCGATCTCATTGGCCGATAACAAAGCGATCTCATTGGCTATGAGGTGCCTCTGGTAGGACATTTCATTGGTCGGAAAAGAAGTGTTTTTATTGGCTCAGAGAATGAAATGAAACTGACCGGAAACAATATTTTAGCTATTTTTATTTTTGTATCTAGCAAAGTCACAGCCGATTATTGCTAACTCAATGTCGTTATCCGGAGAGTGGTCTAAAAAGTATGTCGCTATTTAGAGAGTTTTATTACTAATAACATATAGTAAAAAAATCGGGACCGGGGGTCAATGTCGTTATCGGGAGAATGTCGTTATTCGGAGATGTCGTAATCGGGAGAGTGCACTGTATATGTTGCGGGGTGAGGGTTAACTTTTTAGAGCCTTGTATACAACATTTACACTATGCTCAGAAGTGAAACATTTATGCCAAAAGTACATATTAATGTAGCAAACTAAACACCAAAAATGAGTATTAATTACTAGATATTATACGATGCCTCTAACATTTCATATAATGTTTTAAAGTGCAGAACGATGTAAAGTCAGCTAACTAATTACTTTAAGAACTGACTCCTGAAAGATGCCTTGTCATGCCTCATGAACTCCTATAGCCACAGAATGCATTCTTGTACGCAGATGAAAGTGACTTACATTTGCTGAACACCCCAAGTGAATGCTAAATGTAATAATATATTATATAATATTCTATTCTGCCTCTAAACATACATGAACTAAAATTTACGTACCCATCTTTACCAAGCATAAAGAAGGAAGGGATCCCAACAACTCGCTCAGTACTGTCATTAATCATATCAATCATACTGACATCATTGGATTCATCATTATCTGCAATAATCACAGCCAGCGCTCCTGCTCTCTCTGCCACTTTTGACTTTGTCAGGAATGAACAGCCACTGAAACATTCATGAAATAATGGGTGGGTAGTTACAATGCAACTGCAGTTGAAATAACTCCAATTAAATAGGATTGACTAAATATGGTAGCAGCAATTATGTTTGATCTTTAACACAAAAATGTTGCTTTATATGTTTGGGTAATGTACATCACAGTAATAGTAATCAAACATATTATATCTCTTTAGTTAGCTTAAAAAAGAAACCTCTTTGCATGAAAAGTAATAACAGTAAGATTTAAAAACACCTGTATCAAAGACTTATTTACAAAAAAACTATTTCCTTGAATAATCTCTTATTAATTGGCACCATAAATCATCAATATACCACCCTATGACAATAAATTCTCATATTATATATTACATATGTGAATTTTGAAGTCCAACCAAGAAGTGCTGGAAATGGCAAACATGAAAAGATCACTCATCAAGACAATAAATAAGGAGGCAACAGATGAAATTCATGGGGCATTTTTTACAGAAAAGGAGGAGTGGAACAACTTAGTATGACAGGCAAAATCGAAGGGAAGAGAAGTTAAGGACTCCAAAGCGCAACATTCATAAACAGCCTGAACACATTGGCAATCAACAACACAATGAACAACAACTCATTCATGGGGGCCTCAAGTGAAAGAGTGGGATGGAGAACCATTACTGTCATTAGTGTCAATGCCTGCTCCAGACAAGATACTTGATGATGATATATGTGAATTTAGTCAAAACTATTCCCTTCATTCAGTTTTTTTTTTTTAAGTTTACATTACTGGGCTACATCAACTTCCTTTGACAACAAGATAAACTGACAGCCTAAGAGATATATATATACCTCACTGAAAATGCTTACCCTCGTAATATGAAAACAACAGTTCCACTGACATCATTGTACAAATCCTGACAACCTTCCTCTGGGTCTGCTTGGACAAGCTCAACTTTGTGATACACCCGATCCTGAAATCAATCAAAATGATTGTAGGCTTTTGATCATTTGTAATACTAATAGATTACAAGTTAATATAAATAAGCTGTTTTGACTTTCTTGGTTTTAATAGTTTTAGATTTTATAGCCTTTTCATAACAGTCTGCTTTTTCTCTGTTTCACTTGTACACTTTTAATCTACCTTTCCTTTTTCTTTTGTGCTGCTGCAACATTTTGTCCTAAGCTTACTTGTGAAAGTGTACATTATAAATAAATCATACAGTTTACAAACTGAGGGTTATATTATGTACATCATTTCTTTTGACATATATATCTACGATTTCAAAAATCATGATGCAAACAAAAAGTCCAAATCTTACATAACACATTTCATTTGTTGATAAGATTATTAATAATAACTGTACTCACAAATTTTGTTCCAAAATCCCGTGCTTGTTTTATTTTATATGTGTATGTCAGAGATTCTGGCCAAATGATTTCAAAGTACACCGACTCCTCAAAGACAACATATTCATTAGGGGCCGTCGCAATGTCCATGTCGACAGATGCTGTGGACATAAAATGTAATTGACCATTGAATTATTAGGATTTAGTATAAAACTATTCGAGGGGAGTACCATGTGAGTTAGACAGCCACAGTCTCGTACCTATTTCATGTTCTGTGTGTTAATTACCGAGCCCCACATTAACTATAAAAACATCCACCTAGAGGACTAACTTCCGACCCCCCCACACACGGACGCTCCTAAAGTAAAGTTGCGTACTTGTTATATAATATCCTTATTGCACAACTCAAAAAGAACTTCTCCTAACTATTCTCCGACAGAATCAGTTTTATCCCACAAAGTTTTGAAAAAGAGAAGAATCCATTAGGATACATAAAATCATCATAATAATAACAGTAATAAAAAAAATATACCAATGAAACTGCGGGTTTGATTTACAATACGGTTCCCATCCAGCATCCTAAAGTCTTCTGGCCCATTAGACTATAATTGCTGATGTGTGGGTTGAAGATCCATTTTTTAAAGATTATTGCAACCATGGCCATTTACATGTCTGTATAATAACTGATGATGTTGAAGAAAAGCGACATTACTAATTGTCCCCTTCCCAATTTTTGATAGCTAAGCTGATCCACCCACTGTCAAGTTATTCCTATTTAAAAGTTTTCAGGTCCTATGAAATACAACAACCCAACAACAAGCAATGGCAAATGTGCAGGAGTAACTGAGTGGTTCTTGCTGATTTGACACAAAAGAACAGTATGAAACTGATAGGATTGCATGCCCTCAGGTAGGTTACCCAACTGACTCGCCAGCTCAACTGACCCGTCTCTTCATGATACATGATGTAAATATGATTTATGAACGCTATTTGGCTATAATCTGATGACGATGGTGAATAACAACACAGGTGAAAGAAGGGACATTGTAAGTTACTTTTCATGAAGGCAGCCATTATCCGCTAACATTATCAGCGGATACTGCCCAGGTTTATCTGCCAACATTATCGGCGGATACTGACTGGGTTTATCCGCCACCATTATTGGTGGATACAGCCTGGGCTGCTGCCAAAATTATCGGTGGATACTGCCTAGGTTTATCGGCCAATACTGGAGCTATCATTAATTAATGTTGGCCATTAAAAAACTGGTTTTATTCACTATCAGTATCACTGGTATTGGCCTATAGAATCTGGGTCTTTTGGACATGTTGGTATTGGCCAATAAAGTCTGGGTTTATTCACCAGTATTTTATATTTTCACATTTTTATGTTCCATTAGGCTTGGTGATTATTAATTATAAATATGACTATTGTTACTAAAATACTAGATCTAGATCTAACTGAGATACCCAGTATTGACCAGGTTGAACTTGTTTTGGGACATCTTTCATACCTGTAACAGCATTAGGTCAAATGACTTCCTCTTCCAGTTTTTAGCACAGTCACTCAGACAAAATTTATGTACACTATAAATAGGCTGCTTCATCGCATCAATGTCCCTATCTTATTTTAGTGCAACAGGCAAAATTCATTTACCATGTTGAATAGTTTGCATAAATGGCAGAGGAAAAAAAATAGTACTTGTGCTAAAACACTGGGGAGTGTGGGAGGTGGATACTCGTTGGGGCATGGCCAAAACAAAAACCCAAAATACGCCAGGCACGAACCCGGCATAATTGAAAGGAAAAAAAAATGCAGCCACACAATTATAAAGAACTGGTGGATCATGTTCAAGGAAGTTTCCAGTGCATCTGATTCTGAGGAGTACTCTGGAGTCTGGACATCTGCAATATTTATATTACTACAATGAAATTGTTCATAATTAGCCAACGGCCCATGGCCGACACATATGCAAGTACATCTCGCAGTCTACAGACCAGCTGGTCAGCATAAAATGCTGTACATGTGTATTGGGAGGGAAAGGAAATGTTATCCATCTAGTCAAAGACATTGGAAGGAGATTTTACAGTTCCGTCAATACGAGGCCTAGATCTACAGTATAAACAAACTTTTTTGTAATATCAGCAAACGTCTCTCCAACTTCAAACGATGCCATCGTTCTCAATGCTTGTGCAGTGTGAGAATGTCTCAACGCATGTGCAGTGTGTGAATGTCTCAACGCATGTGCAGTGTGTGAATGTCTCAACGCATGTGCAGCTTGTGTAGTGTAGTGTGCACTGAGCAGAACTAGAGAGTATAAAAGTATCTGGCAGAACGGAATGAAAGCTTCATCCGTCCGGGGGACGGAGAAAGATTCAATCAGAGGATAAAAAAGAAACATGCACAGTTTGAAAAGTACAAAAAACTAGGTCGACCTAGAGACCTTGTCGACTACAGAAAAGCCAGAAATGAAGCCACATCAGTGTGTAGAGCTGCTAAAACAGATTATGAGAGGAATTTAGTGATGACCTTTAAAGAAAATCCCAAGAACTTCTATAGTTACGTACGCAATCAACAGGGAACCAAAGTTGGTATTCCGGAACTTACAAAGTCAGATGGGTCTTCCACTAAATCAGACAAAGAAGCAGCTGACACTCTCAACTCCTTTTTCCAATCGGTGTATGTTCAAGAACCCAACGATGAAGTCCCAACCATACAGGCCAGACTTGAAGAGGAAGTTTTCATGAAAGACCTTCACTTCTCGGAAGACGAAGTGGTGAAATGTATGAGTAAATTGAAGCCCGACAAGAGTCCAGGTCCTGACAGGATCCACCCAAAACTACTGAGTGAATGCTTATCTCTTGCCAGGCCCTTATCTATGATCTTCAAACAATCTCTAGATATAGGAGAGTTACCAAAAGAATGGAAACAAGCCCACATATGCCCAATTTTCAAGAAAGGAAATCGCTCACAGCCTGGCAACTACAGACCAGTGGCACTGACAAGTATTGTTTGTAAGCTGTTGGAAACTATTATCAGAGATCACATCACCAAATACCTGAATAGAAACAAATTACTATCAAGACACCAACATGGTTTTCAAAAGGGAAGGAGCTGCCTCACAAACCTGCTGGAAACTCTGGAATCGTGGACAGAAGCTCTGGACAATGGAGATCAAGTAGATTGCATCTTCCTTGACTTCCAAAAAGCTTTCGATACTGTCCCCTTCAATCGCCTCCTCTCTAAGCTGCACAGCTATGGCCTAAACATTAACATTTGCAACTGGATACAGGCCTTTCTAACGGGCAGGAAGATGAGAGTATGTGTGAGGGGATGTTACTCGGAGTGGTCTCCAGTCACTAGCGGGGTGCCACAAGGATCAGTGTTGGGGCCACTTCTTTTCCTCTTGTACGTAAACGACATCCCTGACAACCTGAGTAGTAGTGTAAAGATCTTTGCAGACGATACTAAAATCTGGGAGGTGGTTAGAGACAGGCAAGATTGTGACAATTTGCAAAACAGCTTGGACACTATAAATAAATGGTCAGAGAAATGGCTGCTGAAACTTCACACTGGCAAATGCAAATGTATGCAGATTGTAAGCAACAAAGTAAAAAAGATCCCGTACACATACTCATTACAAGATGGTGGTGATCGTAGAGATTTGGAAATCATCGAAGAAGAAAAGGATCTAGGTGTCCAAATTTCAGACAGTCTCAAGCCTTCACAACACTGTACTGAAACTGTGAAAAAAGTAAATTCCATATCGAGGGCTATGAGAAGGTCTTTTAACTTCCTCGACAAGACAAGTTTCAAGATTATGTACAAAACCTTTGTGAGGCCACACCTTGAATATTGTGCCCAAGCTTGGAATCCGTACTTGAGAAGGGACATCGAACAGATTGAAGGGGTGCAACGCAGAGCTACGAAGCTTATCAAGGAGATACGAAACCTGCCATACTTAGAGCGCCTCAGCATTCTAGACATACAACCGCTTGAACAGCGCAGACTCCGGGGCGACATCATTGAAACCTTCAAATTATTAAAAGGTTTTGAAGATGTCGACTGGCAGCAGTTCTTTATCAAGTCCACAAGCCTACACCTTAGAGGCCACAACCTAAAACTGGCAAAAAGAAGGTGTGCTCGCCTCCCAAGGCAATACTTTTTTAGCCAAAGAGTGATAAGCACTTGGAATTCACTCCCAGAATACATCGTCCAAGCCGATAGTATCAACTCATTTAAAAACAGGCTTGACAGATATTGGAAACATCGAGATGGGTCACTTACTAGCATTAGCTATCCAGACCCATTAATCCATAGGTATCCATAGGTATAGGTATCACTCACAATGCAAAATTTATGCTGGGGGATAAAAAAAATCCTAGAGGAAATTTTATCCGTCAGTATCGGCGGATAGTTACTCCGTTTCGTGATATGCCGGGCATGAGAAGAAGCGCCGGTGAAATACAGGATCACCTTAGTAAACCGTAGTATCTAAACCGGCTCAGTCCTTACCAACGCATGCCACATATGCGGCAATTATCAGAAACCAAGATATTACTCTCAAATGCTCCTTCACAAATGCTGTCCAGAGAAATGACGTAACGGCCCTGTAAATGGACACGCGTTTCTGTGCCATGCTGGTGTCTCATCCATTGACTACTAGACTAGAAGTACTAGAACCATCGTGTACATGTGAAAAGCGAAAGTTGACTAGCTCAACTCACTCTTGACTTCCGGTGATACGTATACGTCCATTTTCCATTCTCGTTTTTCTTTGGAATGAGGAATTTGTGAGAATTTATCATTACCCTTCATGAGCTCGAAATAAAATGATGAACTTTAAAACGTATGTGAAATGATGACTAAAACAACAAGAAAAAGGCTCTGGCACAATCCACACAAATGTTTAAAACACCAGATATGTTATTGATAAAACAGCGAATTTTTTAATAAGTGTGAGTTGTTATTGCGGGAAACGAAAGTAGGACAAACAATACAAGGCTATTCAACTGATGTACAGTAATGTTTGCTGAGGCAGCACTTGGCGTGGAGTTCAGCTGTTATTGATGTCTGAACATGGAAGAAGACGATATAGACGCCGACGAAAGCTGGACATTACCATTTACATCAGGGGCTGTAATTGTGGACCGGTCCGATTTCCGCGATGTTAACCTGGACCTGGGTTAGTGCTGAGTTTCACCTCCGTGCGTTTTAGATCAGTGCCACCATAGGTCAATCTAATTTAGAACTAGAGATCTAGAGAGTCTAGAAAACTAGATCTAGACTCTAGATCTAGATCTTTATGTAATTTGAAATTTTAGGCCCCAGTGACTGGAGTATCAGCCGTGAACCTATCCCCAGATTCTGTGCTGAAAGCCTATACTATCCCAGTTTACTGTGCGCAAGACCCAACACTGACTGGGATTAAAGTTAACTGTGTAATCACGGCAAAAAGCTTTTACACATCTATCAAACAGAGAAAAATTTTGATTAAAATGTCCAGGCTGGGGAACAGCGTAGACTCATTGTAATTGGCATGGGGCTCATCCTGTGGCACTAATAGCGTTTGGTGGTCCAGCCGCTTTGGTCAGCCAACATGTTGCTTCAAATGGCAGATTTGAAAGCGGTGGAATCGGTTCTCTTGATGCTTTGATCTGTTATCCTGAACAGGGAATCACTGAGCCGTCCCTTTACTATAAAAAACATCCCTGTAGAGGACTAACTCGCCAGAGGGGCTGTGACCCCCTGCAACTTTAGGAGCGGCGTTGTCCTTGCAATAAATGCAATTACCAGTTTGGCATCGACTGGTATCGAATCAGCCATTGAAATGTCAAGATGGCAGACTAGAGCAATGGGCGCACCAAATCTGAGTGTCCTGTTTGTGTACCTGGCCAGAATAACCTTTTATTTTTATAGTTAGAGTGACTCCTATGCCAGAATAAAGGTCATTTGAAAAAATTTGTTATTCATTATGCTGATGCATCTGTCATCATTGGGTTGTAGATATATATAATATAACATATTTTTATTTAATAATTATGTGTTGGCCATCAATGACATAATCTTTTCACAGGCACCATTCCAGCCTCTAAGCTTGGACATGCCAGAACCATCATCCATTTTGACATTGACTGCTTTTATGCTCAGGTGGAAATGCTACGCAACCCAGATCTAAGAGATAAACCACTGGGTGAGAAATCCATAATACATGTACTTGGCTTATATATGTCATATTTGTCATTTGTTTCTTTTCTCCAGGTTTCTAATAAGATTCATGGGAACTTATACTTGTCTGTATAAAGCTGCATGTCTGTAGAACTGATTCAAAATACAGTGTATTGCATTATTTGCAGGGACTTTTCTGTAGAACACTTTCTGAAGTGTAAACAAGGGTGTACCCAAAATGAGAAGATTAAAAGTGAAATCTGAGGGAAATTTAGAGGGGGGTGGGGAGGGGGGTGGCTTTGTATGCTTCTTTAGCCATTTGTATCTTTTCATCAGTTCAAGCCTTGTGCTATTTACAGTAGTAATTAGTATTCTATAATCTGATGAATTAGGTCAATCTCCTGATAAGCTGTTTTTCAGAGTGTCTCCTAAGCAAGTGATTTTCTGCAGCTTAAACTGATGTAAATGATGGGTAGGTGTCATGCTTTTTAAGGAAACATAATTTAGGATAGCATTTCTGCGCCATAAAAAACTATTACCAGAGTGATTTGAGGTCTTTATTTTAGGAGGTTCGCTGCCCTTGGCATTTACACCTCACTTTACTTGTTTTATTATTTCTTGTTCTGGGGGGGGGGGGGGGGGATGATATGGATAAATTTTAATCTATTAATTTCAATTTTGCCCGGGCAGCGGCCTTTCGGCCAGAGTAACATGTATTTTATGTTTTATAGGAATTCAGCAAAAGAACATCATTGTGACCAGTAATTATGAAGCGAGAAAATGGGGAGTCTCAAAACTATCATATGTCACTGATGCTAAAAAGAAATGCCCACAGTTGATCCTGGTCAGTGGAGAAGACTTGACCCATTATCGACAAGTATCCTATCAGATCTCAGGTGTGACATCATTTAATACTTTAATTCATCTGACAGGTACTTTGTGTATTGGTAATAAAATACTTTATGTATTGCTTTTAATGGCATTGAGGTACTATAAAGACGCTAACTTTTAATATTGTCGGTCTAGGATTTTGATACATTGCATTGTCTGGGAGTATATTTTTAACTGTAGGTCAATAGCGAGCAGCGGTTAATGTTATATCTCTGTCTATGGTGACAAACATTTATACAGTAGAGCCCATGTAAACCGAACTTTGATAATTCGAGTTTCTGCTAAAAAATAAAGGTGACTTTGAAATGAGTTCTTTTTTCCTTCTTTATCTCTATTAAACATTTACTGCTAATTCAAGTTCGAACTGCCCCAGTTCTGATTTAAAAAATAGAGCTGATTGAGGGCTCTCATCAGTCAACTCGTAACTTCTGATGTCCAGCCCCGTGGCCGTGAAAATCAGTTTCCACAAACACACTGACACAGGCCTGTTCAACAACTCTACTCTCAGCAGCCATCGAGGGGAAGGGTAGACGTGCCAAAAATGATGCAATGGGTAGGCTGCAGAACCTTCCCCTTACGTGTCTGTCTCGACCAAGTGAGAAACATGCCGAAGAGTATGGCAGTGGTACGGGTGGGGCCCGTGCACGCAGCGTGATTCTGCCCCAATGACCAATGATATCAGCCAACAATACGCATATGCGAGACAGTGCTCACATTCTGGCCAGTGAATTTATCGATTGCTAATGAAACCACGACAGGTACAGCCAAGACACGGTATTCTGAACATAAAATACACACAGTTGAACCACGAGCTGTACGGTGTGCCCACCATACTCTTATACAGCCATTCTAGTACACACTTATGTAATGCTCACTAAGCTATACAGCATCACATGAATTAAAAGTGAAATTTATGGTAAGGCCCTGTAAGAACAAAGACCTCACTTGCATGAGGTTCTTAGCACTTCAGTACTGTAAATTCGTCGCTGCAGTGTTTACACATTCACCACACTATACTTAATGGGGAGGGGGGACGAGTACGGCATTGTTACACTGCGTAATGTAATTCCACGCCACTGATAGCAAGATGGGACAAAGAAGTAGGCCTACAGTCTTGCATTTGAACATCATACACGGGAGAATGTCTTTATCGATTGATGACGTCACACACAATACATGCGGCCAAGATAAAGACAGGGAACACAGTTTGCTGACCAGAATTACCAGGTCTAAGCCATTCAATACTGCCTTTTTTTTTGTTTTGTTTTACCACAATGGTAGGGTCACTTCTAAAGAAAAAAAAATAATCAAACAATTTCATGACACACACAGGTTCCTTTGCATTTTTTGTGTGTGTGTGTGTGTGTATGTTGGGGGGTGGGGAGTCTGCAAGGGGATGTAATTATATGTATGGTATGGGGCAGACTGCAAACTAATGGTTATTTCTCTGCTCAGAGGTAAACTGAACTTTGGTAAATCGAAGTATAATCCATTTCCCGGTGATTTCGAATTTTGCGGGCTCCATTGTACATTGTTTGATTAACATGGTACATTTATTTTATGTAAAATATTGTGTTGAATTTGAAATCTTTTGACAAAACGGCTGAAGGTGTAGATATTTATTCATTGCTGAGCAAATTTGTATCACTAAATGATATTACAAGAAGATCTTTGCTGTTCTGTGAAATAAACTGACTGAGTTTTGAAATTCATGAGACGTAGTTTTGAAAATTTTTGTACAGGTTTGAATAAAATGAAACTTCACAAATAAAGATTAAAATCATTCACAATTTTTATTGATGAGGAATATGAACAACAACTCTTTAATTGTATGTTGCATTGAACTGCTGTGAATTTTTCCTCCAAATTTCAGAATTTTTACAGCAATACACTCCGTGTGTTGAACGTTTGGGATTTGATGAGAACTTTGTTGATGTGAGTCAGATGGTCACATGGAGGCAAGAAGAAGGCAACTATAAGTCGGAGTTTGTAGGCCACGTGTACGAATCAAATGATCAATGTGAGTAGCCTGCACTGTTCAGTGATGGCAAAGAAATTATTACAAGTTTTTGTAATGTCATATAATAACAAATTCAAACCATCTGCCAAGGAAATAATTAATCCAAGTCATCATAGATATTATATTTGGCCCTCAGCATTGCATGAAAAAGCGCTGTATGTCAGGAAGATCTGAAAGCTTATGACTCACTAGTTTGCAGAATTTGCTCATTGGAAATAATATTTGGAATCTAAATGGCTTATTCATATTCATGATATTGCAAAGCTTGTCACAGAGAGCCTTTCCACCAGTTTACAGAAATATGTCTATGCATACAAAATTTAACTTTGATGGACAGAGAAACATATTGAGTTACATGTACATATTGGGGCCAATATCATCACCGTTCCTAAGACTGTAGTAACTCAAAAAATCAATTTATATATTATGTTCAACTACACTCAAAGCCACATCGAATGATCTTGGTTCTAGACTCCTAAGCCGAAAAATAATTGAATAGCAAACTTTCAAAAAGTCATCATCACTAGACCAGTAATGCTAAAAGTAAACACTTTCTTGCTTCTCCTGAGAAGTTGTCCAAATCATGTCAGTTGTATGGAATGGGGTGATGATGGCTATAAAATATTTTTAATGAGATGCAATTCTTTTGTAATGATTGTCATGTGGGTCCTGAAAACAGTGGCATTGTAATGTGGAAATATTTCACCATTGAAGTTAAATTTTGTGTTTGATTAATTTTGTATCTGTGGCAGGACTCTTAAAGATTTAGTTTCCGATCGTGGAAGGCACTGCAATTATGCATGCACTGACTTTTATTGTGTTCACTAGGAAAGATGAAATTGTCTCTTTTTTGTAGATTCCACCACAGCTCCCTGTGGTTGTGGTTGTGAAGTCAGAATGCAGATTGGCTCACAAATTGCAGCTGATATTCGAGAAGCTTTGCAGAAAGAGCTCGGCATTACCTGCTGCACTGGGATTGCTCATAACAAACTGTTAGCCAAGCTGGCGGGTTCCATTCATAAACCTAATCAGCAAACTGCCATCCTACCTCATTTGGCCTTAGAACTGGTGACATCTTTGCCCTCTGTTCGCAGTATACCTGGTAATGTAGAAATCAGTGTCATCTTTTCTTTTTTTTCAGTTCATTACAACAGCTTAATTGTCGTGACACTTTTGAATAGTTTGTGTTTTGAAAAATATATTTGGTAATCATGTCTGTGGGTGTTGAAATAGTGGTAGAAGAAAAAGTGATTTTTGAGGGAATTTGAATTCCTCAGATTTTATAGGTGGATGTAGAGTTTATGTTCTGCTTAAGAGGATAATGTGTTTTAAGTTCAATTACAGTGTACTGTGTAAATGCTGTCCTACTAGGTCCACTGTGCTTGACACAAAACTTAGCATGGGTCTCATTGGCATGTGATAACTATATGATAGAGCAGAGATTTGTTGCAGCTTGACTTCATAAATGCATACACATACTAGAACAGAAAATAAAAAACACTCTGACTTGTCGATTATGTTTCAGATTGTAAGTGTTTGGTCATTGTTAAGTTGAGGAAGGCCTTTATTAAAGATACATTATTACTCTATTAAAACAAAAACAAATTTAGATGTGTGCAGTGGCATCCGCCAGGTTTAGTGTGAATGGTTTAAGGATCTTGTGTCTTCAGTCTTGCTTTATAATGAAGTTGAGGGTAATGTTTATTTGAACTATTTACTCATTGAAGACGATGTATCAAAATCAGCAACTGGTATTTAAATCTTAAGGTATAGGATCAAGAACCAGCCGAAGACTTCAGGCCTTAGAGATCTCTTCCATCATAGATCTGCAGACTTGTGACTTCAGGATTTTAGAAAGAGAATTTGGCCATCCATTGGCTCAGTTGTTGAAGGAACTCAGTTTTGGCATAGACGATACACCGGTCGTTACATTTAGTCAACCCCAGGTAAACAAACAGTGAAACTGAAAATTCAAGAATTATTGGCTACCTGTCCACATCCATTTGAGAGGAGGAACAATTTTTCTGTCGCAGGCAGTTGCAATTTAAATTTTGGCATCATCTAATTTCCTTTCAAGCTGACATAGAAAGAGTCAGAGCCATTCATTTCAGCTTCTAGTTGTCACCAAAGTGAACATTTCCTATCAAAAGAGAACCTTGAATATGCGATTTTGCAATGTAAGTATTTTTGCAACATAATTATCACTGAGTCATTCATGGTGACACTCTTTCAAGAACTGAAGGGTGCAGTATGTTTATTTAACCCTTTTGGCGTCAAAGCCCTGGGACCTAGTGGCAAATTATATTACCCCTCCACTGAGGAATGGACTAGAAATTCGCATATATACTTTTCTAAAAAAATCAGTAAAAATTCCTCATTCAAGCAGGGTTTACAAAAGTATATATTTTCTTAAAGGAAAATGGATGAAATTATACGAAAGCATGAATGTTCATACAGGTTGTGGTTTTTAGGTGAAATAGTATGAATTTTGAGGATTTGGTCTAACACCCTGAAATTTTGGACTTGTATAACTCAGTAATTCTTTCACCCATTTCAGTAGCTCAGGAGGTGTGAAACCTTCATTTAGATCACTGTCAGAGTCTGCTTGAGTAGCAGCTTCAATTTCTGATTTAGATTCTTCACCAGAATTATTTGAATCTTGATTATAAGACTCCCAACTGTCAATGCTTGAAGGCTCACTGTCTGCCATTTCTGGCTCACTCAGTTTGTAACAAGCACAAACTTCTATATTTTGCAACTTACATGTTGTTTGCGCCAACAGTAAGAAATAAATTCAAATGAAATCACTCCCAAAACTCTTGGAAAGGAAATTATAAAGCCCACATTCGTATTCACATTTAATACTTTATTATAGATCCAATCTATCCTCGAGCGACCACTATAAGCGATCTTGGCGCACATATTTAGGAAAAAGCTGGCGACCGCTATGGCGGACTGTGGCACTGAAAGGGTTAAAGGTTATCAGTTAAGTATGATGGTATGTCCACTGTATGATATGTGCATCATGTTTGCATTGCCATATTTGTCTTGTATAATCTCCTTAGTCTTTGACCTATTTTGGTTTTGTGAATTCATTTCCTTCAGTTGAAAAAAAATGTAAAATGTTTAAGTGATTTATTGGTGACTTGGAACATTTCTGTGTGTAATTGCAGACCTTGAGCGATGAAGACTCTTTTAAATGCTGTAAGGATTACAGTGATGCTGAGTCTCGAATCAAAGAATTACTGACAAGCCTTCTGAAAAGGTAGTAGTCTTTTGTGGATTTGCTTGCTTAATAGCGCTGAGCCACACTTTTCATGACAAATAACAAAAATGGTAGGCCCTGAAAATTACCAGCATATACTTGCTGTGCTTTGGATGTTTTCCTCTTTGATATCCTAGCACTGTAGGGTTAATTCAGAACAAGTTTATAACTCAGAGAAATCATTAAAGCCTTCGAAAATTTCCTGAACTTTTAATGGTGCATTGGATTGCAAGAAAGGATGTGCACATTATGGAACTGAGCATTCACTTTTAAATAATTTGTATTTTGTATAACACTTTAGTTTAATCCCATTTGGGAAATTTTGCCTTTGTGCCATGGCAGCCCAGTTATAACTGGAGCAGGCACGTCATCGCCACAGTGCAGCGCCGGTCGGCGGGTTTCTTTTTTTTTTTTCTTTGGGGGGGGGGGGGGGGGGGAGGAATGGTAGGGATGAATTTTATTTAATTTTGCCCGGGCAGCGGCCTGTTCGGCCTGCTCTTTTCGATTTCCAACTGCCAAGGTATCTTTAAACGTGCGCAACGTGCACACGGGCCCTCCGAATTTTTCGTCCTTATCCGAGAAGCCTAGGTACTCGATCCTACCCCCCAATAGGATTAGGGACATGAAAATATGAGAAAAATCCCAAACTTCCAACATGCCTGCACCAGCCGGGTTTTGAACCCCGTACCCTTGGCATGAGAGGCGAGCACCTTGCCTCTAGACCACCTTGTCCCCATATGGGCTATAATAACAGTCAAGGAAGTCTTCACTTTTGCCTCTCTGGTGCTAGTTCATCTTTCAGGCTATCCCAAAGTCTCCTCTGAGATGGTGTTATCTCTGTTTTATCCTTTTGAAATTGTACTGGTTTGTCAACAGGATTCCTTGCCTTCTTTTGCGGAATTTCTGAATTTTCCACAATTGTGGCATCTCTGGTAACTGCATCACACTTGTACTGTATTAATCTGCTCCAGGTAAGATTTAAGCACAAATTGGTGTACACACTCACCACAGAGGCAATGGGGACCAGAAAATAGAACATTTTCAGACTTACGATTATGGTCCTCTTGTACCTGAGGCTGTGGTGCATAAGGCAAAAACCTTCTGATGCCATATTTTGTTGGTTACTACCATCAGTAGTTCTTCTTTGTGCTCAAGGCCTATGACTTTGCTCTCATGTCTTGGAGTTCGACGCCTATACCGCAGACTAATTCATTGAAAGTGGCTTCGATTTGAGGTCTTTATTTTAGGAGGTTCGCTGCCCTTGGCATTTACACCTCACTTTACTTGTTTTATTATTTCTTGTTCTGGCGGGGGGGGAGGGGGGGGGGGGGGAGATGATATGGATAAATTTTAATCTATTAATTTCAATTTTGCCCGGGCAGCGGCCTTTCGGCCTGCTCTTTACGATTTCCAACTGCCAAGGTATCTTTAACGTGCGCAACGTGCACACGGGCCCTCCGAATTTTTTCGTCCTTATCCGAGAAGACTAGGTACTCGATCCTACCCCCCAATAGGACCAGGGACTTGAAAATATGAGAAAAATCCTATTTCCAAGAACTACTCGATCCTACCCCCCAATAGGACCAGGGACTTGAAAATACGAGAAAAATCCACTTTCCAACATGCCTGCACTGCCCGGGTTTAGAACCCGGGACCCTTGGCATGAGAGGCGAGCACCTTGCCTCTAGACCACCTTTCAAAAATGAAAGTGGCTTGCAGAATTTTACATTATTTATATCCTGACTGAAGACAGAAACAGGGACAGGTTTACCAGTTTTATTTTTATTGTTTTTTGTTGTTGTCAGAGTCACTGAAGATGGGAGGAGCCCTCAGACTGTTCGTTTGACAGTCAGACGTGTGTTAAATAACTACCACAGAGAAAGTCGACAGTGCCCAGTCCCAGGAAGCATTTTTACAAAGTTTCATAAAACAAGTGAGTGGAGCTAAAGTAAAAGTTTCTTCTTCTTTTTTTTTTTTTTTTTTGATAAACGGATACCACGGTGTGGTCATGTTTTTGCCGCATGGAAATTCTCAGCTTTTGTATCAGATCAATATTACCAATACCATGTTTTGCCAGCAAAAGTATTCATTTGCTATAGGCTGTTTGGGGTCAGTCATTTACTTCATTTTACATTGACTTCTTAGTACTCTTAGTGGATAACTTGCAAGATGACTTTATTTTCACATTTTGAATTGGCATATACAGTCGAGCACGGAAAACTCTTTCTTCATCTACTTCGAGTTTGCAGAATTTTGAGGAATACGTGAAGCATTAATCATGAGGTATTATTACTGTATATTCAAGGAAAATAATACAACTGACAACGTGTACCACGAATTACATGTACCTGGTCTCCCTTAATCCCCCCCTCCCTTTCCCGTGGTCAGTTGAAAGAGAAGCAAGTATTAAACTGACGCGCATGGCGACAGTGGCACGCGACCTTGTGCCCGAACACTTTTTTTCCCCTTTTGGAAGTGCTTCGGTAAGGACCGTTTCCAAGCCAAACCCAACAGCGATAAAATAAACTACAGAGTGAACACAGCTCACCATTTTTCTCTGTTTGGCTTTACTCCTGTTCGTACAGCAGCGCTTCCTTTCTTTTTTTCTATTGGAGTATGAGTACGGGACAAACCAAAAAAAAAAGGGGGTTATTTCCTGCCCGAATCGGTCGTCTCAGGTATTTTAGTCTCTGTTTATATCGGGAGAAGGGGGAGGGCGCGACTATACAGACTGACCTGCCACGAATAGGCTGCCGCTATGTTATAGCTAACCGAAGGAAGTTTCTGGCATTCGGTTTTGATTTTTTTTGGTCTTTTCTACTTGTAGGCTACTTGGATCACACTTGCAGCTGGAAAACTGGTTCGACAAATCTGTGTCACAGTTCGAGGTGCGCGTGAAATAACTACAAAGAATATTGAGAAATAAATATGGGATCTAGATCTTTGCTCGTGGGATCCATGATTTCGACTTAGGTGTGTTCGAGTTTCGCGTGCTTGACTGTATTCCACCGCATGGCTGGCTGACAGGCGCTGCTGTGCCAGAGCTTTTATACTTATTCATCCTATTTCAAGATTGAGTGGCTGTCGGTATATTGATTTGTCTCTGAAATGAGTAAAACTTCAATACTTACAAATTCAAAATTGCACCTGCTTAGGAAGATTCACTTCACTTCTCTTTCTGACTGACCACCTCTGTCTTGATAAGTTAACCCTCACCCTGCGAGGGGCGGCAATTGTCGGTATTTACTTGCAAGCGCTCACGCCGCATGGCGGCAAAAGTCGGGAAGGTCAAGCTGACCGCGCCACGCGCAAGCCGTATTTTCACGCATCAGGTCACTGACCTTTTTGAGACGTAACCACCGTGTTATTGTCCACTGTATGTCTTCCAAATCAAACGCATTGTGACATGGACATGTTAACCAGTGAACCACTGGTCGGAATCACAAAGACTAAGCTTTCAAAGGCTCTCCCCACACTTTCAAAAGATGTAACATCGACATGCGAACTGTTGCTCAACAAATTTGCAATATTATCTCATTTTCTCACAAGCTGACCACCATCTGGAGTTGTCTGTATCTAAGAACCAATCAGAAACAAGCTCTGAAATAATCTTTGCCCCAAATGCCCACATTGGTTTATTAGTATGTGTCAATCAGGATGAAACCATTTGTGTAGGGCTTGGGAGGGCGTGGCTAGTTATCATGCTTCGTTCTCACGAAAATTACAGCTGTCAGTTTGGAATCACAAGTCAGATCATTGGTTAGAGACTGACAGACTAAGGTTTTGCTGGTTAATTCATTATCAAGCATGATAAGGCATAGCAGCGAATGTTTTCATACCAATCAATAAAAACCGAACCACGCGGACAGCGTTTGTGGTCATCGCATAGCGGCACGGGTCAGTGACCCCAGATAAGATTCTCCGTGAGTAAGGTCACTGACCCTGCAGCGGGCTTTACGGGTAGCGTGCGGGGTATGGGTTAATAACAGAAGCATAAATGAACATGTTTGTGAGCACTAAATAATACCGATAGATTAAATTGAGCCAGACATGTGAAACCTTTTGTGGTATCTGAAATCAAGGTAGTACATTTAGTTTCATAATAGAATAAAAAATGAAGATGAGCTGATCTAAATAATAAAGCCGCTAAGTAGTGGAAGAGAAGTACCAATACATTTATCAGTTATTTGCAGTAAAACAAACATTGTGAAATGACTCACACAATGTGTTTTCATTTTCATCCTGCAGATTCAACAGAAACTGCATGTGATCAACTCATGCCCATTATCATGAGCTTGTTCTCCAAGTTGGTGGACTCATCCAGACCATTTCATCTGACATTGATCAACATTTGCTTTGCTAAATTAGCCAAACCAGGTGATGAGAAAGCTAAAATTAGTTCATTTTTCACCAGAGCTGTGGATTTACCTGAAGACAGTGGAAACCAGAACACAGATGACAGTTTGACAGCAACCTGTGACACTTCCAAGAATACCCACTATTCTCCAAATAAATTTTCTGGTACCACAAAGAAGTCAAGAAAAGATAAGACAATCATGCATTTCTTTCAGAACACTGGCATATCAAGCAAATCTTCAGAAGTCGAAAGTTTGAAAACAAATACTCAAAAAAATAGTTTTCTGAAGAATGATAATAGTCTTGGATCTGCACATAGCATGGAGCAAGACAATATGCCACAAACAACTCAGTTGTCCCTGGTGCAAAGCCGACATCGGGATCCAGAAAAAGCTCCAGAATCAGGTGAGATTCTTCATCTTGCAGGAAGCTCATCTCAGCAGAAGAAAGATTTTCCTGTAACTCAACAGTCTACCTCAACTACTGCACCAGATTCAAAATTCCTGCAAGCAGACCCAGAAAACCTTGATCAGGCAGATGAAAGAAAGTCCTTGCAAACTTTACTGCCAAAATCAGTTGATGCCCAGACAATAGCAGAGCTACCAGATGACATAAAGAAAGAAGTATTGTTGCAGTACAAAATCCTCATGGAAGACCTTCCAGAAGGCAGAAGGTTTACTTATCTCTCAGACAAAATAAGCACCAGATCGAGAACAACAGAAACTATGAGGGTGAAAAGCAAGAAACTTTTCTTTAGTCCAAAGAAAAAGAGAGCAACTAAACGAAATTTGTTACTGAAAACTGAAGATGAATTACAGGCTTCGAAAAGTAAAAAAATGTTGCAATTTGAAGGGCAAAGCACATCTTCTACTGAATGTTTTATTATTCCAGATTCTCAAGAAGCTTTGTCAGCTCCAGAAATAGAGCATGATAAGTCACAAGACAACAGGGACAAGGGAGCCAATTCAAGTGTGATTAAAAATTCATCCCCAAGTGAAAGCAATGTGCAGTTCGATACAGACTGCAATAAAACAATGATTGGCCAGAACAAAGTAACTTTGAGAAAGACAGAAAAGGGGGATTGTGACTTACTCTGTTCAGACCCAACAACAGGTAAAGATTTGGAACTCTCGTATACAGGGCAGCAATGCTCAGAGGAGCTGAAACTTTCCAGAGGGAATGAATATCACATAAGCAATTCTCCATCTGACACATCTCCATTACGTTCTCAGAATTTACAAAATAACACACCCAGTTCTAGTAAGTCTCATGAAACGTCAAGTCCTTCACACTCCAACATGGATCAACTGAGGAGTTCATCAAATGTTGAAAGTCCACCTGTCAACTGTAGTCATCCACTAAAGTCTAACCTAAGAAAGAGTAATTCAGATTTGCCAGATACACTTTCATCTTGTGAAAAAAAAGAGACTGTGAGTTCCATGAACGTACCAGGTAGTCATGCAGATCTCTTTAGTGAATTATCTCCACCCACTCATAAAAGAAATGTAGGGCAAGACTTCCACAAAAAATTGCCCGATCACATTGATCCTGAAGTTTTTTCATCTTTACCACGGAACATCCAAGGTGAAATTATGGCTCATGTCATGATGGGAACCTCAGAAAGTGGCACAGATGTGAATACCACGTTACCAAATGAGAAAAGGAAGAAAGGATCTCCTACAAAGAAAGGCCAAAATACTTTACTGACTTACTTCAAAAAGAGATGATGAATGCAACAGAAAATCAACAAGAATTTTTGTTTTCTTGGTGGCTGATATGTTGACCGATAATCACCGTTATGGTTTTCACTTAATTTGAATCCGTGTTTTGTTTTTTTTTACAGATACCAGATACTTCAGATAATTATGACTGGAAGAAATGATTTATTTTGTATGTCATTCTTTCATGTATATACTTTTTTTTTTTTTGAGTCAAGACGGCATAAAGGTGGGATAAAGTGATGAGAGGAATAGTTTAGACTAAAGTGACATGGAGAGTTTAAAAGCCAAGGAGGTTAATGAAAATGAATAAGACACAGCAAGTGAAAATTTATAAAATTCAATGTCTTGGAATTAAAAGATCTGCTTTCTGTCAAAAAGATGACATTGAAAAAGGAATCCGGTGTATCAAAAACTATTTGTTATTACCTGTTTCAAGGAAGTGTTCATTAGACAAAATGCACTCTGCATTTATTTACATAACACAGGAAGTGTAAAGGACACACATATTGTTAGCAGAAAGCAGTTATTTAGATGCTATCTTTGTACAGTAGATGCAAAGCATAGACTCAATTTGTTACAATTACTGGGAAGGGTGTTAGACTGTGAACTGAACACAACACACCTTTACTGATTAATGAACATATTTATTTCTGTTTGGTACACAACACTTCCATCACCATAATCAAACATGCATGCTTTGTATTGTCACTGACATGTTATACTTCTCTTTTTGCCCAAACAGCGGCACCAGCCAAAATGATCAATAAAAGCAGTGATTGTATTGCCCAAATTTGAATTGGTTTGTTACACAATTACCCATGTGGTATCGTGATGCTATCGCACCATCATTTTAACAGCATCAAATTTGACCTGAAAAATAATCTACACAAGCATTTTTCACAAAATTAAATTATCGGGCAGTGTTTGCCATTCCTTTACTGGTAACTTCAAAATTCCTCAAACTTTTAAGTAACCAGGTCTTGTGAGTCTTTATACCCTGTGATGGACAAAGAACCAGCCAGTACCAGCAGGTTCAGATGCTGCTGATAAATATCTAATCAAGCACAAAATTATCCATTTGACTTGGAAAGAACTAAATTAATAAATTACTGAAACATAAATCTGCTTGTAAACGCAGGTACATCGAACATTATTTTCAATTTTAACCCTTTTGCTGCTACGCCCAAATGCCCTCCTTCTTTTATACCTCCAGAATAATGGATTATCAGGTAGAAAGACATCAGGAAGTAGTATAAAATTAGGACTGCAAAACATGCTGGAACGATGTCAGTCAATAAATTGGCCTGGCCCTGTGGCAGCATGAAGGTTAAACATGCCTCATGGTTCTTAACAGTTATCTCTTAATGTCAGGTTACTGACACCCATCCTTAGATTGAAGCAGCTATATGATGGCTGACTTTGTAGATGTAGCAATGGTCCATGAAATCTGGTCCTTAGAAAGAAGTCCAATACAAATCAAATGTCATAGAAATCCAAGCACAAGTGAAACCAACACTCTCCAGACATACATTTCACATATACTGGTACAGTAGACCTCAAGTATAACTGCCTCGGATTGAACAGGGCCTCGGGTACAATGGCATAAATTAAAATCCCCATTTCATACATGCTTCTCATAAGTAAAAAAAAACCCAAAAAAAACTGTTTACAATGGCGGCACATAGATTACACTTCTGAGGCAACAGCATTTTTTGTCCCGATGTTACGGAGTACATTGAGTAAAATATTGCAGAGCTGAGATATCCATCGGGAGATGGGCATAGACGGCTATGATGCAAGACAAGTTGCACGTGGTCAGTCCTTCGTGTGAATGTATGACCAAACAGGTAAACTGGGCCCCATGAGGTTGGCACACGTGTGTAAATCTAAAAGTAAAGGAGTGGTCATACTGCGAGCTCGTGTGTAGATCTATACCTGACCAAGATGGTGGTCACTTGCTGCACTACCTTTCGAGCAAAGGCATCACCATTTACTTTTTGAGAAAGAGAAACTGCAGTGCGATATAAAGATAGCAATAAGGAAGAGAAAATGAAAAGGCATTTCTCTTGAAGGCAAATTTAATTGAAAAGGTGGGCATGGGTGTAAAAAACAAGCTCAAATTTGTAGGGACAATGAAATTTCTTTGCTTCCTGGACAAGCCCTGTGTATTTATATGAGTGCTTTCCCTTTGGCCTTGCCTATAACGGGACTTTGCTTAGAACGGCAGTTTTGCAGTGGTCCCGTGAATGCCATTGTATCCGAGTTCCACTGTACCAAACTACTTAGCCTAACTTGTGTGGAAAATGATGAACAGCACCACAGCATATCTACTGAAGTTCCATCCCACTAATGTTAAAATTTGTCACAAAGTAATCTGACATAATCAAATTTCCTGTAGACCAACCAATGACAACTAAATTTGGGGGAAACAAAACTGATCAACTGACATCCTTATAAATTGCAGATATAGATCAAATCTGGACTTTTTTCATTGTACACGTAGTTCGTGAAGACTAATGTGTTTAGCCTGATCTGTAAATGTTTGCTGATGACACCTTACAATCGCTTAAAAGTATAACATTAGATATTCCTAGTCTTTTACATGGGAGCAAAACATTACAATTACAACTATATTAGATGCAGTAATGTGTCCATTTCCTTTGTTGAATACCACTCAACATTGTTAGAACCCAATTGAAAGGCACCCATGTAAAAGATGACAAGCATTGCTGGTCAATATTGGTGTCCACAGAACAAATTGAATAAACATAGGCATTACTCTACAGTAAAAGTTTCATTCCCAGAACAAAAAAAGCAAAGCTTCTGCAAATCTGATTGCATTGTTGCAATAAAAAAATTTACAATCTAAAATGTTGATAGTTTTGTATATATGCACAGTGCAAAATGTATGCTTTAGCAACTGTCAGGGTTTTTGTAAAATTAACTGCTGACTTCAGTATTTTGGATTTGAACTTTATATCAAAAACACAGTAAGTACTTGAGAATGTCAATAACATCAACAGCTACAAGACCAGATGTCCTGATAAGAAGTCCCATGTCCTTCACTCTGAGTGACTGGCTCACGTATTTGGCAAATATGAAAATCAAATCAGAATGATAATACAACTATGAATCAGTCACCTTTGTGAAACCACGTGAGTGTTTTTCATCTCATTTTCACAAATAAATAATATACAAGGGCAACAATAACATGAATCTAAATGCATCTAGACTATATCTTGGTATCCTGCAAATCTCAGGTTGATGAAGTGAATCAATTTCTTTGTGTTTTCTGGCTCTTTAAGGTAGAAATGACCACCAGGCAGCGTGCGGAATGTAAATGGGCCTGAAGTCACTTGCTTCCAAGCTGATGAAATGGGACAAAAAAAGAAAAAAAAAATCTCCCATAATTTCATACTCAAGATATAAAACAGTCATGTGTAAAGTGGATTTTAAGGAGAAAACAAAAAAGAAGAAAAAACTCCTTTTCCTCCTCCCACTTCAGCTGACATCACTGTGTCTCTCAACTCAAAGTTGTACAGCAGAATATTGTAAAGATAATTACACATACTCTAAACAATGAAAACAAAGCTGTTGTGAAATTACAAAAAGATTCGGTAAAAAAAAAAAATTCCCCAGACAAATGACTTTGCCAGTCTAAGTAATGTATTGCAGAAATTATACTGACATGGTAAATGGCACTTATTCAGCTGGCACAGTGAATCTGATCTCATACGTGTAGTCAATGATTAACACAAAAGAGTAATGACACACAACAATAAAAAAAAATTATAAACTCTAACCGTCAATGTCATGGTCAGTGTCCTCAGATCCATCAAAAAAATCGACAGGGCAGGTGAGTGGAGGCTTTTGACCTGGCTGATGTTCATATCTGCACAGAAAATTCATGTATTCATGTTTATTTTTGCTTTAGTTTCTACAACTATCATAATATGTCAAATCCAAACTGACAAAATTTTAGTTCTTTTATCACTTCACAGTCAATCTTATCAATACCAACATTTATTTTAATCACCTGCTCAGGAACATAATTTTAGAATTGAGTCTTTCAATCAACAGATGTTCATATTTTGGTGTCTTTTGTTCTTTCTACCAGAATAATTTGACTTCATGTTTATGAGGGGATCTGCAATTTGTAAAAACTATTTATGAAAACCAATATTAATTCTAGAACACAGACAGGACAACTGTTTTCTACATGTATTACTTACTTGAGTTGTGGTACCATCTGAAAATCTGCCATCATGGAGGGAAGGAATGTATCAATGTACTCTTGATTATGCAGCAGCTCTTGTGGGGTACCACCTGGGCAGAAAGACAAAACCTACCTAGTGACAACAGTCTGAGTGTCATGCACAGTTTTACTCATGAAAACGACACAGAAATTGGAATAAACAACCCGATTCACAAAATGTAGCCGACATGTGATTTAGTAAACTCTTAAGTGTCAGATTTCAATAGCCCCACTGTTATCTCAGGAACAGAACAGGATATATTATCCAGTTTGTATGGGGTATTCTTTTTTTTTTTTTGGCTGAGATCCAAGAAGAAATAATTTAGAGCCGTAGCATTGGTTGCACACTATATAGGCCTACATGTACATGTATGCAAACTTTGCTGCTATCTAGTCTCTGGAGCACACAGCAGTTAGTGACAATAGGCAGAAATTTCTCATTTCTGTGATCCAAGACTGACAGCTAGGTTTCTGAATTCCTGAGGAACTAAGTTACAGCCACTGTGTAGATGAGCACAATAAAACTAAAATATAATATACATAAGTGTGTTTTTGAATCAGTTTCACCAAAAGAGTCACATCACAGATGTTTGAATGGGAATCAGAATTTTTCTATATCTCAGTTGAGAAATTTGTCTTGCCCTACCAAACCAAAAAAAATTGCAAAATAAAAAACAAATATATATATGAAATAGAAACTGAGCCACTCAAAAGCTTTTAAACTGAACTGTACATGAACTCTCACTGGGGAATTAGGAAGGGCATGAAAGAGGGCCAACTGGCCAGACCAGATCACCAGCTTACCTAATTCTTTCAGCTTTTCAATAAATTCCTCCTTTGTCAAATTGTCTGTTTGGATTGTTCTGGCTGCTCGATGTGGAGACTGAAATTGGCAAACTGGAAAACTGAATCTAACACTGATTTACATGAATTTGAAATCAAAGACGACTAATATTAATATGAACAGATCTTGTATGAACTCAAGTTTCAGGAAATATAAATAAATTGCTCCTATTGTTTCTTTCAAGTGGGAGCATGTGTCAAAGTACAACCACTGCCCCTGAAGAAATTATGTCAGAGTTACTTGAGAAATGGGAGTACCCTATCCTATTGACATATCAGATGTACCCAAAAAAAAAAAAAGTGCTGCACAACAAAGAGAAGCAGATATACCAAAAATAGTCTTAAAAATAAATGCAAATGGAGTTGAAATGGATAAGGTGTTGATCTAATTGGAAGAAGAGTATCCAAGCCATGTTTGAATACATTTATATATCTGTTAAGACTAAACAGGACAAATTCCTCCCTCACAAATGGACACTACAAACTATATGCAGGCCTACAGCAGTACTGTGAAAAAAAACTTTTTTTTTTGATCAAACACCAAACAGTGGCTCGCACAACTGCCATCGTGCAGCTGAGACTGCCATGTCTCAAACTGATTAGCCAGAAAAATTAAAGACACATCAGTACAAAACCTTACATGTGGTGCTGTGGTCCCCGTCAGAAACAAGTGCTCTGGCTCTTTCTTGTACAGACGCTTTAGTTCTAAGGCGACCAAAAATGAAAGCAACGCACCCATGCTGAAAGGGACACGACAGAAGATAGATTTATTTACTGGATTTTTTAATATCATTTGATTAAGCATTCAAGTTTAAGTTTGACTTTAAGTCAAACTCCAGTCCTGCTGCTGGTTTCTTTCTGCAAATTACACATAAAACATACCATTGTGAAAAAATACCTTACTTTCTAGTAGGTAGTCCAAACTGCCCCGCTGAAGGGGCGAAATCCCGTTTTGGCATAATTTTAGGCCAGCATTACAAGGCTATTACTGCTGTAAGTTTATGTAAAACGGCCTGTATTTTACATCAATATAAAGTTCAAGACTTCCTCTGTCAAAGTATATTACCTTTTGTATTGTTTAATGTGTGTAGCCATGTGTTTTTATTGCTTGAACAAGACACAGTCTTGCCATTTTCGCCCTCAGTCGCACATACCGATTTGACCCCCTCATAACAAAGGACCTTGGCGCATCGCGCCGATGTAGCGCACGTGTTTGAAAATAACTCACACAGAAAGCCAGATAAATGAGGTTTAATTAAATGTATTTTTCATTCTGTTTTAAGTTGAAATTCCTTTAAAAATCGTTTGTTGAAAAGTTTGTTGATCGAGAAACTGGCGGAAACTTTAATAGATCAGGATCAAAATTATACGCACATAAACCTCAGCCTTTGTATTTTCAGGGTGTGCCAAAATTAGACTTAGGGCATGTTTCGGCGCAAAGCGCCGACTGTTTTTATAGACCCACCCAATACTTAATTTCGTCACCTTTTCCTGACACTTAGTGCTAAGTCAATGGCAACGAGATTGACCTAATTTTCAATTTTTTGTCTCCCTTGTAAGAGTTCACACAAAATTGACGTCGGATGACGTTTGATGATTAAAAAAAGTAAAATGAGATGCTTGGACAATATTTGTACCTCTTGAAAAAAATTGAGCGTAATGTACACCCCCTTGACTTGAAAACAGATAATTTTTAATGCTGTGACTCAATAAACAGTCATTTTATGGGTGGTCAAAGTTGGACTATTGTGCAATCTGCAAAAGGTAGCAAATTCGAGGTGTTTTTTCACTTTTGAAAATGCCATAACTTTCAAACCCTTTAAGCCAGAATGACAAATTTGGTATCAAAATTCTTAGAAAAGCAAGCCCCAACAGATTAGACAATAACTGGTGAGTTGTGATAAAAAGTAAAAATCAGTTTGGACTACCTATTTCTAGGGAGTTGGCTCACATTAGATATTTTTAGAAGTTCTGTTTCATTATCCTAATGAATTAGACAAGGACAAGGGGTAAAATACTTTGCGCACTTCCAAAAGTTGGTATTTTGTAAAAAAAAAAAAAAAAAAAAAAAATGAAAAAGGAATTACATGCACATACAATGACTAAACCATCACTTTGAAAAAACTCATTATGACCATAAAACTGTAACTTTAAACAACCATTTATAAATTGACATTTCCACAGTATTGCCATCATAAATCATGCTAGGGTCTCCCAGTCTTCCAGGATAGTACCACCCTCAAATCTGCTATACTATGCTCAAACAACTCAGTTGTTAAGGGTGTCAAGTGTGCACAGTTTAAAGCATAGAGGTTGGTGGTGGAACCACAACTAAACAATAGAAAATAAATCATGTAGTTAGGAAAATAACAGCATCCTGAGAGAAACTGATGCCTTTTTAAATACATGGCATTCGTTATGAGTAAAACAAGAAATTGATGTCTTTTAAATATGGTATTTCTTAAAAGTTAAACAAACTGAAGAATACCTGTGACCAAAGAATGCGAAAGGTTTGTCAAAATATTCATCATGGATAGTATCCACAATCCACTTGATAGTCTTCACTGGATCACTAGTGCAGGGCTCCTTAAATCTGTTTTCTCTGCCTGGCAAACACACACCAATCACTAAGCCATGGAGGAAATAAAAAATGTGTTATAAATGAGAAATAATGACAGAAGACAAGAAAAGGGAAATGCCATTACAAAATTTCCCACTAGTCTATTAATTACAGAATGTCACTTTAGACTATTAAAGATATTTCCTCAAATGAGATGAGATCATAGCATTAAAGAACAGATGAACTCCAGTGACTGTTGAGATCCTTTGTTTCTCGGGGGCCTCAGCGCAATGCTGTTGGCCCCCTAAGAACCCCAGTAACTGCAATACAAATTTGATTAAGGTGAATCTTTTCATTGATAAAGTTGAAAATGTCCCTATGAATCTACATTTCTCAAAATGTTAAATGTTTGTGTACATCACATGTGATCATTTTCTCTGTCCTGATCCAATTTTGGAACTGATGGAATTAGTGTAATCAGCTATGTTTAACTTGTGTGTGACAAGAATTTCAACTGTAAACACACAGATTTTACATCAGAGCAATAAACAAATTCTTTCCCCTGAATTGTCAAGGCTTTGAACCAATATCACCCTTGCATCTGAGGCTCTGCCAATAAGGCAAATTTCTCTTGTACTACAGTGCAACTTCATGTTACTGTTAGCTCTCTTGGATTACATAAAATGGGCTGAGTAGTGATCCACTTACCTTCCACATCTTCCGTGATATGTGATCCCCAGGCTGTGTAAAAACTCGCACCACCTCCTGCCCAGGGGAAGCAAAATAATCTTGTGCTTGCATCAGGCCTGGGAAATCTACAGTTCATTGCCTTGTGTCACAGATACTCTGCGTGATCAGTTATATCTTGCTGTGTGGGAGAGTATTCAATGTTGAGTCTCATGAAAATGTATAAGCACGGAAGCAACTGGTTCTCCTCCATTACAAATACACGTAGATGCAAAAGGAAACTGAAATCTGATACTAAGTGAAGTCATCAATCTTTTATGCCGATATCAGTAGTAAGCCTGAAACCACATACCATTGTGGGCTTCATGTTTGGTAGAGCAGGGTGTGTAAACAATAATACCAGATATGCGATCTTATTACATTGTACAATAAAGTGCTCGATAAGGAGACACAAACTCTTGAGATATCTGCATGACCATAATTCTTATTAACCCTCCTCCCGTGTTGAGTGAACTCGTCCACGCAACGCCTGTTGCAGGGATAGCCAGTGGCTAGTCAGCCGATCATTTGCGTGTTGCCACTAAACTCGGTGGTCGGGTCAGCTGGGTCATTTTGAACATGAGTTTCGTATTTACCTTAGCACAAAATAACAAAATATGCTGAACAAATCATCAGTGACCATTATAATATTTAGATAGGGTACTTTTGATGAGATACAATTACTTTTATTGTAAACACAAGGCTCATAATAAACAATGTTCTGCATATTTACATTCCGTTTAAAACAGAGGTCTGTGCTTTTTGTCCCTAATTAGACCATAAGGTGAAGAAATTACTTTTTAAGCCAGGCTTAAGGTACTAACTACATTTATCATAACAATGCCTTCTCCCTCCTCCACTGATTTAAGGCCAGGCCTCCATTATTTTTGTTTTCTAATCACAACCTCCTTCATCACCAATAACTGGTAAGAGATTTGATTTCCACCTCATGCAGTATATATACATGTACTTTAAAGGCATTTACAAAGCAACAGAAAACCTTCCTAATTACCATATCAAATGAAGATGATGACCAACAGCAAAGTTGGTAGTTTTTCTCCCAGTTTTCCCCAATGAAAAACCTACCGACAGACACCCTTAACCCTTTGTGTACCACCGACCGCTATAGCGGCACCACAAATTTAGCTGCCAGGATTCACAACAGGTCGCTATAGCGGCCTGCAGTGACCCCCAGTGTTTTTATTTTTCGTAGCGCAAGCGACAGGAACTTATCATGTTTACTTCCATTTCTAACGATAATAGAGTGATTTCCCTTAATGAAAAGCCCGGATATGGAGCTCTCCTAGATTGGAGAGTATTTTTTCTGAATTTATTTTGTCGTTTAGACCAATGAACAGCCTGGGTCTAACGCTCTGAACTATTTCAAGAATAAAAATCAGATAAATTTCAGAATGATACATGTCTCCAGTTTTGTTACATCAGTAGTTTCTGTGTTCATTTTCCTCCATGAAAATAATATATACTTTGTGTGGTTTATTTCAAGAAACTTATTTTATGTAATTTTTTTTGTGAACACACCTAATATTTGGAACGTTTTCTCATGGGGGGGGGGGGGGGTATTTTGAACTGCCAACATGGTCAGGTGGGTGGTACACAAAGGGTTAAGCAGCATTTCGTACACTGGAATTCATAATTACACATAGAACGGCTTCTCAAAATACTCAAATAGCAGATGGCCCCTTCCTTATCATATCACATGGAGATGACAACCAGAATCAAAGCCAAAAGTTTCCACTAGACTTTCCCTGGTTCCGGCTTCAACCGTCAGCACTATTAGTATTAATACTAAATATATGAGTATGAATGGTTACCATATTTCATCATAATTTGCGTTGCCGGACAATACCATTTTCTCAGATACAATGGCAGGATAGATAAACAAGCAAAATTAGTGCAAGAAATAACAACAACAAATCAGTGGAAGCAGCTGCGTAAACAAACACAAGACACTGCATAATACATAAAAGTGGCCTCCTGTGGGACCCGGGTAGAAAATGTAGGCCACAAGTCGCACGCATAGTGGTCTCGCGTGTCTCGCGTGTTAGGACGAGGGTTAACATGAAATTTTGTTTGTTAATGCAACACACTATATTCCAGAACAATCTTTCATTCTTTCTAAATTTAATTTTGTTCTCTAGTCACATTCAGGGGAATGGTTTGAAAATCGCAGTATTACTACAGTGCACCAGGATTAGGAAAATATCACATCTTCTTCTTCTTCTTCTTCTCATGGAGTTGATTCGTCTATTTACTCAGACGATTCCTCAACTGCACCATGTGCGACTCGACGCCACTGCTCTGAGGCTAAAACAGGCTAAAACAGCATATATATTAAGACCATTTAAAATATATCGTTGTGTAAATTCTTTTGTTATATACATATCTCTGGTTAAAAATATCTCTTGGCACCAAGATTGTGCACAAAAATAGACCCGCACTTTAAATACAATGGTAGCTGCAACGGATAATTATGTTCTTCAATTCATTGCCAAAAGCCGTTGCAGACGATAGTTTTTGGACTTCTGCCGGGAGGTTGTTCCACATCCTGATGACACTAGGGTAAAAAGAGTAAAGATGGCTGTTAATCCGTGAGCTTGGGATGTTATATTTTATGTTATTCTTTCTGTTGCCTCTGGTATTAATGGTGAGGTGGTTCAATGGGATATTGGTATTTCCTTCCCTGCCCTTGTAAAATAGTTTTACTTTGTTTTTTGCTCTTCTTTCTTCTAGTGGTGTCCACTCGAGGTCTCTCATCATTTTATTGACACTACTACTTCTAGCATACTCATTTGTCACAAAGCGAGCAGCTCTCCTCTGGACCCTTTCCAGTTGTTCTATATTTATTCGACAGTGGGGGTCCCAGACACTGCAGCCATACTCTAGGGAGGGCCTCACGAAGGTGTTATAGCATTTTTCTTTTACTTTCCTATCACAGTTAGAGATGTTCCTTTTCAGAAATGCTAGTATACCGTTTGCTTTGTTACATGTGCTATTAATATGTTGGTTCCATGTAAGTTTTCTGTCCAATGTAACTCCTAAATATTTAGCCTCATCTGTTTCACTCAATTTCTCGCCATGTATAAAGTAGTCTGAGGTGATGTTGTGATGTTTATTTGAAATTCTCAGGACTTGGCATTTATTGGGGTGGAATTCCATACGCCAGTCCCTCTCCCATTCTTGTAGGCTGTCCAAATCTTTCTGTAAAATTTCCGTATCTTCTTTTGAATTTATTGTTCTATAGAGGAGGCTATCATCGGCAAACAGTCGTAATTTAGTGCCTGGAGAGATCTTACTTGGCATATCGTTAATATAAACTAAAAATAGCAAGGGGCCCATTACAGTACCCTGAGGTACTCCCGAGAGAACAGGTGCAGGATTGGATGACTTTCCGTCAACGACTACTATTTGTGTTCTGTTTTCTAAAAAAGACTTAATCCACTTCAAAGTACTGTTTCTAACTCCATAATGGTTTAGTTTAGTCAAAAGACTGGCATGGTGCACTTTATCGAAGGCCTTACTGAAATCTAGTAAAATGGTGTCCGTCTGTCTGGTATTATTCAAGTTATTAACGAAATTGTTGCAAGTTGTGATCAGCTGGGACTCACACGACCTGTATTTTCTAAAACCATGCTGTACATGTGTTAAAACTGAGTGTCTATCGAGATGCTTCATGATGCTGGTGTGCAAGATATGCTCTAAAAGCTTACAAGATATTGATGTCAGGGAGACTGGTCTATAATTTTCAGGACTAGCCCTACTTCCTTTCTTAAAAATGGGTACAACATTTGCTTTTTTCCAGTCTTCCGGTATTTTTCCTTGTTCAATTGAAGCTCTAAACAACAAAGTGTAAACGGGGCCAATTTCCTTGGCACAAAGTTTCAGTAATTTGGCGGTAATTCCATCAGGCCCTGTAGCTTTATTTTCATTAAGGTTTTCCAAAAGTTTCATTACTCCATTTTCTGTAACACATATTTCATCCATATCCGGCAGTTTGGCACCACTCAGCTCTCCCGAGTAGACACCCCCTGGGTCAGAAAAGACCTTACAAAATTGAGCATTTAAAATATTGGCTCTTTTTTGGGCATCTTGCTGTGGGTGTCCTCTCTCATCGTTCAGTGTGGCTACTCCTAAGTTTTCTTTATTTTTTACTTTTCACATATCTCCATAGTTTTTTGCTGTTATCACTTGTATCACTTATCATCTCATGGACATAATTATTATGAGCTTTCCGGCATTCTTTCTGGGTCAATCTTTTGATTTCTAGATATTTTTTTTTTACTCGTTCGGAGTTGCACTGTTTCATTTTTTTTAACCATTTATATTTTTTCCGGACTAATCGTTTCGTTAAAGTATTTATCCAGGGTTGATGAATTTTCGTGGATGACATTTTTGTTGTAACATTTTCCATGATCGTATTCAGGTTTAACTTGATACAGTCCCAAAGTTTGTTTACGTCCGTTTTTGAAGAGTGGTATTTCATGAAAAAACTGCCAAAAGTTGCTGCCTCTCTTTTCAGTATATTTTCGTCTGTCTGATTCCATAGGTAAATCTGTCGCCTAATAGGTCTTTTTTTAAAGGGTTTCAGTTCTGAATCGATTTGAACTATGTCATGGTCCCCTAGGCCAGGGAGAATTTTGAGCTCTCTTGTAAGGTTAGGGAAATTAGTAAAAAATAGGTCTAACAGTGCATCTCCTCGAGTGGTTTCTTTTACTGCTTGCTCTAGGCCTATATCCGCAATGCTATCTAAAAATAAGTCATTTATTTCTTTTAAATTTTGGCAACTCTTCACGTTACCTTCTTCCCAGTTTATGTCAGGTAAATTGAAGTCTCCTCCTATCCAGATGGTAGCCTTTTTGTTCTTTTGGTAGGCACTGAGAAGTTCATCACAGATGTTCTTACTAGTTTCCAGGTCACTACTAGGGGGTCGATAGACTGCACCCACAACGAGAGGAGGTTTACCCTTCACGCTAATCTTACAGAAGACAGTTTCTGCTGCTTCCTCACTAGGTATTTTTTCACTGACTAAATTTTTCTTCACTGCTATCAAGACCCCACCTCCCCTTCTCTTCTTCCTATCGTTTCTGTAGATTTCGTAATCATCGCTGATTGAAATTTCACTGGTTTTTATATTTTCATTTAGCCACGTTTCTGTTCCGATGATTACATCGGATTTAGTTTCATTCAAAAATGAGCTCAGTTCTTCTTTCTTGTTCCAAATGCTCTGAAAATTTATAACCTGGGTTCTAAACATAGTTTTCTCTTTGGCTGGCTCTTTTTTCTTGGATTTGGGGTGTGGAGTTGACGAACATTTTGGTTCAAAATTTGGTATTTCAGTGTTACTTTTGTTCATATCCAAATGTTGTAAGATATCAAAACTATTGTGGGATCTTGATCTACTTCTATCTAAGTTTAACTGAAAATCAGTGAACAAGCTGGAACTAAAATTTGGCATGCCACACTGGACACATTCCCATGCGGCACTGCTGTTGCCTGGTGCTTCATACATTACTGAGCTTATTCCCATACAGTCAATGTGGTACCAGCAGTCACAACTATCACATGCAATGGCCCTCGTTTTCCAGGTGCATTTTTTTTAGGCAAACGGGGCAAGGGGGGAATCTGGTCTGGGGTTTAAAATGCTCCTGGATGTATGTTTCAAACTGAGTTTCTGCTTTAATGACTGTCATTCAATGCTCCTCTTAAAATAAAAATTATGATCTTTTCTGATCCATCAATAATCATGCGATTGTGTTGTTTCTTTGGTCATTTATTTATTTATGGACGTTGTGCAAACATGTTTTAGCTAGCACTGATTCGAAAGAAACAGGGAAAATTAAAAATACAAATGCTAACTTAGTTCAGATCATTTGAGCTTTAAAGCAAATAGATCTAAATTTTATGAAACTTGAAAATCTCTTCAAAACTCTGTCACATGTCTTCAAAGATTGTATGAAAATAGCCCAGACTATGGAGATTTTGTCATTTTCTTGCTATTAATTGTGTTCATTGTTATTTTGTAAGAACTTCTTTACAAACTTCGGGTGTCTGAAAAAGGGGAAGACTAACCCGTATTAGTATTAGATCTAGATCTAGATCTATATGTAGATACTAGGATCTGGATCTAGATCTATATCTTACTTGCCTGCCAACCGCGGACAATCCCACGACGCGATTAGTTTAGCAAAGGTAAATAACACACAATAGGAAGAATACAGCTTACCAAAACAATCTAGATTGTTCCTTGATCTCAGGTGTATGGGTAAATGAGTAACCAAGAAACACCGACTATGATAAATGTCTAAATGAGCTGTCAAATGTGACAGACGAATGCCCGCATCTTTGCTGCCCTTGTCACAATGGAACGGACTATGCACCACAGCTGTACGTTTCACATGAGTGGCTCTGCAGTCCTTAGCAGTTTCCTTGATAACTGTAATATTCCAATCGTTCGTTTTTCGCTGATTGAGTTTTTATAATAATTGTTTGAGTTAAGTCATCAATATTTACTTTGAGTAGAAACGTGGCAGACAATTGTTTCACAAAGCCTGGATCATCTCTTTGGAATCTTTAGCCGAAAAAGGTATCTGGACTGATTTTCCCCCTTATCCAGGAGCTACAAAGTGAAATTCAACTAAACAAACTTATTTGTTTTAAAACAATGAGGCCAATATAAACATTATATACATTTTATTTTTTTGAACTCTTCCAGAAAAGAAAGATAAAAACAAACATATTCTTGTGTCAGTAGAGACTTGATAGTGAGGAGTTAAAATTAGTGTATGTGGGGGGGGGGGGCAACTTCCTTTATCTCTTCAAAATAATAAGCGTTGAACCTTGCACTAAAACATATACTCTTGTTTGTTGTATTTTCATTTAACGTGATCCCCTGGGCCTAAGAAACTGCCGGATATATTTGGCTAAAGGGTGGCATTACGTAATGTAGACGCGATTTTGTCCCCAATTTTATTTAGATAATATAGCTCAATTTTAACGGGGGTGGGGTAAGAAAATATTCACCACTTTCTCGGTTTTCTGCCAAAAGCTTTGATACTCTACACACTTACTCTCAAACAGACTGTCTCAATACGTTCAGGCGACATGGACCGTGATAATTATTACTGTTCATTACACTATTATAGCGCTTATTTCCTCTGGTCGGGGCCCGAAATCCTGATTATACCGTCTTAAAGTCCCATTCTTCTTAATGGAATTTTCAACATCTATCTATCTATCTATCTATCTATCTATCTATCTATCTATCTATCTATCTATCTATCTATCTATTTATCTATCTATCTATCTATACGTCTGTCTGTCTGTCTGTCTATCCGTCCGTCAGTCCGTCCATCCTTCTGTCTGTCTGTCAGTCAATACCTTTCTGTCTGTGTGCTTGCTTATCTATGTATCCGTCCGTCTGTCTGTTTAGATGTTTTAACCCTTTCAGTACTGAAACAACATTGCTGTTAACTCTTTACTGCTGCAGCATTTACAGGTTTTGTTCCTCCATTACTAGCTTTTAAACACAGATCAATAGCCTGATTAAGATTCATATTTACCATTGAAAATAACTGAAATACGTGAATCTTAATATATAAACTGGACTTGGGAATATCTAGCTTTCACGGCGTCAGTATTCAAAGGGTTAATCACCATCTTTATTATAAATTCTTTCAACGTCTTGCGATTTCTATGCTTAGTTGAATTTATTGGCTAGGCATGCAGCAAGCTGGGCCGCAATGGAATTTTCCCTGTTAAGCGATATTTACAGAACTGCGGCTTGTGAGATTTCGAATAGATTTGATAAATTTCTTGGCAGGCAGTGGCAGGATGAGTGGGGGGGGGGGCAAAGGCGGGGGGCGAGGGTGATGCCGAGTAAGAGATACTGGATTAGCAAATAGGCTACATTTCTTGTTTTCAGAAAGAGGCTTAACTGTAAATCATAGACAGACACAGACAGGCAGACAGACAAACAGACAGACAGACAGACAGACAGACAGACAGACAGACAGACAGACAGACAGACAGACAGACAGACAGACAGACAGATAGATAGATAGATAGATAGATAGATAGATAGATAGATAGATAGATAGATAGATAGATAGATAGATAGATAGATGAACAACAATGTCAGATAAATACGAATAGATAGATCTGCGTCAGATTTAACATTACTATCCATGTGGTCAGTAATACTGAAATACATGTAATTGAATTACGATCAGGACTGCAATAAGTTTGCCTACTACAGCGTCGTCCGCTTGCCATCAGCTGTCTCTCCAATCTCGAACCAACTGTTACCTGATGTGCGGGGGAAAGAATATTTTCTCCGTGCACTTCCATGTGAAGTTTTGCATTAATCATCCCGCCTGGCGCAATTTACGATGGTGGCACACAACATTACTGTCTCTTGTTTATTGTAAAGAAAGTAGTTTATGTACGACACATCGGTTGGGGGAAAGGCCGGGGAGGAGGGGGAAGGATTTTACTCGGTAGGTCCGCGACCAAGCGTGGCCTTCGGACCAAGTCAGATGAATTAAAAGAGGTATTACACGTACAGTTAAACCGGATCAGTTTTGGATTACACATTGGTCGTCAGTCGGCCTGCAGTCAAATTGCAACGTAAGGAAACCGGATGAAAAACGTAGAAATTCGACCTGGCGGCCGACGGTCGCGTCCTGAAAATCAGGACACCTTGCTGGTGTACGTGATCAAATTTCAAAGCCCGCTTGACAGCACTTTTCTCTGCCGGCATTAATACAAAGTTATCGAAAACGGCTTCTGAGCAAATGATATCAAATCCGGAATCAGCGTATCAAAATTAACAAAAATACTCGCGAGTGACCAATTTTATCGCTGCATTATTTATTTTATTGTTTTCCCTGATATTTTTCACCGTTCACTATAGAAGTAGGTGTTGTTTTTGTCATGACAATGATCACCCTTGTTGCTCTATTGAATTGGGGATGTAATGTGTAGCCTGGGGAATTATGTATGCATGAACTCTCTGTGGTGCAGGCTTGTGTGATGCTTGGTTTCGCTGTTCTCTCCTCAAACACGGCGATTTCCATTATGTCTTCATTGTCCAAAGAAACAGTTCTTCAATTTATTGAAATTTATCGTTCCACATAGTATTTGTGGAAAATTAAATGTATGGATTATAGCAATAAATTTTCAAGAGAAAAGGCCTAGGAAAAACTCGTCGACTTTTGCAAACAATGGGTTCCCAATGCGAGCAGTGACACGGTTTCAAAAAAAAAAAAAAAAATCAACAATCTCAGGAGTTCTTTCAGAAGAGAACTAAAGAAACAAGAGTAGTCAGTTTTGTCAGGTGCTGGAGCTGATGAACTTTACGTACCAAAATTATGGTATTTTCAAGATCTCTAGTTCCTGAGAGATCCAGAAATTCCCAGAGAGACCCGCTCCAACATTGAACAAACGCAGTGTGCAAGTCCAATTACTCGCAAGAAGGCTGTGTGCACACGAAGACGGAGTGAACGTAATACATGTCAATATTGTTTTGGAATCTCTAGTCTTTTGAAGTAATTTTGGCTATTCAGATCAGGATCAAGACACCTCTCGAGAGCCCTCTCCCTCTTCCCCTCCACCCAACCCCACCCCCACCCAGCCAAGTCAGCATCCCTCCGTCAATCCGACTAAGATTGTAGATCATTTCTATGGGACTGTAGGATCACAGTAGGGGCGGGTTAGCGAAATCCGGCCGGTGTTGGCGCGATGTATCCAGTGGATCTATGTTCTAGGAACGATGTCATTACTGTGTACACATTTGACGTCAATCCTACGGGTAGGATTTCCGTAGGGCTGCTGGCGGGGCCTATCAGACTGTGATGGTAATGTCTTTCAGACTGTGATGGTAATGTCTTTCAGACTGTGATGGTAATGTCTTTCAGACTGTGATGGTAATGTCTTTCAGACTGTGATAGTAATGTCTTTCAGACTGTGATGGTAGTGTCTTTCAGTCTGTGATGGTAATGTCTTTCAGACTGTGATGGTAATGTCTTTCAGACTGTGACGGAAATGTTTTTCAGACTTTCACCTAAATCTATCCCCATTTGTAATCAGTCTACCTAAACAAGTTTGTCACGAGCGAGTGAGCGAGGATCAGTAGTTACGAGAAGAGGGTTAGAATAAAGTTAACCCACGGGCCACGGGGTAAGGGAAAGCGTGCATGTTGTGAGTGGTAGGGGTCTGAATGAGGCGAGAGCGCTGTATTACTATCACTGCACACTAAGACGTCCTAGAGAGCGGACGCAGGAGAAAGCCCCAGAGGGCGAACATAAGGAGAGCAGTCGGAAGACTTGGGAGTAGTGTTTTTCCAGTGATGACTGGTAGGTGAAACGATGATTGATAATTATGATTGATGTATAATATTCGTCTATTAGCATGATGTAAATAAGTATATGTGAGGAATGTGGAAGTCCTTGATACTGTATATAGCAATGTGCGCCATGAGCGATAGATGTAAGTTAAGTTCATGGATTTGTAGCGAGAGTGAGTATTGTGTACTACGGTGGAGGTGTGTTACCGTAGGATGTGTGGCGAGTGAAAGGTGGACTATTGTGTGTTCGCTTCATGAGTTGTAATGAGGGGTGAAGTGAATAGGAATGGTATGGTAGTATACCAATGTAATGTTATTCTTGTAGGTGCCGGGGTCGGGCCGAAGAGCGCCGCCTACGGTGAGCCCAGGGGATAGGCCAGCATAGGGCCGGAGGCCACACATAGGCCAGGAAGGAAGCTGTCGGTGCAGGACAGTAGAGGCACATGAGTAGTGGCAGTCTGGCCACCGACAGGGACGTATATATGATCGTGGATGTGCTATTGCTATGTTGATGTGTTATTGAAATGCTAATGTGCCATTGCCATGTTGATGTGCTATTGAAATGCTAATGTGCTATTGCCAGGTTGATGTGCTATTGGAATGCTAATGTGTTATGGCAATAGGAAGGGGCTATTGAGAGACTGCGGTGCCATTGAAATATTAATGTGCTATTAAGACATGGAGAGGAGGAGCTGAGACCGAAGTGTCTTTAGAAAGTAATTACCGGGTTGTGGACCCGAGGAAGAGTGCATGTGGGAATAAGGCCGTTGGACGGTAGTAAATTCAATAGTATAGTGTATGTAATTGCACTTTTATCTGTATCTTTATATTTATGTTAATAAAAGTGTGAGTCTGATGGGTTGTTCTGTTAAGTGTTATACTTGTCCGTTCGTGATTGTTGTCCTGTTATAACCATCGCATCTCCCAGTCTGGGATTTGTGACAAAGTTAAGAAGACACTTAAAGGCTAAATTTGATGGGCTTTGTTCCAACGGCTTGAGAGATTATCCTCGCTAGACACGGGGTCTTTACGGCATCAGCTAGATATATATATAGGCTATATATCATATTATAAAGAAAGTATGGGCTCCAATGTAAACCGCTGAGCCTTAAATTCTACGAAATAGTATTATTGCGCATACACATACGTAAAGGTGTACCTAGGCATATTTTAAAAGGTCTTAAGTTTGCAATGATTTTGATACTTTCGTTGACTTTGAGCCACAACTGAGACGAACAGAGGAAAGTGTTCCGACATTTTGAACCTGAAAACATTTTCTTCGAGTAGAATTAAAAAGCGTGATAGGAAATTTCGCTCTGCGTCTCACTTTACACAGTGTGATCGAAACTCAAGTTTAAAAATCACATAATTATATGTGTGTTCTCCGAGCCAGCGGGCCACTAGCATAATATATAAATCATAGGCCTATAGGCCTACTAAATTTTCTGTATAGTGCATTGGTGCAGGAGATCAGTGGCGGACCTAAATTTTTGGGACCCTGAAGCTTGAACTGTTTTGGAGCTCTTTCGCAACCAGAAACAACAGGGCAACATCCAACATTCACTCATTAATGAAAATGGAAGTGTATTATCGGTATAACATGTTGTATGGATATGGACAGTGCATATCCGTACAGCATGTTTACCAAAAAGCGCGACTGGTGAAGGTTTGCTGAAACAAAACTTGGTACCGGTATGGTGTTCACGAATTTAAAGTGACAACACCTGGAATAGTCAGATGGACCTGGGGGCGTGAGGGCCTAGTCAGTTTATATCAATGGGGGGAAGTCAGATTGACTAATCAGACGAAAAGGGGTTGGGGTAGCCATTGGTGATCGACATACACTCAAGTATATTTTAGCGCAGATCAACATGTTGTACGGATATGCGCTTCCAATAAAAAAAGTTTCTTCAGGACCCGTCAGGGATTAGGAGCCCTGAAGCTTTAAGCTTAATTAGTTTCATATTAGATCCGCCACTGCATGAGACAGTAACTATGCTCTATTGGTTGGTCGCCGTGAGACCGTAGGTAATTCATCAGAGGGTCCTGTTCTCGGTCTTCACCGCAGGGGGAGTCAAGCTAACACGTCTACTGCGGCTGTTTTACTACCTTTTCATGGCGACCCCCCCCCCCTCCTCCTTTTTCTTTTTTTAGTTCTCTTCACATTGTTATGACAGAGAATACAGAAAGAAAGCGAGAGATAAGGTTATGTGCACGTTTCCTGGTCTACCGAAAGACAAGAGTACAATTGTGTAGCCCAATGACCAATGCTACGCTTTTTAGGGTACGTCTTGATACCATGACTGGGGACTTCATGTGAAGCCAGCAGTCGTTTCCGAAGTTGGGATCTGTCCTCAGAAATGTGACAGCTGATTGGCTACATAATTAAACGTTACTCTTAATCACATTTCCCATTGCTGATATCAAACGTAGAACTAAACTAAGTCGGCATAACAAATGGGGGTTCTGTCCAACACGTAGAAATTCGTTTCATGCTTTGCCACAATACCGATTAGAAGTGAGAAATGGGAAACTGTGTGTCTTCTCTTCATGAGTGTAGGCTGCATTTAGGGTTGTTATACTGTGTGGGAGAAGAATCTCTCTCATGACAAAAAATACACCAATAGTGAATTATTCATGTCAAATTAGTATGAAATTAGCATGCTTGATCTAGCTTCTCTTGATGTAGAACATTATTGTTTCGAGACGCTGTCGAAAGCCAGATTTCTTCAGTGTCAAAATGAACATCTGCCGTGGTCGGTCTATCTTATTGCAGTACTCCATTGGGATCTGGGTCAAATAGGTCTGTATACATGTGTGTCCGCGCGCGCGAGTGTATGTTGTATGTGCAATTTTTGTTCTGGGGGGGGGCAAAGAGAGAGGTAAGAAGAGGTAAGACTAAGAGGCATGCGGGGGACTGAGGGAGGCGATAATTAGACAGGAGGGGGGAAAGGTGGAGAAAGCAAAGAGATATGAAACAACGACGTGTACATTATATCATGGAAAAAATTATATTTTTTATTCTGAAATGAACCAACAATGAATGTTTATGGACTGTCGTCACCTTTATCATCAATCACAGATGAGAAATTTAGCGCTTGACTGTCATGTTCTTCACACTCACTATTGTCAACAGAATACCCCCCTCCCCTCCCTCCCTTTTTTTCCCCCTTTTTTTCATCAAAGAAATTAAGTGACTCGAGACAGATGATATAATATATAAATCATAGGTCTATACTACATTTTCTGTATAGTGCATTGGTGCAGGAGAACGCCACCCCCCTCCCCAGAACAAAACTTGCACATACACACACACTCGCGCGCGCGGACACACATGTATACAGACCTATTTGACCCAGATCCCAATGGAGTGATGATCCCATGATGATCGCACTTTTATTAAATAAATTGGATTGCTTTGCATAAAAATATATATACCTCTCTCCCCAACAGAATGATTATATATTTTGATGTTAAGTTACCAGCACAGACGTTCAGAACGCCAAAAAAAAACAAAACTGAACAATTCTACAGGATAATAATAAAATGATTCGTGGCATTTATATATAGTGCTCCATCCCAATTATGCTTTTTGCAACATTTATTTCGTACCCACACTGACACACACACACACACACACGTGCGAACACACATACATTTGAATTCATTTCATAAATTCATGTAAAACAAAACAGAAACAAAGACATTCGTGGATATTCAAAGTGTAAAAAGATGGCTTTTCAGCTGATATGCGAATGTCATAAAATTTTCAGTCCCTTTCTCTAAAATACGAAGGCAGAGAAGTCCAAAACCAAATCGGAGGTCCTTGAAACGCATGAGATCTTTCAGCTCATGGCCTTCAGGACAGAGCCGTTCCCAGGCGTGACAACTCAAAGGAGTGACATGATAAAGATATAATATGGCATCTCATACGTTCATTTTGTTCTCCAAAACTCACATTCCTCACGATAACTGTGTCAGTGACAGGAAAAGTAAATAAATTAAGTTGTTTAACTCAGTCACACCTGAACAACTTTCGGAAATTATTTTATCCTGCTCGTGATTAGAACTGAGAGCATGAACTCAACAATAATTGACTTTCAAATGTCTCCAACCTCTTCTTTGATGCAAATGGAAGCCTCTGATTGCCATCGTAATTTTTCAACATCTGGTAAATAATCACAAAGCTAAAGCGGGCAACACATTGAGAAGTATGCAGATGAACGGAGGCTCCATCCCATGTGTGGGCAGAGTCTTCCTTAGCCGCACCTGTAAAAAAAACCCCCCAACTATGCTGCCGATATTAAAATAATTATACTGTCTGATGAATTCGAAGCTAACACGTTCAAAAGTACCGGTATACGAATGAAACGAAGTGAGGTACCAGCGTGCAGGCTGAGAAACAGTTTACATTGTCACTCCTTTGACAGGTCACTCCTTCGTCATGGTCAAATCCGCGTGACTGCTCTGTTGGGAATTTTTGTTATAATTTAAAACAAAAAAAGAAGATTGAAATGACTAAAGTCTTCTTTTGATCTGTAGTGTAGCTGGATCTGAAGGTGTTACTTCACTTACTAAGGACAATAAAAGGAAGTCTGTGGTCTGCTCTAACTTTGCCCCTTTGCATTTCAAATCAATTATGCAATAATCCCCGCCTTTCTGTATAATAATGAACAGCTGTGAACATAACACCTCGCGACCTAAACTGTATTGAAAAGCTCTATACATGTATTAATTCAGTTATATCACAGTCCTATACAGGAGCCCATGCATTAAGACCATCATAAAATCTTAACTATAATTATCAAATAAGTTTTCCACTCTGTATATATCCGTCCTACTTATAGCTAATTGCTAATTACCACTAATTTTTTATTATTATTTTTTTTAATTCTGGCATGGAAAATACTAAGTAACATTATCAAATAAGTGACTTTTTGGTCAACATATTCATAAGAAAATACATTTTACATTTAGGCGGTTTTCATTCTGATGAAATTGTCCAACATTATAGATTCACACGTATATCTTATACATGTACATATATATATGAGAAGATCATCTTCAGTGGTCCCCGTGAGAACAACACTGTTACAATAATAATTATTGACAATGTTACTTTAGTTCGCGGACTATGTCTTCTGTAAAGAGATTTTTTTTTAAAGGCAGGAATTCTGCCATTGACTCGAAATAGCAGACTCTCGGTCTTTTGAGTCTGTAGCTGTCCTGTACCTTAGACCACAATTCAGTTAATTCTTCGTGGAACATATCATTGTCAATATCCTCCACATCGCGGTACAGATAAGCTAAAGTCATGTGGTAACGAAGATCAGGCCGGGTTGTCTCACCAAAAATGGACAGTAAATCTTTCCGTAACTGCAAAACAGCATCTGTATTGAGATTTCCCCGGACAGTGACGGCGCGGCCGCGCTGTTTCCTGATACTGAAGCTTTCTTTAAAGAAAATGAGTTCTGGTTGAAAGTTGTCGCAGACTGTCTGTGCCGAAGTCATGTCTGTTTGCAGAGCGTGCATAACCTGTGACCATCTTTCTGAAGGGACAGAGCCCGAAGCTGGCACGTATTTAGAGGGAATTTTTCTTTGGCTGAAAATGTCAAACACAGTCACATGGTAGGAAGATATAGGGAGAGGAGACAAGTACTTGCTCAGTGTCTTCGACTTCCTGATGTATTCTTCAAGGATTGAACCCTCACGGCTGTTTTCTAAAAAGCTGATGACGGTATATCCGTAATATGGCAGGTAACGCCCTATACGATCTATTTTGTCCGCTCCTTTCTTGGTCTTGGAAGATTCAGCATCTGAGGAAGTCACCAAAGGAAGAAAAGAATACAGTAAAGGTTGATTAACTTACTAGGGCTTTGTCTGGCAGATATGGCAACACAAATGCATTGTTGTATACAATGAGTATAATAGGTATATATATAGCAGCTCTCTCACGCTGTGTGGGGCTCTCATAAAATGCGGCAGATTAAAAAAACAACAACAAAAAAAAACAACACAAACTTTCATTTTTACATTCTCCTCGATGAGGAAAAAAAAAAAAATCAAAAATATTTGCTAAAAATAAAATGAACTAGAGAAGCAGAGAAAAAACTATCTCGACCAGGAAAGCCAAGCAGCAAAAACGTGGAGATTATTGGTGACTGTGGCAGGGCCATCCTAACATCATTATGGGTCCCTGGGCAGATTCTTTGCAATGCACGGGATTTTCTTCACCGTTTCAAAAACCAATGTAAATTTGCATGCATGGGGCCTCTAAACCCTTGGGCAACTGCCCGGTGTGCCCATGCGTTAAGACGGCTCTAGACGGTGACAGCTACAACAACGACAACGCAAACCAACTGAGGGAAACAAGAGGAATGCCCAGAAAAAGCATTCAAGACACCATTGTCTTACTGTATACTGTGTTACCGTTCCCTTGCAAACAAGGAGAGATTTGCATGATGCAAGGCTATCTGTGTCTACACGGGTTACCAATTCATGTATAAAAATCTAAGCCTGGTATTACCAGCACTCAAGAGACCACAGAATGAAGAGCAGTGGCGACGACGGAGAAGAAACACACGAAAATGGAAAGAGGAAAGAAAAAGAAAGAAGAGTAGAACAAGTAAAAGAATAAATAAATAAATAAATAAACGAGGGTAAGAGTACCGTAAAATCTTTATTAATTGTTCTCTACAAATCTGCATGGTTCAGGTGTACCATCAAATAACCAAACTGATGTGATCGTAAGTTGATTCAACAATCGAGATTCACATAGCCATCAAATTAAACTATACAGGAGCAAAAGGTCAAATAATACGGCCAATATATATAACATTCATATATGTTATTCTCTAATGGAGACAGATACAAAAAAAGAAAAAAAATCATTTTATCTGCCAATAAACTAATAGTGTCCCAACAGGCACTGAAGCTGAATAAAAGAAACATGTAGATAATTCGATCGTAAGTGTGCTATTTATATTCAGTATTATTATGATTTATAACTTTGTATCCCCACGGTGTGAAATTTACAGTGTTATGGGCTGAACATTTTTATTCGTGTGGTTAGATGAGGGAATTATACGCCGGGCTCAAATATTATACAACTAAATTCCATTATTTGCCTTAATTTCTTATCTTCTACACGAAGTATGCTTGGATTCACATAAGTGAAGTAGGTTATCTCCCCATGGCAGGACCCAAACAGATTGAAACGCTTTTTACAGTTACACAGTAATGCTCTGCTGGAGCCGAGGTAAAGAAAATAAACCCATACAATTTTTGTTCTTCTGGTGTATGAAACAACATTTCATCGTGGATTTTCATTTAGGTGACAAAAGAATTCGCTTGCAACTGGAGAGAGAGAGAGGGGGAGGCCACTATTTTACAAGACAGGCAATGACAGAGTTCGCTTTTGTTTGGAGATAATAAAGTTTTATTACATTTTGCTACCCCGTTAGGCGATGGCGCGGTGATCTAGGCCACCCAAGATGATAATTACGACCCCCCACCTTTTCCCCCCTCACTGACATGTCAAGGCAATCACAACATAATGATCATACTGTCAAAAGTTCGTGACTAAACACAGTAAATTACTTAAATTACTTAACGGAGACCGTCATTCCACCATGGGTTAACTCACTACTATTTTAATTTAGGAGGAGAAATCCAGTTCATCATCGCACAAACGTGTAACAGAGATGTCAGCCAGATATATGGGATAAGAAGAGCAAGAATCTTTCGTCGTTATCCCTCTACTTCAACAACAAAACGTAACAAACATATGAAGCATATAACTACAGCAAAGTAAATGCCATCACTAGAAAACCCACAACCATGATGTATAAGAACAAAATAAAAAAAACAACAACACATAACAGACCCGTGCCTCTCTTATTACGCTAACTAGCACATCTAGAGAAGAACGAAAATTCCAGAAGTTACAAACCCAACACAACCGCGCTTTCCCCCCCCCCCAAAAAAATCGTAAATAAATAATAATAATAATAATAGTTCGTCCATCAGGTATGATGATGACCTTAACAACACCAGAGGAATAAAGAACAGAAATTGTTGAGAATTTCAACACATGGACAATAAAGAGAACTAAAGGACACAGAGGACAGAATGGAAAGACTGTTCTTTCATGACTTATGGCTTCTCATGTGACTGATAAGTCCTATTTTTGCCCTGCAGACCCTTCCGCATAAATGACAAGAGTGCTCCGTTGGTTCAGTACCACTGGGCCTTTTCTTGCGCCGTTCTCTTTTTTTGATAGCCTGCTGGACTCTGTCAGGTAATATTAAATTAAACTATTAAACATTGAAGTTTATCCAAAAATGGATAGGTCCACGTAATTTATCATAAAAAAATTGAGGCAGTCAATAACGTTTCTTCATTTTGGCTTCTGTACACGTAGACATTCAGTTGTATGTGCTTACATGTTCACCTGGTACCTCCATTATAGTATAGTCTGATGGTGATAAAATATTACAAAATAAAATCCCACGGGCAGTACATGGCAATTAAAAAAAATAAATTTTTAGTTTCATGGGATTCTTTCCACTAAAAATAAAATAGCTAATTTGTACACAAATGAATGCATTAATTAGCTGTATCACAGATCTACACAGTTGACTGAATAATGTACAACTGGATTACTTTGGCAAATTATACATCTGTAGCCACCCCTTCTTTAATTAATTGTTACTGCAACCAAGATCATGAAATTTCAACCATCGCAAAAACAATATAAAATGTTTTTTGAATATTAGGATGAATTATCTTCAAATGCAGCATTTTCAGTAGCATGGGTTCTTTAGCACAAACTCTCACACACAATACATAAAAATGACAAACAAAGACCAGTAATTAGCTTGCTCGTTTTCTTTTTGATGCCCAAAAAATATGGCTCTCAAATGGATGACTAAATCTATAGCGTCTTTTAAATGACGTCTTTAAAAGGTTGCTAATTTACCTGAAAATTAGCATACACATAGCAGTACTCTTTACGATGTTTTCATAATGAAACACTTATGACCCACATCATCATAATCTCCTTTTGTTTCTGTTGTTCATAATTAGATGACAATGCAATTAGAAAAATAAGATCTAAAATGAATACGGGTGGGCCATGACAGCGCATATCTCGTGATCCAGTGCAAAACTTTGCGTCTGTCAAATCTCACAAGTTATGATGCATGCTGAAGAATGAGAGACTATCTTCACCAAAACGCAAATTATCAGGAAAAAAAAAAGTTTGCTAGCATAGTACACAGACATCTGGCAGACACAACAACAAATTAATTAACAATGTCTAGCGATGACATGTACACAAATTGTGTACCGGCCCCACTGTCAATGTGTTTTCCTTAAATTTTGAAGGGCTCTTTCCTTGAACTGCTCAATTACTGTTTTGGACAAGATTAAACGTTGCGGCTACAGGCATGGACATTTTGCTGAATTTGATGATTCCCCCCCCCCCCCCCCCCCCCATGCAAACTGCACATTCTCCTGTTCTTCAGCGAAGTTAACTGTTACGGACCGAAACGTAATGGATCGTGCTGGCGCGCCCTAAACCTGAAGTCAAAATCCACTCTAGATCAAAGTACCGGTGCGATTGATAATGCACAGTGTTTTCGCAATGTTTATCCCAAAGGTTACACCAATACCACATCACTGGTGAAACAAGGACACTGCACAGTCGTCTTTCCTGGGGTAAACCTTGCAGGTTTAATCTGCAATAAACCTTTCATTCGTTCGTTTACGGGCTATCTGAGTAGCTACTGCATCGGAAAGCAGTCAAAACGATGGATTACACAGGCTCATAAAACGACACAAAATGGGCTTTTTTTTGGCTGGAATCCCCGTTCAAACTGGCAGAATTTGGCACGAAAATACTCTTCCTCAATAGTTGTGTCACAAATTTTATTGTTGCCAAAGACAGACACTGACTTCTCAATAACGGCAACGACAACATTAACAATTTACAAACACAATCAATACATTATATACCATCCATTGCAAATCAACGAAGTGATAAAGTAGAAATATGGAATGATACATTAATTGTGTCTTATCCAATGAGCATATATACATGTAATATCATTAGTAAATGATCAAAGACAATGAAGAAATAAGCACGTCAATTATGTGCTCAAGCTCAATGGACACAGAAGCTGTAAAAGGTCATAATTCCATACATATTAATATACATTTCTAAAGGCAAAGGTTATTAATAAAAGCACTAGTTTTATTTGGTGAATAACAAAAACAGTTTGTGAATGCAACATAAAAATCAACAATGAACATACATCAATGTCATTTAAAATAATGTAACTGCACCTAAAAATAAGCCCCTCTGATAAGAAATATATATATGATTTCTTAAGTATAAAATGGCACATTGTTCAATGTCATTGTTACTGTTTCAAGTAAGGGAGATTACACTAATTCTGTGCTCAATATACAATTACAGATGAAATTCAATTTTTTCCCCCACAGCTGCATACACTACACCAACAGACAAGTTACCATTCTTTTTTTATGGGAAAATAACAGCCACTGAATCATGTCTTTAAGTCAATAGTAACCAGCTAGATCTGGCACAGGCAACCTTTCATACATAAGGACCAGGTCTGTAAATATGTGAGGATGCAGAGGTTAAGATACTTTCACTGGTCTCACCTCATATTAAAGCCTTTCCAAATGTCATGTTATTTATTTGGATGTTGATTTAAAATGTCTTCTTTGATTTGGGGTGGCAGTTGCATGTGTGTGTTATATGTATTTTTTTGTTGCTCGGGGATCAGAATGTAAAGTGATTTTCCAGCAACATTGGGGTCCAAGTTACCAAGCACTATTTCAAACCCCACTTTTCAGCCAGCAACGCTGTGGGTTATATGCAGTGAATTCAGGAAATATTCAGGAAATTACAGCAAGTTACCAAGCACTATTTCACAAAAAAGCCCCACCTTTCAGCCAGTAACACCATGTGCTATATTCAGTGAAGTCAAGAAATATTTTTGGAATGTACTTAAAATAAATTAAAGAAGAAACAGCAATAAAACAACAACAACAACAACAACAAAAAGCACCAAAGCTGTTAATGAAAAGTGTAAAGGCTAGTGTGGCTTACAAAGGCATTTGCTACATGACTGGGTTGAACTGTAATAAATATAACAACCATTATCTTTTTTCTCTCATATTAGAGGGCATAATACAAAAGTGTTATAAATACAGGTAAATTATGCCCAAATGATTTCACATATAAAGGAAAAGCACTGTTTCATCTGATTAAAAACTAGGCATTTTATTTTGTAAGTAAATAACATATCTGAATGTGAAATAAAACAATCATAGTATGCGTCAATGTCATTTTAAAGATTGTAGCTACAACAAAATTGGCTCCTGTAACTGTAAATTTATGACTGTGGTACATAAATTATGGCACACTATCCAAAGTCAATGTCACTGCTTGAGGTAAGGGAGATCATGCTATGTTCTGAGTTGACAGTGAAAAATTATTTCCCTTATGAGAAAACTGAACATATTTTTTATTTTAAAATATTGAGCAATTCTTGCCTTAAGTGTTTCAGTCTGAGACCCACTTAGCAACCTAGTTTCGATGCTCTGAGGTCAATACACAAAGGTAAAATTCAACTGCCCTTTGTTCTGCACAATTGCCTTCATTGCACCTATAAACAAGTTACAATACATGTAACTGTAAACAAGTTACAATAAATGTAATTTCTTAGGAAAAATAACACTTAATAGAACTAGCTGTTCATTTTAATATGAAGAATAGAAGAAAGTGTTTCTCTGTTTAGTTTTGAAAAGGCAGGAATTGTTCCATTGTCTCAAAATAGTGGACTTGTGGTGGTTTCAACTGATACTGCTCTCCTATTAATTTCCAAAGTTGGTCCAATTCTCTATTGATATCTTGTAAATCTCCCTCTTCAATCTGCCTGTACATATAACCTAGACCCATATGAAATTTCTGCTCTTTCTTATTGGCGCTGGGAAAGATAGAGAATAACTGCTGTCTCAGCTCTGTGACATAACCAGAATCAGACAAATGTCCATACACAGTAAGACCGTGACCTGGATATTTTCCCAGATTAAATTTGCCTTTGTAAAAAATCAAATTATGTAAGTGATCTGATCACATGCTTTTTGACCTGATGTACAATCCTGTTGCAGTTTACTCAGGGCATCTGACCAGTGATGTGATGGCACTGTGCCAGATCTGGGGGCATATCTGGCTGGGACTTTTCTCTGGGTAAAGATGTCAAAGATTGTTACATGATAGGAAGATGCAGGAAGGGGGGAGATATATTTGCTCAGAGTGTTTGAGCTGCGAATGAAATTTTCAATTGCCGTGCCCTCATCTCTGTTTACAACCATGCTGATAATTGTGTATCCAAAAAATGGTAGGTAGTGCCCATTTGCGTCAATTTTATCAAAGCGTGCTGATGATGAAGGTTTCTTGCTTTCTGTGAAATGGAACAGAGTAGACAAAAAGGCTGTACATGTTTTGTTTGCAGAATTTTCTTCCAATTTTTATTAAAGATATATTTAAAATTCTCCTGGGATAGTACTGGTAGATGGGTTGACTGCATTAGCAAATTAGTTTCCTGAAAACTGTTCATCAACTTGTCACTCTAAAACTTAAGATCATACAAAATTGTGGTGGCAAAAAAATTACAGCAAGTTACCAAGCACTATTTCACAAAAAAGCCCCACTTTTCAGCCAGTAACACCATGTGCAGGGGCGAGGCTTCCTCATAATCAAATAATCAGTGATTACCCTTCGAATATTAATTCTAGAATTACTACGCTTTTCAGATGGAGCCCAACTCCAAGTCCATTTAGTCAGTTCAGCATTCTATTCTACGTTGATATTTTGGGTTTGTTGTTATAGTCTAACACCCCTCACCGAAAAGCATCTTTGTAGGGACTTACACCATATGAACTGGTCCAAAATCAGTGATTAACAAAGACAAAGAAGACTTGACTACACCCAGAAGCGAGCTTGAGCATAGCCTGTTTTCTTCAAAGCGGCGACGCAGACAGCAAAATAGTGGGGAAAAAAAACAACTTTGTACTCAAGGTTTGACCTGATTTTACATACTTATGCAGGTTTTTCACTGTGTGGTCGTTTTCATCCCAATCGAAAGGTAAAGAGTAGAGTGAAAGAGTTTGTGTGGATCTTTTTTTTTGTTTGTTTGAGGTAATCTAAGAATAATTTACACTACGCACAGCAAGAGCTATCAAAGAATGATAATTATTATAGTCTAGATCTAGATATAACTGTGATCAAAATCAGTCGAACGTATTAAGAACATCAATTCACTTGATAGGTCGCTCGAACCTAAACCGCAACGGCAGATAGCCGCTTCTCCGAAATCGCTACACATTGTTGTGTCACAGAGATGCCATTTAAGCACTTTCTACCATTTAATGTTAATGGGTCCTTTCCGAGAAACTTTATGAGATGGTAGAATAACAAAATCTCTGGCTATGAATATGACAATGAAAACGTGCTGTTCAAATTATATTTTTAAAAATGGGTGAAAAATATGCGTTTATAAGTCTGTTAGTATGAATGAATAGTTTTTCAGATTAGTTTGGCTTGTAAATTGCTGCATTCCTGTCCTGTTGACAAGAATAGTCCGCTCTTCAGATTTTTGCAGTGCCTAGCAACCTTTCCATTGTTTTAGTCGCTGCATTTATGTACATAATTATGATGTAGCGATGCGTCCTATTATGAGGATCTTACTAGCTTAAATTCTGATTACCCTCGGCAGAGGGCCACGCTTCGCCCCTGACCATGTGTTATATTCAGTGAATTCAGGAAATATTCAGGAAATTACAGTAAGTTAACAAGCACTATTTCACAAAAAAGGCCCTACTTTTCAGCCTGTAACATCGTGTGTCATATGCAGTGAATTAAAGAAATATTTTTGGAATGTACTTAACACAAGTTAAAATAACTTAACAAAGAAGCAGCAATAAAACAACGACAACGAAAAGCACCAAAGCTGTTAATGAAAAGTGTAAAGACTAGTGTGGCTTACAAAGGCATCTGTTACATAACTGGGTTGAACTGCAATAAATATAACAACCATTATCTTTTTTCTCTCATATTAGAGAGCATAATACAAAAGTGTTATAAATACAGATAAAATATGCCAAAAAAGAGTTTCACATATAAAGGAAAAGCACTGTTTCATCTGATTAAAAACTAGGCATTTTATTTGGTAAGTAAATAACACATCTGAATGTGAAATAAAACAATGATAGTATGTGTCACTGTCATCTATACTATACTGTATATATTTGTGGACTTGAGATTTTGCGTTGCAAAAGGCTTCTGAACCACTCAACACTCAGACTTCAAATTTTATATGGTGCATCAGAATGGATGTAAGTGTGCACAGTTTTTAATAGAAGTCTCAAATCAGTGTAGTTTTTTTTATTGGAAATTTATTGTTTCGCCATTATTAGATCTATTTCGAGTCATGGTTCGCCATTTTAAGGTTTCGTTATCACTTCCTCCGATGTGTTCACTATCAAACACACTAACCCGTGCGCAAATCATGCTGTTGTACGGGATGCGCAGGTTGTCAACTCACAAAGGCAGAGCAGTAAGACTTATTTAAAAACAAACAAACAAAAATAGAATAAACAAATAGGAACAGGCCAGATGAAGCAGGTCCATAATAACCACCCAGAACTGAAACCAATATTCAAACCGATTTATCCCGGGCAGGGCCGGGGACCTCAGCTAGTCTTAAATAATGCAGCTACAACAAAATTAGCTCTTGTCACTATAAATCTATGACTGAAGAACGTATATAAATTATGGCAAGCTATCCAATGTCAATATCACTGCTTGAGGTAAAGAAAATTATGCCATGTTCTGAGTTGACGCAGAAAAATTATTTCCCTTCAGAGAAAAATTGAGCATACTTTTTATTTTTAAAAATTGAGCAAGTCTTGCCTTAAGTGTTTCAGTCTGAGACGCACTGGGCAACCTAGTTTTGATGTTCTGAGGTCAATGCACAAACAAAGGTAAAATTCAACTGCACTTTGTTCTGCACAATTGCCTTCATTGCACAGTCCTATAAACAAGTTACAATACCTGTAATTTTTAGGGAAAATAACACTTGCTAATTGAACTAGCTGTTTATTTTAATATATGGAGGATAGATGAAAGTGTTTCTTTGTTTAGTTTTGAAAAGGCAGGAATTTTTCCATTGACTCAAAATAGTGGACTCTTGGTGGTTCCAGCTGATATCGCTCCGCTATCAATTTCCATAGTTGGTCCAATTCTGTATTGTTATCTTGTAAATCTTTCTCTTCAATCTTTCTGTAGATATAGCCTAGAGTTAGATGAAATTCCAGCTCGTTCTTGTTGCTGCTGGGAAAGACGGAGAATAACTGTTGTCTCAGCTCTGTGACATGACCAGAATCAGACAAATGTCCATCCATGGTAAGACTTGGATATTTTCCCAGACTAAATTTACTTTTGTAGAAACACAAATTATGTAAGTGCATCTGATCACATGCTTTCTGAGCTGATGTACAATCCTCTTGCATGTTACTCAGTGCATCTGACCAGTGATGTGAAGGTACCTTGCCAGATCCGGGGGCATATTACATATCTGGGTGGAACATTTCTCTGAGTAAAGATGCTGAAGATGGTCACATGATAGGAAAATGCAGGAAGGGGGGAGACGTATTTGCTCAGAGTGTTTGCGTTGCGAATGAAATTTTCGATGGCCGTCCCCTCATCTCTGTTTACAACTTTGCTGATAATTGTGTAGCCAAAGAATGGTAGGTAGTGCCCGTTTGTGTCAATTTTATCAAAGCGTGCTGATGGTGACGGCATTTGGCTTTCTGCAAATGCAGGAAATAAACTTAAAAATAAACTGAAGAAAAACAAGAGACCCTCCCACCTTTTCCCAAACAAAAAATATAAATAAAAAAATCCTTAGGCTGTTAGAAAAAACGTGTTAAAATTATCAAGGTTTATACCAGCATCTATAACATGTATGTACATAAATACACATTATGCTATATAAAACAGCCATAATCTTTTTTCTCTCACATTGAAGAACATACACACAAAAAAATTGCCTTCAGGCACAGCTATTCTAATAATTATCCTCCAAAAGCTTCACATAAAAAAACTATGTTTCATCAGATTAGAAAACCAACCAGATTCTGTTTTATAACAATAAAAAATATCTTGGGTGTGACATGGGTTTGACATAAATCAATTACAAATATAGATCAGTGTCAATTTAAATAAAGTAGCTGCACCAAAATAGAAGGAAATGTTTGTCTGTTTACTTCTGAAGTGGTAGGAATTGTTCCATTGTCTCGAAATATTGGACTCTTGGTGGTTCCAACGGATACTTCTCTCCAATTAATTTCCAAAGTTGGTCCAATTCTCTGTTGATACCTTGTAAATCTCCCTCTTCAATTTCTCTGTAGATATAGCCTAGACTCAAATGAAATATCAGCTCTTTCTTATTGGCGCTGGGAAAGATAGAGAATAATTGATGTCTCAGATTTGTGACATGACCAGAATCAGACACATGTCCTTGCACAGTAAGACCGTGACCTGGATATTTTCCCAGGTCAAATTTGCCTTTGTAAAAAGTCAAATTATTTAAATGGATCTGATCACATGATTTCTGAGCTGATGTACAATCCTGTTGCAGTTTACTCAGGGCATCTGACCAGTGATGCGATGGCACTGTGCCAGATCTAGGGGCATATCTGGCTGGGACTTTTCTCTGGGTAAAGATGTCAAAGATTGTTACATGATAGGAAGATGCAGGAAGGGGGGAGATATATTTGCTCAGAGTGTTTGAGCTGCGAATGAAATTTTCAATTGCCGTGCCCTCATCTCTGTTTACAACCATGCTGATAATTGTGTATCCAAAAAATGGTAGGTAGTGCCCATTTGCATCAATTTTATCAAAGCGTGCTGATGATGAAGGTTTCTTGCTTTCTGTGAAATGGAACAGAGTAGACAAAAAAGCTGTACATGTTTTGTTTGCAGAGTTTTCTTCCAATTTTAATCTAAGACATATTTAAAATTCTGGGATAGTATTGGTAGGGGCCTACATGGGTTGACTGTATGAGCAAATTAGTTTTCTGAAAACTGTACATCAACTTGTAGCTCCAAAACTTAGAGCATACAAAATTGTGGTGGCAAAAAATTACAGCAAGTTACCAAGCACTATTTCACAAAAAAGCCCCACCTTTCAGCCAGTGACGCTGTGGGTTATATTCAGTGAATTCAGGAAATTGCATCAAATCAAGTTACCAAGCACTATTTCACAAAAAAGCCCCACCTTTCAGCCAGTGACGCTGTGGGTTATATTCAGTGAATTCAGGAAATTGCATCAAATCAAGTTACCAAGCACTATTTCACAAAAAAAAAAGCCCCACCTTTCAGCCAGTAACACCATGTCTTATATGCAGTGAATTCAGGAAATATTTTTGGAATGTACTTAAAATAACTTAAAGAAGAAACAGCAATAAAACAACAACAACAACAAAAAGCACCAAAGCTGTTAATGAAAAGTGTAAAGGCTAGTGTGGCTTACAAAGGCATTTGCTACATAACTGGGTTGAACTGTAATAAATATAACAACCATCATCTTTTTTCTCTCATGTCAGAGAGCATAATACAAAAGTGTTATAAGTACAGGTAAAATATGCCCAAGAAAAGCTTCGCACATAAAGGAATAGCACTGTTTCATCTGATTAAAAACTAGGCATTTTATTTTGTAAGTAAATAATATATTTGAATGTGAAATAAAACAACCATAGTATGTGTCAATGTCATTTTAAAGAATGCAGCTACAACAAAATTGGCTCCTGTAACTGTAACTTTATGACTGAAATATACAAAATAATATGGCCCACTATCCACTGTCAGTGTCACGAGGTAAGGGAGATCATGCTATGTTCTGAGTTGACATAGAAAAATTATTTCCCTTAAGAGAAAACTGAACATATTTTTTTTTTTTTAAAATTGAGCAATTCTTGCCTTAAGTGTTTCAGTCTGAGACCCACTGAGCAACCTAGTTTTGATGCTCTGAGCTCAAGGCACAAACAAAGGTGAAATTCAACTGCGCTATGTTTTCCACAATTGTCTTCATTGCACCTATAAACATGTTACATTACATGTACATGTAATTATAAATAAGTCACAATACATGAATTTCTTAGGGAAAATAACACCTGCTAATTGAACTAGCTGTTCATTTTAATATGAAGAACAGATGAAAGTGTTTCTCTGTTTAATTTTGAAAGGGCAGGTATTGTTCCATTGTGTCAAAATAGTGGACTCTTGGTGCTTCCAACTGATACTGCTCTCCTATTAATTTCCAAAGTTGGTCCATGTGATGACTTTGAGGTTATTGTTAACCTAGCACGTGGATTCAAAACATCAAGCAGCCATGACTTTTTCAAACTGCACTCTTTATTGTCAGAAATACATTCAAGGCATTCTTATAGCAAGAGCCATAACTGCATAATTAATAATTCTACAGTCAAAGAACAGTTGTCTAGGATCACAGGGATATAACTGTGGTTATTATACATCATTAATTAAAGTATACAAGAGTTACTTTATTACAGTCCAATTCTCTATTGGTATCTTGTAAATCTCCCTTTTTAATCTGCCTGTACATACATGTATAACCTAGACCCATATGAAATTTCTGCTCTTTCTTGTTGGCGCTGGGAAAGACAGAGAATAACTGCTGTCTCAGATCTGTGACATGACCAGAATCAGACAAATGTCCATACACAGTAAGACCGTGACCTGGATATTTTCCCAGATTAAGTTTGCCTTTGTAAAAAGTCAAATTATTTAAATGGATGTGATCACATGTTTTCTGAGCTGATGTACAATCCTGTTGCAGTTTACCCAGGGCATCTGACCAGTGATGTGATGGCACTGTGCCAGATGTGGGAGCATATCTGGATGGAACATTTCTCTGAGTAAAGATGCTGAAGATGATTACATGATAGGAAGATGCAGGAAAGGGGCAAACGTATTTGTTCAGAGTGTTTGAGCTGCGAATGAAATTTTCAATTGCTGTGCCCTCATCTCTGTTTACAATCATGCTGATAATCCTGTATAAAAAAAAAAAGGTAGATAGTGCCCATTTGCGTCAATTTTATCGAAGCGTGCTGATGATGAAGGTTTCTTGCTTTCTGTAAAATGGAACAGAGTACACCAAAAGATGGTACATGTTTTGTTTGCAGAGTTTTCTTCAAATTTTTATTAAAGATATATTTAAAATTCTACTGGGATAGTATTGATAGTTGGGTTCATTGTATGAGCAAATTAGTTTTCTGAAAACTGTACATCAACTTGTAACTCCAAAACTTAGAGCATACAAAATTGTGGCTGCAAAAAATTACAATAAGTTACCAAGCACTATTTCACAAAAAACCCCGACTTTTCTGCCAGTAACACCATGTGTTATATGCAGTGAATTCAGGAAATATTTTTGGAATGTACTTAAAATAACTTAAAAAAGAAACAGCAAAAAACAACAATAAAAAGCACCAAAGCTGTTAATGAAAAGTGTTAGGCTGGGCTGAACTGTAATAAATATAACAACCATTATCTTTTTACTCTTCAGTTAGACATAATAATACAAAAGTGTTATACTTAGTAGTAAAATATGCCCAAAAGAGCTTCACATATAAAGGAAAGTACTATTTCGTCTGATTAAAAACTAGGCATTTTATTTTGTAAGTAAATAACATATCTGAATGTGAAATAAAACAATCATAGTATGCGCCAATGTCATTTTAAAGAAAGCAACTACAACAAAATTGGCTCCTGTAACTGTAAATTTATGACTGAAGTATATAAAGTATGGCCCGCTATCTAATGTCAATGTGACTGCTTGAGGTAAGGGAAATTATGCCATGTTCTGAGATGACATAGAAAAATTATTTCCCTTACGAGAAAAACTGAACATACTTTTTATCTTAAAGAATTAGCAAGTCTTGCCTTAAGTGTTTCAGTCTGAGACCCACTGAGCAACCGAGTCTTGATGTTCTGAGCTCAATGCACAAACAAAGGTAAAATTCAACTTCGCTTTGTTTTCCACAATTGCCTTCGTTGCACCTATAAACAAGTTACAGTACATGTCATTTCTTATGGAAAAAAACGCTTGTTAACTGAGCTCCCTGTTCATTGTAATATGGAGAATAAATGAAAATGTTCCTATGTTTAGTTTCAAAATGGTAGGGAACTGTTCCATTTCTCAAAATAGTGGACATATGGTGGTTCTAGGTGATACCGTGCTGTATCAATTTCCATAGTTGGTCCAATTCTGTTTTGATATCTTATAAATCTCTCTCTTCAATCTTTCTGTAGATATAGCCTAGACTTAAATGAAATATAATAATAACAATAATAATGGAGATCATTTATATAGCACCTAATCCAAACAAGTTTGCTCTAAGGGCTTTACAGAAAGTCTTGTTCTCTCGATTCGCATCTCTCTCTCTCTTTCTTTCTCTCTCCCTCTCTCAATCTCAGAGGAAACTGTTACACAGCCTGTTAAGCGCAGTTCACAACTGTATTATAAAGTATGATAATAAAAGTATTATAATAATATTTGAATATATATTAATATATATTTTATAAAGAATAATAAATTTTGGGTGGTTTGGTTGGGGGGGGGGGGGGGGGGGAATAGGGATAAATTTTAATATATTAATTTTAATTTTGCTCAGGCAAAATATCACCTCTTTCTAGTTGGCACTGGGAAAAATAGAGAATAACTGATGTCTCAGCTCTGTGACATGACCAGAATCGGACACATGTCCATGCACAATAAGACCTTGACCTGGATATTTTCCCCAAGTTATGTAAGCGCATCTGATCAGACGCTTTTTGAGCTGAAATACAGTCCTGGTGCAGTTTACTCAGGGCAGCTGACCAGTGATACGATGGCACTGTGCCAGATCTGGCAGCATTTTTGCATGGGACTTTTCTCTGAGTAAAGATGTCAAAGATAGTTATATGACAGGAAAATGCAGGATGGGGGGAGATGTATTTGCTCCGAGTTCTTGTGCTGCAGATGAAATTTTCAATGGCCATGCCCTCATCTCTTGTTTAAAACCAGGCTGATAATTGTATATCCAAAAATTGGTAGGTACTGCCCATTTGCGCCAATTTTATCGGAACATGCGAATAGTGTAGGATTTTTGCTTACTGTGAAGTAGAACAGACACAAGCAAAAGGCTGTGCATGAATTTTTTTTCAAATGTTATTACATATGGGTTATTAATTATACATGTATCTACATATGTTGACCGAATGAACATACAGTTCTCTTTGAAAATTTTGCATTATTTTGCAATAACAACATGAAACATTAACAACTTGTCATATGATCCCACACTCAGACAACAAAAGCACACAGAATTCTGCAAGTAAAAAAAAAAAAGTTTTCGTGCATTATTTCACAAAAAGCCCCATTTTTCAGATAGTTACCAAAAATTTCTTACAAATTTAACAATGCCTCATGCAAGACATTCAGGATGCAAATTGACTCTCGAATAGAATGAATTTTGTCATGTTTTCAAAATAATATACAGATGGTGGTTGAAGATTAAAAGTTGGTTCAATCCTGTCCCACAACTGTTCTAGTTCCTTTTCAATGTTCTTCACTGCCACTTCATCAATGTCTCTAAATGTATAACCCAAGCTGACATGAAAGATTCGATCTCCATCATCCTTTCCAAAAATGGAATGACATTTGTCTCTAAACACAGATATCTGTTGCTGATTGGTAACACTTCCTTCCAACAAAAATGCTCGCTTCCTTGTATGGTTCAGCCTGAAGTTGTGTTTTTTGAAAACTATTTCATTGTTTACTTGATTACACTGCTTCTGAGCTTCTCTGAGATCTGATTGCAGAGCATTCATGACTTGTGACCAGTGGGTGGATGGCACCAAGCCAGATTTAGGGACATATTTTTGGATGACTCTCCTCTCGGTGAAAATGTCATACATGGTGACATGATAAGAGGATGCAGGAAGAGCGGTGAGATATTTGCTCAATGTCTTTGTCCCCCGTATGAAATTCTCAACCCCAATGGGAGGGTCAATAACCATGCTGATGATCGTGTAACCAAAAAATGGAAGGAAGAATCCATTTTCATCTATCTTCTGTGCACTTCTGACTTGTTGCACCCCATCTGTGATTAATTGATAAAGACAGTATGCTAATAGAAAGTAGCTTCTTCGCACTTATGCGATGGTAATTTTTTTCCGCACAAAAAAGTTAGTTGGGTATTTGAAATCAATGACAATGAATGAATTTTGAAAGGATATTATATTTGCATCTTGTCCAAATAGTTAGGCACAGCCAGTTTTCAAAATGGATAAAGTGCTGAAAATTTATAGGATAAATGCCTTGGCTATTTCCACTTTTTTGTGGAAATGTGAAAATGGCAGTCAGTCTTATTAGGAAATTTGTGATCAACACTTTCAGCATATCTTTTTATACCCTTTCTTTGTTACAGATATACAATTATATAGCAATGGACACATTAATAAAAACAGGTCTTAGAAGTACTTGAATAATAGTACATATTACTGCCCAAACACTGACAACTTTTAAGAAAATGTCTTTCAGCATCATGTCTCTTTGAGCTTCAGATAAAATGCAGCTGACCTAATGTACAAACCTACTGTGTGGAAAGCTAAGGTATGGTTAATATATATAGCTACACCACAAATTTATTACGCATCTATAAACAAAGAGGTGTATGAGGAGTCACAATGTGATAAACACATGTAATATGTTCTAAATTAGAAAAATAACATGACAGATGCTCTTGGCAGATCAAACTACTGTTGGTTCTTCAATAGTTAGTTCAGTTTTCTTCCACTATGTAACTGGGCTGCGATCTCTTTGTACGGTCCCTTTCATTCCTACAGACGAGCAAATGCATTTAACAGCACTCTTTTGATTATCACCCCATATAATGATGAAAAGTTTATTTGGTCTTGTGCAGTGTTTTGAGAGATTGTTGTGTTAAAGATATGACCAAATGCAGGTAGGTAAGTTAGAAAGAATCAATACTTTTTTTTTAATCATGTTGGAAGGTATCACATTCTGTGATGTCAGGAAAATGCGGCCGCACTTTTTGGCATTCCGCACTCTTTCCCGCACTTTCTGATGTTTCCGCATTTTTTAAACGTTTTTTTTTTTTTTGCTTTTTTTTTTTTTGGCATTTTTGCTTTTTTTTTTATGGCTTCGTTTGGAGAAAAAATGGCCACTTCCTATCTTTTAGGACTGTTATTATCCGGAAAGTACCCGTATCCGAGTCCAAAAATTTTAAAGCACAACCATTGATAACCTTCAAAAATTCATGTTAGATCAATATCCGGATACCATAAGTAATTATTCATGAAAGCGAAAATTTCTACTACCCAAGCGAGCACACCCACCCCTACTTTCGCTTTCTTTTTGTGTTCAGAATCAGAATTTAGAATCTCTTGACTGCAACCACGGGTCCATCATCGTCATTCCATGTGTAGTGGCACTGTACTTTTAACCATTTTTGGTTTGTTTACTGTATATTTGGCAGTCTTCATTGCATTACTTATGACATTGTGATGTCGTTTGTGGCATTTTTTGCGGCATTGTTTGTCTTTTTGTGGCATTTTTTGGCATTTTTTGTGGCATCTTGTTGCATTTTTTGTCCCCAAAAATGGCATTTTTCTGACATCACAGATCACATTCTCTGAACAACTTTTTTCCAATTGTGGGGTGGTCGAAAAAAACAACAACCCAATCCAATCATAATTTTTCTGCGTGGAAGCACCATCACAGGACAATCTTAAACTTCTCTCAAAATTCCAGTTACTTTATCAATCTGTGGACCACATTCCTGCCTGCATGCTTTGTTTCCTTATTATATTATTTTGGTAACTCAAAACTTTGGTCACCTGAAGCTCAGGAACCGCGTCACACTCAGGCTTCAAACTTTGCACAATGGCATATTATCAATCTGAAAGTAACATGGGCTATATTAGAAATTATGAAATGTTCAGGCTTCTACGTTTCATTTTTCGTTGTTTAAGCATCATTTAGATCTATTTCGAGTCATGGTTCGCCATTTTAAGGTTTCAGTGAAGCTGCGCATGCGCATTAAAGGCCCATGACATCATCACTTCCTGAAAATTTTCGGTGCGCACCACTGCACTGTGTACTGTCCTATCACAAGTTTTGGGGATGACCCTATGCATCTTGGCTTTTGTTCTCATTCCCTTCGGTCTGAAGTGGTGTCCTTTGTTGTTGCATCTCTTCTTATAAGCCATCTATGCGGCATTAATGCCTTTCTTAGTTCAAAGGCGTCTTAAGTTTTACCAAAAAAAAAAAATACCTACACAAACCTGTTCATCGAACGGGTACTCAGCTAGTGTTTATATATTTATCTAGGTGCACAAAAGCAATCTGAAGTAAAGTAAGTCAGTTTTATTTTCTACCAGCAGAATTCACTTGCAACAGTGGAAAGCAAAAATTGGCGGCTAATGTGATTCTGAGCCACAAAAAGTACTTTACTCACCTTTTACATCTTTAGTCTGCATAGTTTCCATTGTTTGTTGTGAAGCTGAAAAACAATAACAAAATGTTCACTAACTCAATCAATACACAATACTGAAATGCAAGAAATATTCACCTCTTTCATTGACATTGGTTTCTGCTTATAATCTTTCATCAATCCAACATGTGCAGCAAAATACTATCTCATAGAGCATTTTCTGGGAATTGTCCATCTGCCATGTGTTTGTGCATCATCAGATAAAGTCTCCTCTTCTTCTCATTGAAACGAAATACAAAATCACTTCACAAACTACAACCTTTAACTAACCCTAAAACCCAATCCCATCTAAGCACTGCACTATTTTGGCTTTTCATACGTGTCTCTTGCCGGTACATGTGAGCGGCTAACAGTTCTAACACATTAAGTTCTGATAGTCAAGTCTGATTTTGTGCATCTTGCCTGGATTACTCTTTGCAAGGGGGACTCAAAGGTAAAAATTCTGACAACCACTGAATTCCGTGCAGCTCATCAGTATCAGCCTACATACACAAACATTAATTTTATTAAATTTTAATCATACATGTAAAGCAGGCTGTACAAACAGAAACCTCCAGAATTCTTTGAAACTACGTCATCCTTGAGCCCACTAATGGATTACTACTGTAGAAAACTGTAAATCAAACCAAAGAATATAGATGTATAGAGAGATCTCACTTCCGCCAAATGGCGAAACTAGGTCGCTGCGGTAAACAAGAAATTGAAGAATTGAAAGAGACCTTCTTCGGCAAAGATAGTGTGCATATCTGTTTAGTGTGGTTTATTCATATATTTTGGGCTGACTGAAACTATTTACAGCCGTTTGTAAGTTATTACGCCCCGTGGAAATGCACAAACGGGTATTGTTTACCGCAGCGACCTACTTTCTGCTCCATGCTAATAGTGGTTTCACGGAGCCTCCTGTGTCACGCAGTGTAAATTGACCAATAGTGACACCTCTCTAAACATACATACTCTCTGATCAAACCCAAAATATTTACATATATATACTTTATATCTTCCTCTAAAACCTCTGGCTCTCTGCCTTTGACATTCTGAATCACAGCACACGTGTACAATGAGTTACTTTAGTTTCCCACTGTACATGTACTTCACTTGCCTATAACGCAAAGACATATCATTGATCAGCTGTTGTAAGCTCTTTAAAACTGCTCTTTGAAGCTGTTGTTAGGGGAGTGTAGTGTAATTATAAAGCCAAATAGAGAAAATACTGAGTTGTGTTCACTGCTTAGTTATAGCTTTCTATGTAAAATACGACAGTCCCTAAGAACAGCACCTTCAACTAGTTTCAACAACGTTCCAACAGGCGACCAATGACATAGATCTTTGCTTAATTTTCTGCGGTATTCTGAATTATCCTACTTTTTTTTTACATGTATTTTCTTTGGAATTCAAGCTTGTCTTAGAATTTGGATCCATTGATGTGTTTTCCATATATTACAGGGCACAGAAGTCTTATTTTTCATATGTTTTCTGTGATTTTCAGAAAAAGACTAAAGGATCATGTCAATCTTTTCATCTCTCCACAGTGAGGACACAAAACAAATCAAAGCAGGCAATTGTATAATGCATTGTAGCAAAATGGTTTTCACTGTTCAAGAATGAAACTGCTATAAAATCACCTGTCCAGTAGCTATACAGGATATAGATGGCCAAAGTGGTTGCAAAGAAGCAAATGATCACTGCACCCCGATGGACCTGGACACCTTGCATAGTCCCTCCTGTCATTGGTTATTATATGATAGGCCTACCGGGTATATTCTGCAAGTAGCCGAGAAAAAATAAGTCGTTAAAAAAAAACAACAACTTTAGACCTGATCGCATCATCACAATAGCAATGAGAAAACAAAAGTTGTATAGAAAACACAGCAGGTTGCACACTGAATTACATACAGAGTAGATAATTAAATATAATTATAAGCTTCTGAAACAGCATTCAGTGAAATATCACTTTACAGCTTCATCTTCCCCTTTTACAGTGCGCTGATCAAGTTGTCAGACCAAACCCTTTCTGTCCTACACAGTTGCTGGTGGACTGATAGCTATGGTCAAACGCACTGCAACCTTAGGCAACCTACAAACATTCCAGAATAAATTGTCGCATATAATAATATTATACAACAAGTTGCTTTCCTATTTATGATACAGTAAGTAATCGTCTTAACTGGTTTTTAACTGTACACAGTGCATGTTTTTACCTGTCAGTCATATAATTCATGCTGTATTAACTAACTTATCTATGATAGTGATACACTATACAATGTTTTTGTTATCTTACATAGGATTTATTAACACACACTATTTTATCTTTCCCATTATATGTGGTAAAATATATACATGTACAATGTATGCTTCAACTTTCTCATCTTTGCGGTACAACAAAAATGGATTGAACCAGGTTATTTGTGTCACACAACACATCTTAGTTTGATTACGTTATCTGCAGTACAACAGATAAGCTATACATACTGTTACTGTACCAAAACCTGTTGTGGTTGGAGGTCTCATTTCAAAATGCAGTTTCATAACTCCCCTTTATCATCTTTTGTTCAAGTGAAGGCCTTTCTATGGCCAACTCTCTTGATATCTTTTTAGAAGTGATCATAATGATGTGTAGCTGTGCGCAGCAAAGCCTACCTCTTGAAATTATACTGCGCTGCTGGTCATTACTTTGAAAAGCTGTGTTTGAGTAATTAGGATAACTGATACCTGAACCAAATTATGTGCTTGGCCATGACAAATATTAATATACATGTAGTAACTGAAATTACTATTTTCAAAAAAGAACTGTTGACAGTTAGGTAGAACTGACATAAATTTTGATGAGAATAAATTTTATTTTACATTTTCATTATTCATGCAATGTGTTTCATCATGCTGCCAAAGATTAAAATAGTGTGCATCACAATACACACAGATTCTGCACTATAATTTTTTTATTATGTATTTACTTTTTTCATTTTTTTTGTTGCTTGTGTATTTGTTGTATATATTACATATACTGTCATTATATCGGCAACTTTTTTCACTGAACCGCATAGATGCATGTGAAGTGGTGATCACAAAGACCTGTGACCAAAGGATAACTTGCTTAGCATCAAGAATATTATGATGATATATTTTACTTCTTCTGCAACTGATATACCAAACAGATACCTAGAAATAAATGATGCGTTCTCCACAGCTGGATAAAACAATAAAACACAAACAGACAGAAAATAGCTCCTGACAGTCTGGCATGATACCGACTGGTAACTCAAACAAACGAGAAGCACTGTTCTTACAGGAAGTTTATTGCAGGAATAATGTGATTTATATCATCAATATTAAATGCATTTTTGAAAAACACATCAAAATAAAGTCACGTGATGAATAATGGAATGAATAACACTTGACAGCAAAAACTAAGAAAATACTACATGTATTTGGTGGAAACTCCCAACACTAAAGTGAATCCATGTGTTCTGTGAACCCTTTGATGCTCATTTCACACCATTCAAATTCTATACATGTACTATGCTTGAAGTATAGTATACAACTCCAGATACATGTATACAAACACCTCCTACAATATTCACCAGCATTGGGTGGACATTGTTCAACAGATTGACGAATAACCTTGGATAGTAATTTTATAAACATTGCTTCTAGGGTGTCATGAATTTACAAAACTGTCACTGTCAGCAACTCACTGTTTCAAACCCAATGCATCTACTTCTCTTTATACTGCAAGGTAAAGTGCGAATTATCATTATCTTTCATTGGAGCCCCTACATGATAACCTTTTGACATATATCATTTATTTACATGCATAATGACATAGAATTAATTTTTCATTCTGGATAAACCCATATGTCTCAAATAATTTATCATAACTGTTTGAAACATTTCACAAGAACAACTGCGAATAGATAAGTACTGTAAATGTACAGAAATGTAAATGATGGCAATGTTACTCTCTAGACACATACATGTAGTTCACCTGGGACTTGTTCATATAATGAGGACCACGGTAATGAAATGACAATGCTGCACCGATGTAATGCCAGTAAAGTTTTCAAAGTGGCTAATCTATTTTTTTCTTTTGGCTTCATAGTGATACTGCTGCCTTTGACCTGAAAGTAGCCAGAAGCACAGAGATTTCTGCACATATAAATATTAGAATAATATTATGTATGTATTGAACCGGTGTGGGCCCTATGCGTCTTATTTCCTTCTTGCTACTTGTTCATGAAATATTCTTTCTAGACATCATTTATTTGTCAGTTTTGTCATTTTTTTTTATACTGGGAATAGATTGGAAATTACAGACAATGATCAATATGGAAATGAGTCCAGTAGATATCTGGTTTAATTGATGAGAATGCTAAAATGGTTATTACTTAACATATCGATGGTGAAACTCGCAAACCGTGTAAGTCCAAAAGTAGGTCAACTCTGATTTCTTGCTAAATGGCATCACATGACAATTGTGCACCATCTTCATCAATATTCTGTGATAAAACACCAATAGAAACCTTTGTTTTAGTCATGTGTTTACTTGAGTGGTTCTCAGACTGCATTTGAACATCAAAATAGTTTTTTGCCATTTTCTCAAAACAATGGAATTTAGAGTTACATGGTTTGCGAGTTTCACCGTCGATATATAATAATATATAATAAAAATTTTCACTTGAACAGAAAAAAACAAAGCTGTTTTAACTGACAGCGTGTACTTTTGCTGGCAACATAAACCTGAAATTGAAGACCTAGCGCTAAGTGAAGTCACAAAAAGACTGTTGTTAAAAAATTGATCCTGAAAATTGGAATTTCTCATGAAATCAGAAATGTCTTGCTATGAATTTTCTGAGCATTGCTTCACATTCTATGATGTTTGATGTGCCAACATGCCAGTGTTTAGCTTTTACACTCAGTTTGATGCTGCCCAATTGCGACTTATTCATAAATTTGGTCTAAAGCACCTTTTTTGACTCATATTTGTGACTTCAGTAACCTACTTTTGTTACAGACGAACTACATTTTCAGCTTTGCCATTACAGACTTGAATACTTTTTTTTGTGCCCTAAATCTGATCGAAATGAAAGCACCTAAATTGTTATTATGGCAAGGATGTTTTCACATATTATCTTCTGATTTAAAACCTGTGGTTTTCAATACTGTATCAAATGGAATAAATTCTTTCATAGATTCAAAGAAGCAAACACTGGGCCTGGCAAGGGAGTACTCATGTTGGATCAGTTCCCATAATGAACGTAACTCACTACTCATTTCATGAGCCATATTTTGACTGATTTCTTTGAATACATATCCCATGGTAACATGAAATTTTAAAGGATCTGGTTTCTGAAAGATCTGTGAACATTCTTTGCGCAGTTTGGTAACCTCTTCTAGATTTGATAAGTTGACCTCAAAAAGCAATGGTTGGCCTGGCAACTTCCCAAGGAAGTACGACTCCTTCTTCATAGTTATGTCTCCTTGAAATTGATCACATAGTCTTTGAGCCGCACACATGTCAGGATACAGTAGTTCCAGATCAAGCCATCTATCCAATGGAATGATACCTGATTTTGGTCTGTACTTTTGTGGCACACTGCGGTGTGTAAAGATATTGAAGATGGTGACATGGTAGGAAGATGATGGCAGGGCAGACACATGCTTGCTCAGGAGAGGACTCTTCTTGATGAAATCTTCAACAGGCTGGAAATCACCCTCTACCATGCTCACAGTGGTGTAGTCATAAAATGGCAAATATTCACCTTGATTATTCAGCTTGGCCATGAAATCATACAATGTCTCTCAAACCCTGTTATTCTGCCCTGCAGCCAAAGAAAAAAAAAAAAATAACAGCTGTACTTAATTCTTGGGAGGACCGGAATTCATTCGGGGGTAGGGGGGGTTGTCACAGTGGGCAGAGCCTCCATGGCGAGTTAGTCCTCCATCGACATGTTTTTTATAGGTAACCCTTGGCTTGGCAATTAACTGCCAAGTATGGTACATGAAAAGGTGCCATCTAGCAGCGTTGGCATGAGATGCATTCCGAAGTCTATCGCAGTTCTTCAGGGAATTGGGGCTAAATGATTTGAAAATGGTGAAAGTGCTTTTCCCATGTGACGACAGAGTGACATTGTTTAGTACCCAAGTGCAGCACCCGCAAATATCAAGTGCAGGCACTAGGCCTATAATTGTGGGGGCATCCATAAAGCACATATAGTGTAAGAAAATCACAAGAGGGGAATAAGCATACCTATAATTCATTTCTGTTACAGTAGTGAATTAGGCCTAATTTAAAGCTTTTTGAACTTATTTTTTTTTTCACACACAGAAACTTTGAAAGTTGTATGAATACGAGAAAATCACATCATGAAATAGTCAAACAGGGAGGAGTACCTTACTCGAGCGCCACTTTGTCAGATTGTCAGATTGATAAGTAACGACGTGAGGGTCTAGTCAGTTTGTATCATCGAGGCCGTAGGGCGATGTTTGTCTGGGCAGTAGTCAGATTGACATATCAGAGAAAGCCCCCGGAGTAGCTATGTATCATCTCTTTTAGTTAGTTTCTGGTCTTTGGCGCTCGAGTACGGAACTCCTTCCGTCAAACAGGCCCAGATCTACACGATAGATTGTCGATGCAAAACCCTGCTAAAAGCTAATCTAGATCTAGAATATAATTATTATTTTATATCAAGTGCTTATCATGGACATTCCATTCACCATGAAATAGATCTAGATCTAGATCTAGATCTATATCAAGAGAGGGAGACTGTCTCTAACCTTTGAACAGCTTACAAAGGTGGCGTCAAAAATCTCCAAAATCGACTGTACTAAATGGTTCCAAGCAATGAAAAGCAAAACAAAATCTGTCTAGATCTAGATTTCTAGATCTATATAATGTCATCTAGATCTAGATCTAGATCTAGATATATCTAGATGCTGGTCTTTTACCACTCTGGCATAGAAAAGATAGATCTAGGCCTAATTAGATTTAGAGTCTAGTTGAATCTAGATTGTTTATGAAGACCTACGACAATTTGGTCAGTTGTCTCTTTACGTCTTCGGTAACTTTCACTGTTACTGTTAACTGTATCCAAAGCAGCTACTAAATTATGAGCAGCGCAGTAAATTGCTTCCTCGTCGTCTGTACTATTGGCAGAAAAAAACCAAAACAAAACTATAGTTGAATGGAACTACCGCTGGGCATATCGATATCTATAATAAAATATCGATATTTTTATGTGTCAATCTAGATATTTTCGATATTTTAAACTTTTTCGTTTTCAAGTTCATTTTTTTTTGTCAGTTAATTCTAAATTGTCAAGTGAAATAGCATTCTTCAATGACATCCCATGATAAGAGCTCACACGGACGACTGGACGAGGGAAGAGTGATATAGCAAAAAGAATCAGTGGAGTTTAGCATAAGAGATTGAGCAGAACATCAGCACAATAGGCCTATACTGGAATAATAAAAATAAAAGTGAATGCGTAGGTCACTCTCAAAATACATCAAGTGTATTTTATTTATCGGCCAAGGTATTTCCCCCTCTTCTTTATCTGATCATCTAATTGGTTTAATTTATATTCGGTTTGCCTAAGTCAGTTACAAATGCACCAAAAGATAGAAGAAAATAACAACAGTGAATTAAACCCCAGCACTGTTCAACTTTCACAATCCTTGAATGGAATTCATCCAATTATATCCCCCCCCCCCCCCCCCCGAACTATTAAATTAATAGTTTAATTAGTATGAGTGAATAAATAAATATATAAATCTTAGTAATGACTCCTTATTACACGGCTGTTGTCATTGTGTCTGTTATCCACAAAGGTGCTAATGTTTTACTTATTACCCTTTCAATATCCATAGATAATTTGCTCGGAAAATATCGATGTCAATTTCGATTTTTTTATGGGCGATATCACCCACCATAAAAAGAAACAGGATGTTGGTTCAGGCTAAGGGAGAGAACTGTGATATAATTCTATAAATAAAAACTTGTGGTTAGCCTCCCTTGGATTAGAAACCACGACCAGAGAGTGTGTTTATGTTCAACAGAGCAAACTTCCCTCCGGTGGACGATAATGGAGTTGGATGATCAATGGAGTGGACTGCTTGAAGTTCACCTATCCATCCATGATCCGTTTTCTCATTTTTGTTTTATCCACATGTCAGCCTTTGAGACCCTTTATCTATCATCAGCGTGTCTGAAACATTGCTCAATAAAAACAGCAACCCCCCCCCCCCCCCCCAAATCCCGTCTGTATGAGTTAAAAAACACATTCAGTTTGTTTCTTTGATAACCGCCGAGAACAATTATCAAGTTTCTCTAATGCGAAATGAGTATTTTCCCTTCAATGTTCAAATGTGTACATGTATTAGAAAACCAAGGAGTGCATTTGTGATGCAAAAGGAATGAAAAGGAAAATTTAATTATAGGCTAATATTCTGCAGAAATGCCCGCCCAGAACGAAATCCAAACGTAACAATAGAGAGCAACAACAAAAATATAATTATTTTCTGATCCAGCTGGGAGTGGATGCCTACAAGGAAACTGAAATTAGCTAACGAAGGATGATGACAGACTCAAGCTACTAGTCTCTGAGACTTACTCAGGAACATACATAATATCTTATTATAATGGCGCTGCAAGGTGAACATGTAACCACTTAAAACTTCGCGACTACATGGCCAAAAATTATGAAACTTTGTGTATTGTCATACTTTTTGACGATAAATTACGTGGGCACATTCGTTTTGGACAAAAATCACTCTTTAGTAATATTTGTTTACAATTTTCTTGAGGCGCAAAAAATAGCGAGACGCATTTTCGTGGAGTGGAATCAAAAAGCGTGATCGGAAATTTCGCCCGCGACCTCTCTTTACTCATTGGTGGTCGGAAATCAAAATTATCACATCTGTGCATTTCTACATGAAATAGTTGTGTTCTATTAGTCATTGCATCGAATCCAAATGCAGTTTTAATGTAGCCTAGATCTAGATATACTGCTGGGCTTGGTACATGGAAAATTTGCAAGATTCATCTTGCGCGGGTCGGCTAGTATATAGAGAAGAAAAAACAAGGCACACTTTGTGTGCTTTCTTTCTTTTTTTTAAATTTAAATTTTTACATTTACATAACAATATTTTTAAAAGTTTTTTTCTTCATAAACAACTTGATAAACTATCTTGCTTTGATATTTTATAGATTATTTTTATATTCTATATAACTATTGCAGCTATCTTAAAGCAGCTACAGGCTTTACACACATCGTATTCTTCATTGAGTTTGCTACGCACTCGCTCATCATGAAAACGGCGAAATGGTTTGGCCTCTCAGTTCTACAAAAAAACGCCAAGAAAAAGGCTGAACAATAATAAACGTTAAAAGGAAAGGGGTTAGGGGGGTAGCACGGGAAAAATCTGACAATTTTTCCCGCCTCATCCTGTTTTGTAAGGCAACAGGATGAGGCCGGAGCGGTGGTTCTCAGCCTTTTTCAGGCAATCGCCCCCTTAGGCGCCAAATGTTCCGTCATCGTCCCGCCACGCCCCTCCCCCACCCCCCTCCGCCACCACCACCAACAAAAAAAACAACTTACTCAAACTCAACAGATACATGTCACAAAGAAGACACACTACGCACAAATTATGATATTAAGTTTTCGAAAGCCTTATTAATGACAATTATTGGCGTGCTGATTATTCATAATAAAACAGAAAACATTCTTTATCCAATGCATTAAGAAATGAAAACAGGCCTTTTCTGTTCCTAAAACCCATCTTACACGTGCTGTTGAAGAAGTCAGTGGCTGTCCTGTATTTGCCCCCAAGTCTATCGCCCACGTCATCGTTTCCGCCCCTTTGTCGCCTATTTCGACATTTTCGCCCCCTACCCCTGGAAATAAAAATCGCCCGGGGGGGGGGGGGGAGGGGGGGGGCGATGTCGCCCACATTGAGAACCACTGACCTAGAGCATGAACCGCTTACCTGCTGAATGCTGTAGCTGTGCTTTCCCCATCACTGGGATCAGCAGTTGTTGTTCTGCTGCAGGGCCGTGGCAACTTCCACACGTCATCCAACCAGCGACCCTACGGAAATCACACGCGTAGAGTTCACGTCAAATTTCCACATAAGAATGACGTAGGTCCTGCGTAGATCCGCTGGTTACAACGTAGGGAATCCATCCCAATGGTAATCCTACCGTACCTACGGAAATCTACGTCGGCTGACTTAAGGTTGCTGGGTGGGCAACCTCCGCATGCTAACACCGCGACCACCACTACCAACAACAACTACAGCAGCTGCGAAAAAAAACAACAAAAAACTTGGCAAGGAACAACAACAGTTATTGGCAGTAATGTGAAATTTGGAGAATAAGGTTTAATTCACATAATTAGACTTCAACTCCAGGCTGCAGCCTCTACCACTCCCAACCCTTCAACAACATCAAACTATCACATCAAATGTGAATGGATCTGGCGAAATCAGGCTTAAGGTGACATTTTTATACCTCTTTAAAAATCAAAATAAAATATTTCTAACGCGATTTCAAGCAAAATATTTTAACCGAATGCAGAAAAATGGCTAATCTTTCATTTATATTTTTTTTCACTCAAATCTCAATTTTCCGTAGAAAAATGTTCTCCCTTTCGAGAGGTCTTTTCAGGAATTTGGACTTCCACCCCAAGCCCGATTTCGGCAGATCCGCTCTCAACAAATATTAGAAAAAAAACAACAACAACAACATTAGATAAGAATAATAGTGGGGCCATCCAAAATAACACACTACATGTACTAATAACATTCTCATAAAAGAAAGTAAAGTGCCCCCCTCCCCCTTCCTACCTCACTCCACAACAAATGCAGAATCTGTTCTGTTGAATAATGAGAACAGCTCCACAAAATGACGAAAACAGAACATAACGAAAGACAGTCCAATGCCAACCGCTAAAAATTATGTATATAATGACATTAACAAAAGTAACAAAAAAAAACCCAACCAAACAAACAAAAACCTCTAAGAAAATAATACATGTGCATTCAATTTCACATTCACTTCTATTTTGCCGACTTATAAAGAAACAACACAGTAGCAGTCTTTCATTTCGCTTTGTAACAGACAACAATGACATTTCTTGCCAGAGTGTTTACGCTTTGTCTAGAATGACGTACATGTATTATGTATCGTTTTTCGGTTGGAATATTACCCCCATCATACTGTAATTACCCTGTTTTTGCCGAGACAGAACGCACGCACGATTCCCTTGATAAGCAATTTCATGACATTTGTGAATACAAGACTAAGACATGTTTGTCTACAATGGCTCACATGTAGGCCTCTTTCATACCGGTGAATCTAGTCACAAATTGCAAGCTGTTTGCCCGACGGCTGTAGTATATAAAGAAAAAGAAAGAGGAGAAAAAGACGTCGACGACTCTGTGGTGAATACATCAAAAGGAGTAGCCCAGGTTCGTTTGCACGTAAATTGATGATTAGCCTAAAGGTCCTGACTGGTCCACATAAAGCAGCGTCGCTCGTGGCGTTCATATTCCCAGCCACCAAAACTCAAGAAGATTTTGGCTCTCGCCTGTACTCGTCAAATTGCAAATGAGGACGCGGATAACGGAGGCTGTTCTTTTTAACTGCGCCAGAGTCCAAAATGATCTAGGGAGCGGCAGTTACACTTTGGATGGAGATTCTGATGTTGACGGTTCATTTTCCAATAGCAGGAAAACAGTTTGGCAAATACGTAGAGAAATCCCAGACGCCACTATACTCTGGAAGACTAGGAGGTCTTGATTTGAAATAATGCAATGATGCGATGTTACTTCGCGGTTGCTTGTACAAAACCTGGCCAAGGGAGAAAAAAAAAAGGTTGCATATTTGACGGTTACGTTTCTTGAAAAAGAGTTGGAGGGTAAGCGTTCGTACTGTCTCCTAGAGGATATGCTAAAACGACAAACCCCCAGCTACTGCACATCGTCACTGCTCTACCCAAATGGCCTAAGTCATTTTTGACTCTTCTGAGATATTAAAAAGAGGACTTTCTTTTCCTGTCATTTGGTGAATTATGCCATTATGATTCTATTAGCTTATTACATTTTCCTATTAGCGCATTTCTGTTTCTATACTATTATCTGATAGCCCTCATGGAAAGATGAAAATGAAAAGGTGGGTGTGTGTGGTAGTCAGGGTATGGTGTTTTTCCTTCCTGGAGAAATCTAGCCTTTGGTTCTCAATGAGAAAAGCAAGGCGTGTTTTAGCCCATATCGAAAAATCGAACGAGGAGCGAACAATTCTTTGCGCAGCTCTAAAAAATTCATTATTATCTCCCCTGCACCAGGGATTGCTCATAGACTACGAAGTTCTCTGAAAAACCACTATTCCCTTATAAAGACGTAGGAAAGTCTCGGGAAGTAACTCTTCAAGAAAGATATTCATACAACTTGGCGGTCACGCGGTATTATCTATTTGTAAAGTTTGAACGCGAGCAACATAATAAGATAAGATAAAATAGATAAGGTAAGATAGATAAGAATCACTTCATTATCCCATGTGGGACTCTTTCACAGAATATTGAAGAGTTTATACATGGTACACACATCTTATGCATCATTACATAAACATATATTACAATATGACATAGATTAGCTTGGAATCTACAGTGCTTTGCCTTAAAAATTGACGCACAACAGAGTGTAAAGACACCAGACATTTTGTTATGCTTTGTTTACTCCCTGCTCATCTAACTATATATATTTGTGGACTTGAGATTTTTCGTTGCAAAGGGCTCCTGAAACACTCAACACTCAGACTTCAAATTTTATATGGTACATCAGAATGGATGTAAGAGTGCACAGTTTTTAATAGAAGTCTCAAATCGGTGTAGTTTTTTTTTATTAGAAATTTATTGTTTCCCCAATTTTCACTAGGCTCATTGACATGCTGTAGGTTTTTATGACATCATCACTTCCTGAAAATTTTCGGTGCGCACCACTGTGCACTGTGCACTGTCCTATCGCTGAGTTTTTGGGATGACCCTACGCATCTCGGCTTTTGTTCTTATTCTTTCCGGTCTGAAGTGGTGTCCTTTGTTGTTTGCATCTCTTCTTATAAGCTATCTATGCAGCATTAATGCCTTTCTTAGTTCACAGGCGTGTTAAGTTTTACCCCCCCCCCCCCCAAAAAAAAACAACAAAACAACAACCTACACAAACCTGTTCATCGAACAGGTACTCAGCTAGTTAACACATAATTTACAAGGACTTCTGGAAGACAACGCGACGAGACCCTTTCCCCAACTGGAATCCAGATTAGAGCTTCTGTGTTTTCTGGACCATATTTGTGCTGCCAATTGCAAGCTGTTGTAACATGGCATACAAGTATTGACTTACTTCCATGCCACGGTCAACCTCATCCAGAAACGCACACGTTCCGCTCGTCTGTTCCTGTCATAGTGCAGGTACAGCAAAAACGAGAGCGCATCTGCATTTAGCACTTGTGTGGAATGACTACCATGAACTTATTAATGGTATTTGTAAACATGTTTGTAGGAAGATAATATATTTCTTCGCTAAAATTTTGTTGGCATACCTTTCTGCATATTTAAGCGTGTATAGACTGTGCATAGTCAAGCAATCGTTAAACATTTCAAATGTTGATAGGCAGACTACATGTAATTGGCATTTATTTATTTTTTATAAATTGATCAATTAATTTATTTAGTTATTTATTCATTTATAAATAGAAGAATTTATTCGTCAATTCACTTATTTATTTATCCAAATATTACATCTACGAGATATTGCCTTTAAATTTTTAATGTGAAGGACTAAGAATCACTGAATACATAATTTTACAGTAATCAGAGGCTTCGTAATAATGACTGTATCATTTGAGCCCTGTGTTATAAACTGCACAGTGCCTGTACCAATGGTTTTCATTAATTCCTGAATAAAATCAGTCATTGATTCATACACATCTCTGTTTTCATAGTTTACACGCATTCACTGGAGCTGACAGCAAGGGAAACAAACAGTGAGTACTTTAAAGCCACAACTACAGTCCAGAACAGTTCTATATTGACAAAAACAACAACAACATAATAATAATAATAATACTAGTAATAATAATAATAATAACAATAATAATAATAATAATAATCATAATAATACTTACAAATTATGGCCATTTTCCCCAGGTAAAAACTGTTGACAATGCAAAAAATTTCAATGTCATGTGGGCTGCAAAGTTTTCAAGTGCTTTGCTAATGTTAAGGAGAAAGGCGTGAATAGACTGAACGTCAGACGCACAGCATTCACTTCTGAACTACTTCTGTAGCCAGTCAGATTAAAGCGATGAATGTTAAAGAGTCTCCACTTTCAGTGGCCATGTTTTTTTAAACTCAATTGCTGCTCCATATTGCGATCTTGGTTCTTGTGTCTTCCAGTTCCACTTTTTGCGCAACTGAGAAATTCGACGTCCAACATTAATTGCAGTATCAGCATTATGATAAGGAGTTAGACTAAATCGGAACTGTGAAACAACTTGATAGTGCCACAGTGCATTTTAAACAGGTGTCAAAGTGTGCATTTGTTATACTTCCCTACTAAAAGATCGGATCTTCAGTTTTTCAGGATATGGAGATAGAACAAACGTGGCGATAGGCCTATATATTCATTTTGTTGACAAGTTAAACTTTTATACATCAGCGAGAACACCCACAGGAAAACTGCCCCTTCCAAAGTACTCCAATAATATGCAGCACTTTCTAATGTGTGAACAACTGCTTTTGCGATGTCACACCAGTGCTGACCACTCTCCTAGGCTGCACATGTCTGTGGGGCTTGTGGTTAGTGAACATCAATTTGCCACAGGCTAACGGCTTAGCGGCCTCCCATTCTAATGTAAGCGGTAGCCTAAAAATCAAATACTCACCCAGATAATTAAAATGCAAGAAAAAACAACAACACGTTGAACATTTAGCTTTACCAAAACCTGGTTTGAGATGAACTCGACCAACCCTGAACATTTCTTGTCTCTACCACCTACGACAATGGAGGAATGCTTTGAGAACGCCATGCAAGTTCATATCTATCTTTGCCTCTTCTTTGCAAGAATGCTATTGCTTTGATGTAGACACCATGTTGTAATCCCGTGAATCGTGGGGAAATCCTATACAAATCAACGTCCGATTGACGTCGGGATTCTGGCTGGGTTAAGTTTAAGGTCAAAATATCGTAAACGTTTGAAAAATAAAATAAAAAGTTTTTAGGGGTATGTGAACTATTTTTACTTTAAAAGATGTTTGAAATCTTGCGTTTTTCGCTTCTGTCCAAAGATTTTCATTTCCCGAGCTCTACGGTTACGATAATCAGAGAGTATGTATTTATACATCTATATTCTCTGCGATAATTTAGCCTATACGACTGAGGGTAATTTTGAGTTGTATTCAACTTCTCGGTCCGCTGATTGACAAGTATAAAAACACGTCTGCCGCATTGTAAAAGGGAGTGGTTGGGAAACCGACAATCGACTTGTATTCAAATATTTATCTACGTTAATAGCAAGTATTTTCACGAGCGGGTGCAACTCAGTCCCCTAAATTACTTTTATATTAGAGATACTTTTATTGCATATTATCATACTGGGCGATCGTACGGACATGTGTATGTTTTATGTAAAATCGATGCCACTTATTACATTTTTTTTCAAAGCACGACCAGGACTCCCCATTGATCGGCGAAGAAATATCGCAGCAGATCGTATCGAACGATGACAGCCCATCAATGGAAACTCTAGCGACCAAAACGCAGTGCAAAACACCGGAGTCTACAAAATTGCAAAAGACGAAGGGGGGAGAGAGTCGGTAGAAAAAAATCATGGCTAGACAAAACTTATTGATAGATTCACGCAGGGGCTTAATAAAATAAAGCGAGGGGAAAGAAAAAGGCGTACATAGACAGGTTTAGACGGAGACACAAACCAATCGGTGCGCGCGGAGATAGACATTTGCCGGCAAAACTGGGGTACAAGTAAATATTCTGCGGAGTTACACTCTAAAAATAGCACAGGACGATGGAGGCTGGACAAGGAAAGATGGAAGGTGGGGCCAGTGAGCTAGAAAACACGCATGATCCAGAGATAATCTCAATTTCCCCCCACTCTTTTTATTTGAATTGTGCACTTTAAAGCGAATGTCCAAGCGTCATCAGTGTTGTAACCTCCTTCTGCAGAAATGGAAAGGGGACTTGAAACGCTAACGAAGCTTAAAGAGCATGAAAATTTGTACGACAGGATTTAATAATAGAACAGGAAATGTGACCGTCACACAGTTTTTCCATTCCCTGTAATTCTCTTTCCGACATGGCCACTTTCCTGATATAGCCGGCCCATTTGCATTTTTGGCGTAATACATGACGGAAGAATGAAGGACAACAGATGGACAAGGCGTTGCACTGAATAGAGGCCTAGAACAGGAAAGAGAACAAGAGGACGCCCCGAAAGATGATGGAGAGATGGTAGTGTACAGACAGGTGGACAGGCATAGACACGACGGACAGAAAACAGAAAAGAATGGAGATCATTGGCTGAGGGATACATCCTGCAGTGGACGGTCGAGGCCCAACAAGAACAGGACCAAGAACTCTTTTTTCGGTTATTTAGAGCGTGCCTGCCATTCTGTTGGTTTTGTTTATTTACCAGTTATCATTTTCTCCCCTTTCTTCCCTTTCTCTGTCAGTACAAGAAGCAAGACCACCTTAGTGGTTACCCTAGCCCAACTTCCCCCTTCCTCTGTCTGTCTGTCTGCCTGGTTGTCTGTCGGTCTGTCTCTCGCCCCCCCCCCCCCGTCCCGTCCCCTTCCTCTGAATCTATTGGTGTTGTTTTTGCCATGGCTGACATTCATCCAGACAACAGCAACCACAACAGTAAGAACAACACTAATAAACACTCACCCACTCATTCTCACTTACGTACTAACTCACTCACTCACTCACTCATTGACAATGGCTTAAAAACTCACTGACTGACTGACAGTGACTCACTCACTGACTCAGTGTCTGACTCACTGACTGTCTGACGTATCTATATAAACAGAATGATGTGCCACACTCGTCTCATTTCGTATTCACCATCGACAGTAAAATACAAACGTATCATAATTATGAGACCAACTTACAATACAAACTGTGAACAGGCGCTAAAGACAATCTAATGTTAAAGTGCACGATCGAAAACGGAGGGCTGAAAAAAAACAACAAACAACAGGCTCATAAAAAACAGCTTTAACAAAAAGATAAGAAAAATTGCGATTTTAACAAGGCTCGATAAAGGTGTACTGTGACTAGACTCTAGTATTGAAGTCACGCTGTTGACTGCGGTTTCCCGAGATCAGATTCAAAGCTAAGGTAATTTTAAAGTTTATTTCATGCGTCTCGCCCGTGACTCTTTCCACGTTACTGGAACAAGCATCAAACAGTGTCGAAGAACCATAGTAGCTTGGAAATTACTTAACCTTCGACCTCGTAAAGTTTTCTGGTAGTGTTTTCTCAAAGAATAAAGAAACGGTAATATACAATTTTACCACTGCATTCTCTTGCCCAGCTCAAAACGTGGGTTGTCGTATAGGGTACGATTGCCAACGTGACAGCATTATGTAAAATGTTAAAGTAGACGCCAGGCACTCGCTGTACAGTTTCAGTGTGGTTTTAACGATGCGTGTGCATTAATTTTACACTGGTCCGTCGCCCTATCCTGGCAGGGTACCAAATGAAGATCACAGCATCAATATGCCTCACCACACATACACACGTACAAACACACACAGGCAGAGAGAGAGAGAGAGAGAGAGAGAGAGAGAGAGAGAGAGAGAGAGAGAGAGAGAGAGAGAGAGAGAGAGAGAGGCTCAGGTTTCTGATAGAATATTCATTCGAATAACTGTGTCCAATACCGCAATACTAGTATGTCAGTATGTCAATGGTGCCAACAGACAAACAAACACACACCCAAACCTGTACGACCCACAGAACATCATTACGATAAGTGCTATCAAACTACAAACAAAAACAAAAACACACTTACGTCTCTATCTATTAACACACTAACACGCTTATTAGCAGACTAATGCAGATACGTCCATCTACGACTTTCCGCTCCGGGAATCTATGGGCAGATGGCGATAGCAGGGGAAATATTGATATTCTGTAAACTGTTCAAAGATAAGGGAATGTGGTCGTAAACTCCTATAAGGTTGTCTAAAATTTAGGACAGTGTTACTCTCGTTAACAGGTTAGTAATGCTCTGGAAAAAAGAAACGACAAAAAACAACTTCCAATTTCTTTACTCTACCTGTAACATTTCCTGAAAAAAAAAAGAAAGGAGTTTTAAAAAAAGTAATAAAAAAAAGTAGTATGGATAAGAGCCAGAGGTAAGATTTGGAGGGAGTTTGTAGATGAAACGCTGGAAAGTACAGGCTGTTGTATGAGCGAACACTGAACGCAAATTAAGAGTGCCTCGCTTTGAGCTGTCCAAACTCCTAAACCAACTGGCTCCGAGTGGCGTAATCATCTCACCTTTTCGCTGGTGTTTCGCCAAGTGAGGCGTTCAAAGTGATCTAGGGTGTATTGTGTGATTTATAAACTGTATACTTTTACACCAATGCAGTAGAGTTATCAGTTTGAACTTAGGTGTTCGGGAATTTTTCTCTTGAAAGTGGGACACTCGGTAGATAAAATAGATGGGTGGCACAGATTGATAGATACAAGGTAGGTGGGTAGGCAGACAGACAAACAGACAGGCAGGCAGACAGACAGGTAGGCAGGCAGGCAGGCAGACAGACAGATAGATAGATAGATAGATAGATAGATAGATAGATAGATAGATAGATAGATAGATAGATAGATAGATAGATAGATAGATAGATAGATAGACAGATAGATAGATAGATAGATAGATAGATAGATAGATAGATAGATATCGAAAGACAACCTCCAGACATGGAGATGAAATAAAGAACCGAAAAATGTGCTCAAGACTGAGTCACATTTATACAGATTTACCCACACTGTAGGTATCTAGAGCAAGGGTTCTCAAAATCTAATTAAATCAGCCAGCCCTATGAGACTCTGATGAACGTCATAACTCCCTCTCTTAGGAAAATGCACATAAATCGCAAAGCACACACTTACACGCAAATTAGCCCTTGATTTACGAGTTCCCGAAGCTCATCTGATGGACTGTGTTGGGCTCGATAAATCACAGGACGAGAATCCTGGAGGTTGTGGGTCAATGACCTGTAGATGATGAAGTAGACGATGTCGTCGAGGACATGTCACTGACACCAGCGAGATGATAATCACTGTCATCTCAAATCAGACAATCAATCAAAAACTCTGCTATTATCCGCCTCCACCCACATCGCAGTCTTAGTTCCTGTTTAACTCCCTTTTCTGAAAAAACTGGAGATGTTTTATTTAGCATGTAGAAGAGGTATAACAAATGCTTAGCTTTGACACCTGTGGCAGTTATCAAGCTGTTTCACGGTTTCTTACTAGTTGTTTTAGATTTGATGGTGTTGTGACTGGCTATTGAATGTTGACGTCGGCAAGTAGATGGATATATAGATAGATGATAGATAGATAGATAGACAGATAGACAGACAGATAGATAGATAGATAGATAGACAGACAGACAGACAGACAGACAGAGACAGATAGATGGATATGTAGATAGATAAATAGACACAAACAGACAGATAGACAGACAGACAGATAGATAGATAGATAGATAGATAGATAGATAGATAGATAGATAGATAGATAGATAAACAGATAGATGGATAGATAGATAGATAGATGGATAGATAGATGGATAGATAGGTAGAAGACAAACGGACAGAGAGATTAAAAACAGAGGACTTGCGAACACAAATCTGATACATCTCCTTTGATGTAGCTAGCTGAAACACAAATGACCAACATTTTTGAACTTTTGCATTTCCGTGTAAATTGTTCTCTATTTCCATTTTATTGCTTCTCTTTGTTCTCGCCGCAAGGCCAGCTTGAACAGCGTTTTCCGTCCCAGCCTTCAGGTTTAAATTCATTTACACCTTTTACGGATGTAAATCAACGAGTCGGAAAGCCCTACAGACTGAATGATTGGCATTTACACCGTATTGAAACTTTGATGAACGATCTATTCCACCTCAGTACTGGAAACTTGTGTCGAGTGTAAGAACTCAGTGAGTACCCTTTACCTTTACAACCGAGCGTGTGCATTGTGAGTACTCGGCAGTGTTGACAAGCAGGAAATTGCTCACAAGTCTTGAAGGCAAACCTTTGAAATACAAGGTCTTGGGAAAAAGAAAGGCTTTTCTGCGGTTTAGAAAAGCGAAGAAGAGTTTTAATAACAACTGATCTGCCTACTCACGCAGATTCTTTGTAGAAATACATGTATATATTGTAGGCAAGTCAGCCTACTTTGCTTAGTATTATGATGGTAATAATTATGTTCTGTACACGGATCTTTGTAATATCAGAGCCACAGCAATAAATATTGCTGATGTCAATATTGAGAGTACAGTTTTTATTCGATGCGTCATTGCAATATTGGTCACACCAGGACATAAGCGAAGAGAGAGCAAAAAAGAGAACAAACTGTTTATTAGACATTGTCAACACAACACACATTACGTTTCCATAAAAAAGTCCAGCTTCCCCTGGAAGATAACGCAATAATTCCAGTGCACAGATGACCTCCTGCTAGACCGTGTCTTGTCTAAACATTCTCCTCATGAGTCTATACAAATAAATAAACGCCTCTGTCATGAGTCAAAGCGCCCGTAACTTTTTACACTCAATTACCTTTGATTAAAGAATGCAGTGCCGACATTTCTAGCAAAAGAAACCCTATTTATTGCCAAGGATCATGTACCTTTTTAACAACTAATGCCCTGCAGATGATTCCAACAGTATAAAATCTACACTTTTCAGAAGGCCGTGTACTTCTTGCTTATTGATCTATATAACTTTTATTTCCACACGGATCCTACCACACAATCTATTATCTGCCAGTTTTTTTTCTTTTCTAAACCATGGGCCGAAAAGGATAAAAAAAAAAAAGAAAGAAAAAAGAAGCCAATTCAATGTAACGGTCGTAGGGGTAATTCATACCCTGACTTTATAGAAGATCAGCCCATAGATTTAACTTTCAATTCCTCCACAATTTCATTATCGTAGACACATACCCTACACCAGAAAGAGAACGAGGTGTTCAATAGACGCTCCTTCGCTGGGATCAATTCTTTGTATTTGCTGAATGCGGGCCTTCGATCTGCTATTGAAATTAACGATCGAGTAGGCGCGGATCGACGCTGTATAATATGTAAAAGTTTCGATTTTTTGAATCGTTTCTATGCTCATTCACACAGGAGTTGCACTAGATCACGTACGAAACTGGCGCTCTTGTTTGTATTGCACTTCACGAAATCTTACAATTGTAATGGAAAAAAAATGTGAGGTATGAATTTTGGGAGAGGCAATCGCTATTCAGACCAACATGATCATTTTATTCAATGTCAGAAGAATTCTTCATATAAATTTTACTGTTGGCCTTTTTATAAGGGATGGCAAGGCCTAGTGCCGAGATACGTAGGTTGAAAGTGCCATCTCGCTCTCTGCGTAAGGTGCAGAATATACGTGTTGTGATCCTGTATAAATAAATATTGGTGCAGTCAGCTATATTTTTTCACAGGAAGGCGTCAAAAAGTGCATTGCCTTTGGGCTTTTTGTTTTCCTCTCCATTTTCTCTCCAACTACTCTTCATCTCCCACCTCTTCCATCACAAATATAACATTTTCTCTCCAACTACTCTTCATCTCCCACCTCTTCCATCACAAATATAACATTTTCTCTGCAACTACTCTTCATCTCCCACCTCTTCCATCACAAATATAACATTTTCTCTCCAACTACTCTTTATCTCCCACCTCTTCCATCACAAATATAACATTTTCTCTCCAACTACTCTTCATCTCCCACCTCTTCCATCACAAATATAACATTTTCTCTCCAACTACTCTTCATCTCCCACCTCTTCCATCACAGATATAACATTTTCTCTCCAACTACTCTTCATCTCCCACCTCTTCCATCACAGATATAACATTTTCTCTCCAACTACTCTTCATCTCCCACCTCTTCCATCACAGATATAACATTTTCTCTGCAACTACTCTTCATCTCCCACCTCTTCCATCACAAATATAACATTTTCTCTGCAACTACTCTTCATCTCCCACCTCTTCCATCACAGATATAACATTTTCTCTGCAACTACTCTTCATCTCCCACCTCTTCCATCACAGATATAACATTTTCTCTGCAACTACTCTTCATCTCCCACCTCTTCCATCACAGATATAACATTTTCTCTCCAACTACTCTTCATCTCCCACCTCTTCCATCACAGATATAACATTTTCTCTGCAACTACTCTTCATCTCCCACCTCTTCCATCACAAATATAACATTTTTTAAAACTATTATTTTAGTCTTTCTCAGATTAAAATGTTTGAGAATGAGAACCGTTTCAAATGAATTCAAAAGATGAAAAAATTGCATAGGCTGTATAAAAAATTCACAAATGATAAGTTTATTATCTTCACCATCGTCCTTCCCCCCCCCCCCCTTAAAAACAATAACAACAACAAACAACAACAAAAACAACAAAACAACAACGTTTTCTTCATTCTGGTGTTTTGATCGATTGAAAACAGACAATAAAAACAGTGGCTAACCCTTTGGAATCCAACGTGCCATATACGGAAAATTATTCACCCATAGAAATATGTCTGATTCTAAACACACGGCATAATCCTGCCAGGCATTGCATGTTACCTATCTCAACATTTTTCTATGCACCCAAAATAATACAAAAGAAATAAAACCCCAGTTCAAATGTGGTAAGACATTGAACAATATTTATATATATATTTGCTGTCATTGAGCCTAGAGAGCTAAACAATGGCAACTGATACGCAAATGGAACTATCACATGGACAAGAAAACCAGTGCTCCGGATGTCTCCATAAAAACAAGATACTCTATATTTTTTAATACTGTTGTTCTTTCTGTACTATTGATAGCTGATCTGCAACTGAGTCCTGCTCATCACCATTCCCCTTGCCTGCCTATTTCATTATTTAGCACTCAGAATCAGTACCGGTCTGTCTGTCTGTATGTATGTCTGGACATCCGTCTGTATGTCACTCGGACTTGATTCAATATTGATAATGCTGACACTTCTGGCGTAAACCTCAGCACACAATCATAATATTCCATGATCAGCTTCTGTGCTACCCGCGAAGAATCGAACAGAAAACGGCAATGGATAATAAACCCAACTGAAATTATATCGCTAAAACTTTCCCCTCAATCCTTCTGTTTATTTTGAGATTTTACTGTGGATATAAAATTTTATGAAGTTCTTGAGATGGTAAACATGTTTTTGTACATTCATAACCTGCGGAGTAAAACAGGATAAAGCTATGTCGTAAAACCTCGAGTTCGATCTCTGTTCTTTGCCTGATGTTTGAAAATACGTGCCAGGATATCGTGGATTACGTGCGTCTTTACGTTTGCCATTTCTCCGGCAGTGGCCCGAGAGAAGCTAGCTACATTTGCAGAAGTGATAAAAAAGACATTATATGGTCTCCTTTGTAGAATGCTCTCCTTTAGAGTTCACAACTCCCAGCCCATGGAGCGTACACATGATGAATAGCAATAATAGCAACAAAAATGATGTGTGGTGTTTTTCTTCAGAATCCCTTCCAGCAATGAATGCACAAGAGATATGTCTAAACTGGGCACAATAAATATTTGAGACATCAGAAATGTTTAATCCCTCAGTGACTCATGCTTATTGGGACATAAACATGTCTTTCTCCTTCCATTGTACAAGATAACTGTGCTGGTGCCATTTTGCCAGTGTTTGAAGCACAGAACAATAACAACAGCTACAACAGCAACATAAACAATGACGACAACAACAGTGGTATTACCATTTTTGCGATCACCTCCGCCACCATCATCCCTGGCCCCGAAACTACCACCACCTTTACCAAAACCACTACCACGATCGCTAACATCAATACCACCGCTAACATGGCACAACCACTACCACCACGATATCACCACTTTCATTGCCATCACTACCATCGCCACCATCACTACTAGGAGAGCAACAACGACAGCATTTGAAGGTATCCGTTTTTATGACTATTACGTTGTTTGTAAAAACCCTTTGTGCTAAAAGTTGGTATTTCTGCAGATTCCTCATTACAAATAAACAGGTGCCGCCAATGGAGAAATGAAAGGCTATTGTTATAAGTAGGTACGGGTGCGTACGTATACGTACCTATCCCTAATCCTGTCTTTAATCTCAATCCTAAATCTTATCGAACCCCTAACTCTGCCGCCTATCCTTTCAACCAAAAAAAAATTTAAAAATCTGAAAGAATAATTAATTACTGAGGCTGTTGTAAGGTGCATTTCCGGAGGAGCTCTCTAGTTCTGGAGTCACAAAAGGCTTTAAAATACGCACCCCTAGCACAAGTTCCGTGCCACTGTCTGATCCAGGTCATCGGACCAGAGGCAGGAGAGAAATGTTTGATTCATTTGAAACAAGGAGTCAATTTTCCAACCTGGATTGCGGCTCATTAATCCCCCCCCCCCCCTCCTGTGGTCATCAGCTTAGGAAATGTAAAAAAAAAAGAGTAACTGCAGACACCACCTCGCTCGCGTTCCCTCCAGATGAGTGACGCCATCACTTTCTGCGGTTACGAATCCTTTAAGCTAAGCTGTACGGGGCACCATCGGGCAGTATCGGACAAACGTCTTGATTAAGTTAACCGCGTAAACGTAAGTTATGTTAGGTTAAATCGCCGCTAGGCCCCAGGCACTGTACAGGGTAATCAAACGCATGAAACTGTTTCAACCATGCATAATATACGAATTATCGCATGTGGGTATATTCTAGAAGCAATGGGTAGCTCATCAGTCGGTATACGGCTGGCCCTATCGTGAAACGACCCGGGTGGTTAAAGGAGAGAAGAAAAGCAAACAAAACTGCTTCACTTGAAATGTGTTGCTAATTTTAGATACATTTACGACTATGTAAATAATTATCTGAAAAATTGCATTCCCTTAAATTAACAGGAAAAAAAAAATTCCTCGAAGGGTCCGTGGAAAATTTGGCTGAAAAGTCATGATAAGACCAGGGATATCAAATTTTTGTCCGTCCATGTGATTTGTGGTCTTTGTTTTAGGAGGACCACCGCTCGTAGCATTTACACCTCGTTTTTCTAGTTTTTATTATTTTGTCTTTTCAATGTTTTCTTTCGTTCTTTCTTGTTTCTTGCCTTTGTTCTGCCATGTCTTCTGCTTCCTCTTTTTCTTCTTCTTCTGCTTCTTTTTCCATCTTCAGTTTTCTTCTTCTTCCTCTTCCGTCCATACGTTTTTTGTTCTGTTGCCTGTATACCACCAAGCCACTGACCGACTGGGGCTGAAACCTGGTCCACAGAAGACACTAACGACAGGAGAAGGATCACCGAAGGCGCGGGTAGACCAGTCTTTTCGTCCGTGTGCCTATGTGTATAGTAAATTGTGGCCACAGAATGTCAGAGAATTGCTGTAGTTGAACTTCATTAATCTTGCGTTAACTTACTTAAATTTACTAGCAAAAATGACATATTGGTGTACAGATTCGGAGAATATTTGGTCTATGTAGGGGCATTGGAAATATCGATATTAGGATAGGAGATTATCTTATTATAATTTAAAAAAAAAATATTAGTGGCGGGAGTATTTCATTGTCGTGCAATCTGACCACTTCTTTTGCTCAACCTGCAGCCTGAATAATAGTTGCAAAAATTACAAAATTGATATTTTTAGGCGTCAAATAATCTACCTTAATCGCTTTTGCATCGAACTATTGTGTTCATTGAAGTGTCGGGCAATCTTTTAAAAATGTTATTATAAACGGTAAAATACAATGAACTTTATGGGCTTCCCTCGATAAGCACTGGAAATTATTTGGCATACGTTCGGATTGAAAATTAATTAGATGGAGGGTTGGGCGGACAGAAATGGAGATTGGGACAGATATATGGGGAGAGGGAGATAGCAACGCCGGCAAAAAGAAGAATAAGAAATTAGAATGTTAATAGGGACTAGTAGTCTAATTACAAAGCCAAATAGAGAAAATACTGAGTTGTTTTCACTGTGCAGCAATGGCTTTTAATGGTAGAATATCCGAATAGCGAGCGATTTTATTTCTATTGTTCAACGAATAGCGAGCGGTAAGGGGCAGGGTTAGCGAACGTATTACACAAGCTCGCTATTCCCATGCGTAGGGCCTTTTAATTGAAAATACTACGCACCACCACCAAACGTCAAGAGATTAAGGGTGAGTAGAAATCCAGTTCTTGTCATTGGCCTGTGAAGTCGCGGGTTATCTACTCGTAGTATTAAAGTACCATATTAGTATTGTAATTTTAATAGCATTGCAGCTTTTTTTTTTTTACCAAGCTAATATGCCTAACATTAATTTTGTAGTATCTAATATATTATAATTAAAAAAAAAATCATTCTTACTACGAAATCAATATGGAAATTATATACATCATCGCTATAATATGAATAGCAACACGGATAATGATTTTCTCTCTGGTTGTCTGTCTGTTTGTTCGTTTGTGTGTCTTCATATCCGTCCTTCCGTCCACCGATGTCTTTTTATTGATATAAACTCCATTTTTATTCATTGCCAGGATATTATAACTACTATCCTTGCGAGATCAAATGTTGCTGAGTACACCACTCGACATGACCTAGTGTGATCACACACCAGAGCCGCACACACATCATTATAAGGGTATTCCCAGACATTTGACGACTATTTTTACTCGGTAAGTGCAGCGTGCGGCATCGTATTTTTAACTGCCTCTAATTTTTGTAAACAGTTTATATGTGAAAGCTTCCGTGTCGATATCGCCACACAAATACACGCAAACTAAAAAAATATACCGGTAACAAACAACATTATGTACGTGGTGAACAAAACAACAACAGGAATAGCAACAACAACAACATCAACAACATGTGACGTCGTCATAAAGTCTGCCCAGACTCTGGTTTTCAGAGGGGGGGGGGTGAAAGGAGCGAGGGAGGGAAATAATCAGCCTTTAATATTTATATGCCTTTGATTTTATGGTTTTTTGTTTGTTTGTTTTTTTTTTTGTTGTTTAAAAACGTTTTTGTAGTGAAAGCAAATAATAATAGTGTATAGTTTCCTGAAAGGTTAAAATACAATACGTCTGTGTTTAGGAGGCGCACGGTATCTCATGATTTCTCCCGGTCTTACTAAACACCTTTCATCACCACTGTGATATAGAGCTACTGAAACAGCTTTGACTTCAGTAGGATGGAAAAGTATAAACAATCATTTCTGTAACATTAAAACGGCTTATGTAGTGTCCTGGCAAAGTCTAACTGCATCTTCTTTAGCACAGATGCCATGCTTGGCGCGCATCAAATGTAGTTTTGCAGGTGTTAACAGATTTGAATTCCTCGTCATCAGCATTGTCGTCATTATCGTTGGCAGAGACATCATCCACCACAATTTTTAGTCGTTATCAAAACTTTTAAGCTGAACAAATCCTCAGTGCCTACTAAGGCCTACGCAAGTGGCCAGCAGCGCCAATCCATCAGTCCGCATACCATCCACCTATCCTTTTACACTCATCCAGTCGGCCATTCAACCAACTCAGCCAGCCAACTAACCAACCAACCAACCAACCAACCAACCAACCAACCAACCAACCAACCAACCAACCAACCAACCAACCAACCAACCAACCAACCAACCAACCAACCAACCAACCAACCAACCAACCAACCAACCAACCAACTCAGCCAGCCAACCAACCAACCAACCAACCAATCAACCAACCAACCAACCAATAGAAAATTCACCAACAAAAACCAACCAGCCGTCAAATTTTTAGGTATATTTTGGCAATTAAAACATTGATAACAAACTAAAAATGAAAATATCACCATCTCTCAACAAAGGGGAAAAAACGACGAAGCAGACCAAACATCCACGCAAGGACAACAAACAACAGTAGGGAACTTTGAAGACATCAAATGTCAACAGCGAACCAGCCGACGGTAGTTTTCTCTACATGATAACTGGCGATAAATACACTTGTAAATTATGACCAATATATTACAGAATTATTCTCGCAACTATCGCGAGCATTAAAAATTTGTTTTTTTAGTAGGCAGCACCAGTCAAGGGAGCTTCTGTAATTCAAAGTAAATTAAAAAAATATATATAAATAAATTTCATAACCGAAAAAATAAGATACACACAAAACTTCTAGTCTAGAGTATTAGCCGAAAGCGCGCATATTCAAAACAGTATCAGAGATTATAGTTACCAGTAATACACTACATCCACTGAAATACATGTAATCATTACAGTCATTGTTACATTGTTTAGTACTGTTTTCATCATTTCAAGATGGCAAATTTTTTTCCAACTTCATAACATCATGAAGTTCGCCGAATTGAACCACCAGTGTTAAGTAGGAACTATGCCTCTATTATGTTACCAAATCTACAATAATAATCAGTCTTGGCAGGTTATAAGTCAGTCGACACAGGCCAAATGGATATAAAACCTGGGTAACCAGAAAGTTAAAAATAAATAATTTTGGCTTAGAGGATGTCCGAATTCTGACATATCACAATGGAAGCAGTTTGTGATGTGCCTGTTGGGCTGATGGAAATTTATTTTCCTTGACGGTGAGAGTTAATCGAAAGATCGACCTTACACTGGTGGATTCTAAAAGTAAACTATCTGCTGAAACTGGAATTAAACTCCCTGCATGGTGAGAAAATTCAGTGGTTTTGATAAAACTCCAAATCTGATTATACTGAAATACAGTCGTTTCTTGTAACCAATAGAACACTTTGAAAACAGTCTATTTGGCAAATGACAACATCTGACATGATTTCGTGGTCTCCAATTCCGCAAAGTTAGCCAAATTTTCTGGTGTTTAGCTACAATAATTTTCGGGTATATCAATCATTTTTTTCCCCCACACGTATTATATTAAGGAATTTGACCCCCCCCTTCTCCCCACCTCCTTTTTTTGGGTAATGTTTTGAAAGTACAGTCTTTTTTTTTTTTTTTACACTTCCATTACAAATACTGGTTGAAAAGCACTACTTGAAACAAGTACCAGAGGTACCTGAAATTTGTATTCCAAAATCACACTCAAAATATGAAGTTCGTCTTGTGAGTAAATTTGCAGATTTTTCATGGGAGAGACTGAAGGCAAGAGCTAGTGTTTTCAATATTCGTCGAAAAAACAACAACAACAACAACAACATTAAAACAGAGAAATGAAGAAATTGATTTTCACTAAGAAAAAAATTGAACGTTCAGTGAGAATAATTTCAAATGTTCTTTGCAAAAGCGCTGTATAATTATTTACATATTTCTTTTGATTTCGTATCCCGAAAAGCGCTAAACCGTGGGCTCCACTTTGAGGAATAGGAGACCGCTGCATGATATGATATGCCTAACATTTGTAGTATCTAATACAGTAAAAATTTCAATTTAGTAGTAATACAAGTTCATCTAACAATGAAGTCAAAACAGAAATATATCAGTATAAATATAAATAGCAATAATATGAGCAGTTTTTCTTTCTTTATTAAAATTATTGCTAAGGATTTTGCAGTGGGAAAAAAGTCTGTACACTGTTGAAGTTTGCCAGAGCGAGTGGCTTTCATGTAGGCAAGATGATGCCGACAATGAGGATGATAATGACGGCGATGATGATGATGATGATTATGATGATGATGATGATGAAGATGGTGATGATGCCTTAGGGGTTTAAAACTAGCAATGAATAGAATACAGTTGCTTATTTCACTCTCAGTCAGTGACGGTTGTTGTAGATGACGGATGCTGCAATGATGATAATATTATAACGACGACAATGATGACAACGATGACATTCATGATGATGGCACTTGCTTATTAATCTCGCAGCATTTTTCCTCCCACCACTTCTTCTTCTTCCATCACTCTTGTCTCATCCTGAGTTCAGGAGGAAAATGAGGGGGATAAGTACTATGGTATCGATGAGACTATGGATGACATCAATTTTACTGTCATCGGTGATAACTATGAATTCATAATGATAACATACAAAGGTGGCAAAATGAATTGCAGTGAGACATTCTGACAAGTTAGATAATTCTGCCGCGTTACATATGTGTCACATAATAGCGAATTTAAGTATGTACAGCTGATTCAGTTTGTATCTTTGAACATATTATGACACACCTTTTTTTTTGTTGTTGTTTGTCTTAAAAAGAGCAATGAATAAAACTATATCACATTGTGAGTATGCAAACATAATTACTGGTGATTGAAAGATAACATCTGTCAATATCCATATTATAATAATGACCAAAATTAGTATTAGTGATCGTATTAAAATGGCAATAGTAACAATGATTATCTATAACATTAAATAAAATAATAGCATTGATAAAAACAATGATAATGATAATATTAATGATGATAACAATATAAATTAAATGTGTTTAATTACAGCTGAAAAGTTCAAGTTTTGCAGCCAGAGGCTCTAGAGCTCGCCACTTGCTGTTGGTGGCTTTTCACTCACACATGCTAACGCTTTTTCATTGTGATTAAATATGTCATGGACATTTATAGAAATATTGCTATTAAGTCTTTTTTTTTTATTCACATGATATTAAGTGGAAGTGGTTGTTGTGGTGGGTAGTGTTGTACTAGAAGTGTGTGGATGGAGGTTTTGTGGTGGTGGTGTTGAAAGTGGTGATGGCGGCTGTGGTAGTGGTGGTAGTGATACTGGTGGTAGTAGTAGTGGCTATGATTGTGTTGGTGATAATGATGGTTGTGGTAGTGCTGATTGTGGTGATGGTGATAGTGGTAGTGCCAGTAGTGCTAGGATTGTTGATGGTGAGTTGGTGGTGGAAATCAGGTTAGCAAAAATTGACTCTATGGACCATAAATGACGAGAGTCCCAGTGGACTACCACACTGACTACGTCACTGTCGGTACACCGTGAAACTAAGGGTCATTTTCTTTGAGCTAATCATATTTACAACTACATGGATGTTTATGGAACGAGTTTTAAAACTCAGTCACTCTACATGCATAAACTTTTCAAAGTTTCGTCGCAAAATAAAGCGATATAAATATTGACAATAGGCCTATTCCAGAGTTTAATGTATTCTTAGCCATTAAATGTTGCAGTTGAACTTGTAATGTGAAATTTAAGGCGGTCATTTTTACCAAGGATACGGTAAAACTGTGATGTTCACAGGAAGGCCAAAATATTAACATGGTTGGTTTGAAATCTACGCCCGTAAAGCGGTTGATGTCAATAAGTGTGATAGGATTACACATTCAGGGAGTGGTGGTTGCCAAACGGATTATCCAAAACTCAGCCGAGACCAGAAAAAAAAAATTGACCCCTATGCAAAAACAATCACAGTGTGCGCCAATATTGTCTTCACTTTTTTTCACCACAGTGTTTAAAAGTGACGCTAGTCCGAGGACAAGGCTGTGTAACTATGATCCTTCTCAACTGTGCACATGGACAAAGAGTAAGAATGATGGTAAAAAAAATGTCTTAATTACAGAGAACTAGACCTATTTGTGCCTCTCTGAGCACATAGTATGTCTGTGCTTGATTTTTGAATAACAACGAATATACTGAACATGTTAATAAAAAGAAAATTAAAAAAAACTGGCAAAAAGGGCTTTTTCTTTACCTTGCCACACAAAATACTGCTAGCATCAGATTCCCTTATATCATTTTATAATGTCACACTCAACTCCCAACGATTCCCACGGAAGCATCTCTTAGTGGGCCCGTATCCACATAACTGACCACTGATATAACGGATAAAGATCTTGGTTTACGAAAGTTCTCATTCCTCGACTATTGTGGCATTACATATGACTTTTAGAATTTATACTTCCCTGGAGACCTTTTTACTTACTTTCAATCCTTCGGTCAAATTCGGCGTATTCTGTTGCTAAACAGCTGCCTGGCAGTCAACTGATTTTGTCCCACCTCCGCCATTTTTCCAATTTCAAACCGACCGTGCGCTCGTTAATCATTCAGGTTCTTCTTTGGAAACAAATGCAAAAGTCTACTGTTTTTTTGCGTCTTTTTTAGAGAGCATTTTGGTTCCAATCACCGAGTCACCCAGGTATTTCAATCTCTTTGTCACTTCACACCTTCCATCTCAGACGCCTATAGAAATGTTAATATCTTCTTAAGACAAAGATTCTGCGCATGCGCTTTTCCAACATAAAAGGCATTCTAATTGCTTAGCCGGACAGAATCTTGTTCTTCTTTCTTTGACAATGTTTCCCAACATAAAAGCCATCGTGCCGCCATTAACCTTGCTTTCATCAGATGGTTATTTCTGTCCTCAGAGTTCTGTGTACTTATCCCCCTTGATGGTTTTCACGTTTCTTACTTCCCCCTTCAGCGTTTTGTTATAGACAATGCTAAGCTGGGAAGAAAAGCATTGTGAAATTACCAAAACAAAATCCACTACTGTTGTCAGCTGGCTAGTTACAGGAATAACAAGTAAGCCCGCAGTTCCTCTGGTTTTTAACTAAAAAAGGAATAACCAAGCTTGTCGTTCTTTCAGATATTCGGGTGATGTTTTGATATTTTTTTTCGCCCCCTTTGAAGCCACGAGAGCGAATTATCCTTGATTGTTTGAGTTACGAGCTAAATAAACACGGCGTTCTGTCTGGTGCGCAGCGGTGCACATTTCAGTAATGGACTGAACATGGGGAACTTTAAGCTGACTGAGTTGACTGATGGAATCTCTAGCATGCTCAGACAACTGGAAGGATTTTGAGATTGTCCCGATCAAAGAGCGACTAATTTAATCATTACCCACTTCACAGACAATAGCACTGCTAATGAAGATTATTCATCGTCTATTGGCTGAGTTGCATTGATCTCCGATGAAAAATGCTCCCAAGGCATGATGGTACCAGGGCACAAACAAGCGCTTATCATTACTCTTAGAGTGCAATCCAAATATTTCGTCCAAATTTTTGGAGTTACAAAAACATTGTACATTCAATGATTATTTCCCCAACCGTTGTTTAAACTGATGAAATTGAGTTAGTGAAATGTAGTGCTCACAATGATCTATCCATAATTATTGGCAAACAACTCGTCATCATTATTGTTGTTGGCGTCACGACCCAGCGATTTGTTTGAGGTATAGATAGACATGTTCTTTCAATTACGCTAATTAATTTCTTGCCATAGCTTTTTTTTTTATCAGACTTTGTTATCTCGGGACTGATGCAATCTAACGTAACACATCCGTGGTCAAACCTTAGCGAGCTCAGAGTGACCCTGGGAATTCTCCTCAACTTCCTCATGATATTGAGTACGTCCTTGTTATCTCGATTACTGTCATATTCAATTTATCACAGTCAGAGCAAGTGGCATAGACCACTTTTAATAACAAAATGACATGGCAGGTCAGCAATGACTAGGGATTAATCAAAACAAGTGACATGGCATCTGATTAAGAGGACAATGCTAGAACAAAACTTCCACACTCCAAATGAACTGCCTCATGATTACTCAAAGGGTAAGTGAAGTTATGAATTATAATACACAAAGCATGCAGCAACAATAGCAGTAACAAACCGAAATAACAATAACGGTATAACCTGCCTACTTCTGTTCTAAATATAAAAATAAAAAGAAAACCCTCGCAATTTGAAATCCCGTGTGGCTTTTAACATTCTGTATATAAAGATCTCTAACCAGATAATTAACACAGATCCTGCAACGTCAGCGAGCCAAAAGGACAATATTATTAATGAAATATCCCTTGACACTCTGCATAACACTTGGCATTATCCAAATCTACCGTCAGCTCAACATAAAAAGTACAAAAACTAAAAAGTAAATAAAAAAAAAAAAATCCCAGATGAACTGGAATATATAAAATACACAACAGAAAAAAAAATAAAAAAATTCAAGGAACAGAGCCAACAGCTCTGGGCCGAGACCCCCGAGAAAGAAAGAAACTTGAATGAAAATGGCAGAATTAAATTTGGTTTCAAGGCTAGCATTGTTCTCATGATTGGATTTCTACTCAAAAGTGGCGATTGCTTGACGTATGCCTAGTGATTGTGTTGATTGTTCTAAAGACAACAGCACAAATATCACTTGGACAAAATAATGGGACACAGATATGAGCCATAGCACAACACAGGACGTATCTGGTGTAATGACAGAGGCTTCAGCAGTGTGATACAGTCTGGAAGAACAGGGACTAAACTTTACACACTTCTAGATTTCGATCGTACAACTCCATCAAATCTATAGCCATGACAAGATACGTTCAAGGACATGGCGTGATCGTGCTCATTATTGCATACCCATTTTGACCGTGAGAAATATATCGCCAGGTCTGAGTGACCCTATTAATTTACCCCCCCCCCCACCCGCCAGGATGCCAAGGACAGCTTTTAATCAAATTATGGAACTGAAAGAGAGTGGGACGACTTTTGACTTATTTATACTGAGGTGGCTCGTTCTGATAATTGACCCAGTTCTCAGTAACCAATCAAGCGTGTGAAGCGTTGCAATCTATTTGGGTGACCGCTTGGGTTACCCGTAGTAATGGAGGCCATAATTTCATTTTATCTTCTTTTTCTGCTTCTTTCCATCTTTATTATTATTATTATTAGCACTTTTAATCCTCTAAACGTTTATCCTTCTCTGTATTGTAGCTTTAATTATGTTTCCTTATTTTTTTTTCGTATTTTGTTCGTCTATCTCTTACAGCGGGGTTAAAAAATTGTCGCAAGTTAGCAGAAAACAAAGGTATTATAGAAGGGCATCGAGCAGGGACTTTCAACTTCTTTTCTAATAATCAGAGATTACTAATTCCATCTTTCGACCTTTCGTATGTACTAAGGAACCAGCTCTTCTTACATATTACAGTCTATTTTCATTCTTCCTCAAAACATCGCATTCTTCTCTTTTCTCTATGTCCTCTGTCATTTCTGTGACTACATTCTCGCATTCACAAACACTGAAAACTTTCAGCCAGTCTACTGCTTTGATTGGTTAAGTGTTTAATTCATCTGTCATTTTAGCCCAGTTTTCTCACCCTTTCTCTCTCTCTCCCACCACCGGCTCACAATATACCCAACGCATTACATAAAATTATCCAGACATCCAGTATTTATTTGAAGCGATTCTGCTAGATCCGACTTTATTGAACTTCTGTCTGGAGACAAATTCATCTTTTGTCTACAGACAAGCTCATCTTCTCGCTGCAGCTACTGTATTTATCCTCTCTGCATAGACAAATTCATTTCCTCTCTGGAGACAAACACATTTTTCTAAGTACAAAATTCATTTTCTCTGGGTAGCCTAAATTAATTTCCACTCTGGAGACACATTCATTTTTTCTCTCCGAGTACAAATACATGTTCTCTCTGTAAATGTGATTATTATTAGTCTGTCAATACAAATACATGCAATTCTCTTTACAAATAACACTAATTCCTTATTTTCTTTCTGTTTATTCTCCCCCCAAATGATATTCCCCGAAGATGGTTTAAACTTGCGCACAACTACCGGTCTGTCCTTAACTGTGTTACAATAACAACAGAGAAATGATATCATCAGCAGCATCGCCGACATAATTACATTGTTATCGGAGAACAATTTGGCACTACGGTTAAGAGGATACTTCGGTACATTCTTACAAAATTCATAGCTTTCAGGCAAAACACAAAATCTCCAAATCCCTTGATTTTTTCCTAAAATACACTGTTGATTTAAGTATTTGTCATTATTTCAGTATGTTACGAAAAGAACCTAAGTAATTGTTTGAATACTTTTCATCTGTAACATCTGAGCTCAGACACGAAAATGAGATAGAGCAAAACTATAAAAAAAAACAACAAAATTAAAAACAACTCGAAAGATGAAAATACAAACAAAAGAAAGAAACAAAAAGACCTTCCTTGGACGGACATAAAACTTTGATATTACAAACCTGAGTCCTGGTCTGCTATCTAAATGTTTCAAAACAAAGCTAAGAACAGTTCTCCTCCTCACCACACTGTTCTAAAACCTGACTATATTGACCAGAGACACGGAACAGTAAAAAGCGTAAAGAGATTTGACTAAAAACTAAGTCAATAGAACCGATCAATACATCTTTGTCTCGGAGATTTTTTAACTTGGTTGGCTTTTGTACAAGTGCTGGACAAAGAGGATGATGGAGTAGCCGGTGATGGGAGACTTTGGCAAAGTAAAAACAACCACTACAACAACAACAACAACAACAACAACAACAACAAAAACGCCTTTAAGTTAAGAATTTTTTTCAAAATTGGGGCTTAGCCATGCAATCAAAGCAGTAGGATGCTATCTGGTGATCAAGATGCGAGCTTACATTCAGATGTAACAGTTTAAAATGTTTGAGCGATTGGACCAGTTCGTATTAGGCATAAAATATGTGTGTTTTCAAATAATATTATTCTTTTGTGTCTACCGCCTCCTGGCCCTGCTGATGGCACATACTATATTCATTGACCCAGAGAAGCATCTTTTCACACCCTTACAACGTTTTACAACACATACATATTCACACCAGTTATCGAGAAAGAACTACCTCAGAATCTTTGTAAATATCAGAAAAATCTAAAAAAAAAAAAAAAAAGGAAATGCTTTTAGAATAATGCCCGTACCTCAATCGGCAAAATACCCTTTTGTATTTTCTAACAAACCTACCTAGACACAGAAAACCTTTGTTTTAGAACCGGGCTACACGGAAATACCATTTCAGCAGCTCTCCAAAAGAAAAAAAAAATTAAAATTTTATCACAGTCAGACAGAAATTAGATCTAGATCAAGTAAAAACTGGGAAACAAAGAAAAAAAAATCGATGTTAAGAATTTAAAGAGATTACAAAAGGAAAAAAAATAATTTCCCAGCATGTTTTATCTGGTTGATACCGCATGTGCTAGTCGGCGGTTTAACCTTGAGGAATTAGACAATAGTTGGAAAATTTAATGTAGTTCAACTCTGTCTCTCTTTCTATTTCTTTCTCTCTCTCTCTCTCCCAATCCCAATCCGGCAGTGTTTGGAAATAGAACAGAATCAGTAATCGATCACGATGAAAACTTGATTACTCAGAACGAAAAAATGCCGACAAAAATTGATTTTTCTTCAAGTGTGTACAGCAGAAAGTTCTATTGAGTTGGGTTAATCGTTCCCCTTTTCACTCCCGGTTACTTTCTATCCGGCTTTTCAAATGTTGCTCCCTCCTTTCGGGTTGATTCAAAAAAAAAAAAAAAAGGCCGCAGTTGATTTAAGCGGTTCCCAGCACGACCAGAACTCAGTCACGATGCTCAATCGATCACGCCGCTCGATCACTTTAACTGGATCTGACTGTTGATTGTTTGAGGAGTGAAATCCTTCAGCGGGATGAAGCGTGCCAGCGAGCGGTATGTTGAGTGAGGTCCGCTGAACAGGTCAACAGGCACCAATATATTACTGACATTCCGAATACCATTCTGACTCTGTTTCTTAAGCCTCTGTCCTGTTTCACTCTCGCTTTCCTACTCTTTCTTTACTTAATTCACACCCCCCTCCCCCCCCCCCCTTTCTCTCCTTCGTTCTTTCTTTTTTTGTCCCTTCTATAGAAAGTTTCTAGTTCCCTGTTACTTTTTGTTGAAGTTCGTTCTTCTCAACACCCCTTTCTTTGATAAGCCGTACTTTTTCCACCCCTCTGCAGTTCTTCCGTTATGTCTGCTAATACAATTTCTCGTAAAAAAAACATCTCTGACAGTAGCTGAAACATTCCTGATCAAAGAATGGAATGTTATGACACAGTGTCCACCAAACGTAAATCTTATATATATATATATATATATATCGCGTAGGGATTTGGATCTGTCGTGCTTTAGTATCTCTAGGTGATTAAAGCTCATAACAACTGTGGCAACGTCTTTATGCTTGAAAATCGAACCGAATCAATCAATCAATCAATCAATCGTTAGTAAATAAAATATATAAGAAAGTGATAGCTAACACCTTTGATATTCCAATGATTCTTTATAACACACCCCTCCCCCCCCCCCCCCCCCGAAACAACAACAACAAAATACCAAAAATGAATAAATAAATTAATGTGATGGGAACACAGGACGGAAAATGAACTTTAAATATGTGTTTGAGGATTTGAATAGATTTTTTCATCTTATCTTTAAAAGTAATGAACAAAATAAGGAGTAAAATTCCCCTCTCATAGGAAAGTGTCTGACTGAAACTAACCGTCCTCCTTTCTCACGTACAAATAAATATATTGTTCTGAGGTATTGTGTCTCAAATATTGTTCTGCAATTTGCAACTGCGATCTAACCCGGAGGCAAACGCAATCTTTAATTACTCTATATCCTGTCTCTAACGCGAACCCCAAACTTTAGCATTGACCCCGTTTTGATCCATCTGTATTTGCTATCAATCCCGGTCAGATGCAGGGAAAGAAATGCTCCACCACTCCCGTACCTGCACGGCATATTCAATCACTCTGTTTATAATTTAGTTCGTATTTGAATAATGCATCTGAGTTGTAATAGCCGCACAATGCAAGTCGCACACGACAATAGATCATGCTTAAAGCCCCGAGAGAGAAAGACCAGGAACTCATTAGTTTATTTAAACTAAAGATTATTAGAAACATTTAGAAATTATGGAGAATGATGTCAGTAACAGAGAGTAATAGCTAACCACGGGTCACAATGTACCATGTGTCTACCAAACTGTCCACTGGATTAGTGAAAACAGCATACGGAGTCTTAAAATCTTTTGAAGATCGCAGATAAAACGTTTTTACCAATCCTTGTGCCAGATTTCTAGTGTGTATGCGTTATGGACATTAGTTTACTAAACGGATATGTGGCATTTAATATTCTTCAAGCGTTCAACACACTGATGTTAATAGATAGACATCCTCACACACATTAGGCCATTGTGTTCCTTATCATAGCACGTAGTTATTTTTTTCTCCTAAAATTGTGCAGAGCTTTGGGTCTTGCGCATATCATCATCTGTTAAATAAAATATATCCATTCGAAGTCCTAGTACACCTATCCCATCTTACATTCCCCACTCCCTTTGTTTTTAGTTCTTGGGCGAAAACATGAAGGTGGAGTAGGGAGGGAGGCTAAAAAAAAAAAAAAGGAACGGCCGGGTAACCATGTCACCATGACCATTGGCCAAATTTTTTTTTTTGTGTTAGAAACTACATTGGCACTTATTCTTCTTGTTATATTTTCGTGTTAAAGGTTTCAATAGGAAGATTGGTGGGTTAGTTGCACGCAGCCAGAGTATGTAATGTTGTCATCAAAACTAGAATCAACAATTTGTGTTATTCTGAATGAGCAAAATACATAACTTTATTAAACATTGGATAAACAGCTACCGGCAAGCTCTAGCAGTCTTCAACAAGTAACATGAAAGTGGTGATACGAAAATACGTTTCCCTTACAGTTATGGCACGCACAATCTCAGCTTAAATAGAATTAAATAATGATAAATATTATTACTATAATTGTCATGTCATGAAACTGCCACGCTGTCCAAAGAAAACACATACTGACTGTCCAGGTCAGGGATCACAAATTCAAATGTATATTCAAGACCGCCCATTAGTCTATACCTGTGACTCAACTGACCGTCCACGAAAGAGATCACACACTGGTGGTCCAGCAGGTTAAAAATCACATATTGGCCGTGCACACACTGACCGCCATCCATGAAATAGATCCATCCACTAGATCGCATGATCATAATGTTGGCCGTCCAAGTGAATTGACTGCAATTTGGCAGTCCAGGTGACTACATCGAAGTACTCTACTGGCTCAATGTTGACTGAAATAATTTTGAATGATAACTGCAGAAAACGACCATACTTTCCATGACACATACATATCGATTCCACGGAAATAATATCTGTATTCTCGATGCTTGTAAGAACAAAACAACTGGAAATGACAGCTTGAAAAAAAAAATCATATTCATTTGGTCATCGTTCAGTGTCAATTTACACGGGAACACATTAAGTTTTCACAGGATAGCCTAGAAATGAGCATTTTCTGAAGTTCATAAAGACATGATTGGCAGATTGTCGTTTTAAGTGGATTCAGTACGTAGTAAAATGGCAGTTTGTATGATTTTCTACCAGTTCGTAACTATATGTAGTTTCAAATTTATAACTGGTGTTAAATCTCTCTGACTTTTGTCATTCATGTTGTATTATGCACTATTCAGATCTCTTGACAGATAGTAAAAAGTGAAGTGTTAGGCCAAAAATATTCGTCTTTTACTTGGTATTATTTAATTTAAAAAATGAAAAAAAAATTACAACAATAGCAAAAAACAACAACAACAACAACAACATAAAAAAAACAACAGCTTTGACTTATGGAAATAATCACAGATCTCTGGGGAACTTGCTATAAAAGTAGGCCCATCAATAATGTAGCCAAACGATACATGAATAAATAAATTATGTCTCCAACACAGTCATGCAAACCATTATGAACTCTGAATACGACGTCATCATGTTCAGATCCATGCCACGCCAAAGCCCACAATTTCGAGCAAATTTTCAAAATAACTGCATTGTTCCTTTACATAAGGACTTGGTGAATCAATCGAAAGTATGAGATTCGTTGATTTGGCTGTTTTTAAAATAACAGCGCATTAAACGTGTCCCTTAACATGAGATAAAGTAATAAACGAATTTCCTTTACACAAACTTTTTCTTTTTCATTTTCATGAGTTTCTGGCAATTCATAAATATAAAACAAAACAAACTTAAACAAGCCCAAAAGCTGTGGAGAAAATAAAGTTTACCAGCTGACAAATGTGGGTGGATGTGACAAAACCGAGCTAAACTTGAACTTTTGATACCTCTTTTAAAAAATCAAAATAAAATAGTTCCAAGACGATTTCAAGCAAAACATATTAACAGAATACAGAAAAATGGCTAATCTTTCATATTACAAGCAAATCTGAATTTCCATAGAACATTCTCTCCCCCCCCCCCTCCCCCCCCCCCCCCCCGCCTTTGGAGGGGTTTTCTCAGGAATTTGGTCTTCCCCCTCAAGCCCAATGTCGCCAGATCCACACACAAATCTAGAAAAGAATATTTTAAAAAATTGAACAGAATTGTCGACCTTTCTAGACAATCTCTTAAGTCACAAGTAAACAAGTCAAGAGGAAACTGCCGTAGACATAGATCTACGTCTTTTCTTTTTTGTTTTGTCTTTTCAGTGTAAATTGCAATCCTGTTATAGTTTATGTTTAATTTCACCACAAACAATCTTTGAAAGTGAGCTGTATTAACGCATGCCGGCAGATCAAAGCCACTGATAACAAACCTGTATTTTCCCCCTACAAAACAGTGGATTCTCCGATATTTAGGGTCATTTTGACAGTAAATAAACAATTAAGTAAATGAATTTATTTTCAAACATAAGCAAAATGTCCAGCATCGACTATGTACACGATTTGGATTTCGACTTCGAAAGCAGGGACGCATGAAAGTTAAGAAAAAAACAATACAACCACAAATAACCGCAGTGATTCATTAGAAAATTTTCGTTTTAAAATGTGGAAGATCTCAATAAGCTTCTCGAGCGGACATACAGCTTTAGATCGGTAACAAAGCTTTCCTGATACAGATATAGTAATCGCCAACCTGGGAATAATGAAGTCTTAACCACAAATATAAAAGGAAAAGAAATAAAGTAGAAACAAACCAAAGTCAAGACCCGCCAGGTATCTTAATGGCAAAAAAAACAAAACAATAACAACAAACTTTAAAGTCTATTTTTGATTGACGTGTAACCTACAAATTGGATTCATTAAGAAATTTAAGAAATTGTACATGTTTTAGTCAAAGAAAAATACAAGGCTAAGACTACGAGTGTGTCAGTGCATCTGTATCTGGAGCTGTAACAACTGACCGCTAACGCCAGAAACAGTGTAATAATAGTTGGGACAAAAATAAAAACTGACATACTGACAGGCGGACGGAGAGACAGACAAACAGATAGATATGCGGTTAGACGTTCCCAGGTTTGTAATTTCGCACTTGGCTTGGGTCAAAAAATAACGGGCACAGCTAAAGAGATTATGAAAAGCAGAAAATAACTGAAAATGGAACAGCGAAATACGTGCGTGAGCCGGCCCGTAGGGGAAATGGCCGGTGGTTGCAGAACATTTATAATTTAAGTTAATGACCAGGCTGTTGCACGGGTATTGCCACCAATCTCTTCTCTCTCGCTCGCAAACACACACTCTTCCACATTCCCTCTGTCCTATTTTTCACATACATACATAGAGACAGAGCTAGACATTCAAGTTTTATGCTTCCATTTTCGTTCTACCACTGATGTAAGTGCTACTGTATTTCCCCAAATATACCGAATCTGGAAAGACTTTTTCTTAAATTCCTCGTTATACTGAACTGAAATACGAAATGAAAACCAATCTTTGACCACCCCCACACCCCGCCTCCCATCTTCCTACTTCCATGTTATTTTAAAGATCTTATCAGTGTCCGTCTGTACCTTTTGGGTTTCTGAAATCCGCACACATGGAGATGGAAAGGAAACTGAGATCGCAGAAGCACACACTAAACATCACATTAAAATCTAAGTTAACAAACACGAACTATATAAATAAATAATTCACGAAGAGCAAAAAAAAAATAAAAAAATCCAATAACTGAAATCAAAACAAATTAAAAATAAGTATAGAAATGTGGAATGAAACAAAGATACTGGGCTAATTGTGGTACAACATTTTAGAAGAAAAAAGAAAAAAAAAAAGAAAAAAATTTAGAGTTAAGCGAAAATAGTTTGTTATGCAGACTGCAATAACATTCTTGTACTATCTTGTTGTTCCATGGTGTTATTCTTAAAAAAACAAACTCGTCTCTGCTTCCTCCATGGGAACGAAAAGTATACCCGGTGTACCTGCTCTACTATGGACACTGATTCTGGAGATAGGGGCAACATTTGGTTAAGTGACAAATGATCTGCCGGCACAAAAACTTATAATAGCTTTAGTTCATAACACATTTAATTTTCAAGTTTTCTGATAATATACTGATTTATGCTGGCGTGTTCCCAGCTGACCAACCACTGACACTTTTATCAATTGCATTCAAGTGTTTCCGCAGTTGCGTTTTTTTTTTTCTTAATAACGTGATATTCACAGAGCATGGATGGCGTCAGTTTTGTTCTCGCAATGCCAATGACAAATTACATTATGTGCATGAGGAAGAAAAAAATGTCATGAGTATTGAGAATAGAACATGATCATTATGACATGGCATGATATGGAAAATTCTCAGATGGCATGGTTTTTGTTTACAATGTCAATATTTAAAACAACGTCACAACTTCTGTGTTGCTTCTAGTCATGATCAATGAAAAAGAAAATGCAAACAACACCATCATAAACAATAATATTATAGTTGATCTATCTAATAATTATATGTATGAAAGAACTAATATCACCAAGCATATCACGTGTTCTGCCGCAAAGTCTAGTACTGTTTTCAGCTGGTATCAAACATGCATGGTTAGGCGCTGAAGCGTTTCGAGAAGAAACGAGATCAGTTGGTTAAAATACCACTGGTGTTTAGTCATTGGATCAATTGTCAATATGAAATAAACTAAAATAAAAAAGGGGGATTTGAGGGATGTTAACAACAGGTGAGTGTGAGAGAAACATAACGAACAGGTATCAGCGCTGGTTAGAGTTTAGACTCCGTGTGCTTGCTTAGATCCATTGGCGGATCCATTGCCGAGGGCGACTACCGTCTGCCCCTGGCTGTTGTACCGGACAATAGTGTCCGTAGGAGGGCGCAGGCTGTCTCGATGCGAGGCCACTGGCCCATACTGCTCCACATAGCTCTCTGAACGCATGCGTGTGTTAATCCCACGGCAACGAAAAAGGAGAATTTCCTTGAACGGAGTCCGGAACTCTCGGTTGAAGCGTGCATAAATGACTGGATTCAGGAACGAATTGGCATAACCCAGCCAGTTGAGGATGCTTCCAAGAGCGACCGGGACGTAGCACTCCGTGCAGAAAGTCCGTACCAAGACCAGGATAAAGAAGGGGAGCCAGCATAGGGTGAAACAGCCCATAATGATCCCCAGTGTCTTTGTCGCTTTTCTGTCCTTGGTATTGGATAGTTTGTGTTGTTTGGGAAGCAATGAGCGAATAGTGAAACGTCTTTTATGTTTCTCTGGTTCGGGCTTTCTGGGCAAGTTTTCTAGAGATCCGTCGTCATCAGCGTTGCCGTTCCCGTCTCGCAGACACCCATTGGCTAGCGCGCTGCTGTCTCCCGAGTCGTGAGATGGCCGGCCAATCTGGTACTCTGCCCCTTTGTCAAAGCTTCCTATTTTTGTTTTGGCTTCAGCTTTCGCGATTCTGGAGGAGACTCTCCAGATGCGGAAATAGATACAGATCATGACAATCAGCGGCAAGTAAAAGGCACAGAGGGTTGCATAGATCTGGTAGCCAATGTCAGTGCTGATGATGCACATGTAGGGCTGGTGCTCACCCTTCCAGCCGAACACAGGCGGAATTGACACCACGGCCGATACACTCCACACAATGAGAACCATGATCCCCATCCTCTTCGGCGTACGCTTCATGGCGTACTGAAAGGGTCGCGTGATCACAAAGTATCGGTCCACACTGATGGCACACAGGTTGAGAATGGAAGACGTGCATAGAAGCACATCCGTGGTAGTCCACATATCACACAGGCCAGGGCCCAGAACCCACGAGCCGTACAACTCAAACACAGCGGCGAAAGGCATGACCAAAACACCTACAAACAAATCCGCGACTGCCAGTGACACAATCAGCAGATTTGACGGCGATTGCAACCGTTTGACAATCGCTACAGATATACAGACCAAGCTGTTGCCGATGATGGTGCAGATGATGAGAACACCCAGGATTATAGCAATGATAACTTGTTGCCATTCCTCATAGGGGATTGGAGGTTGTCCCATAGGAACTGTGCCATTATTTGTGCCATTGTTGGGCGCGTCTGTGTCGTTGTAGACGCCCGTGGTTCTATTGGTGTAGTCGGTGTTGTTGACGCCATAGCGTGGGAAGGTTTCTGTGGTGTTGATGGAGGGGCTGAAGCCAAGCGGAGGTGTCACGGCCACCGAGGCGGACCCGCTCGTCATTCTTTTCTCTCGTTGCCTCCAACTGCACGTTGAGCTATCTCATGGACGGAGATTCACAGAAACTTGAAGGTCGCCCTAGAGAGATGAGAAACAAAGAGAGTCAATGTACAAATTACTGGCAAATTTTTGTATTAAAATGCAAGTCCAGGCCACGTCTTGAGCTCGTTCACACGCGACTTTCCCAGCTACTTCGTGTTCCGAGGCCTTTTTCATTATTTGTTAAAGTAAAATAAAAAAAAAGTACAACACCAATATATTATAACTGCTATGTAGAGAATGTAGACAGTGACATTTCACACTAAGCTCCTTTTGTTCTCATATTAGTCGTAAGTCCTTTGCAACTCACTGAACTTTTTTTTTCCCCACTCACAGTTATGCTGCTAAGTTATTTGTAATGCCCGTCTCAGAATACGAAGAAAAGACAATATCATGGAATGAGACCGACATGTTTTGACAGAAAGTTTCCGTCTGGTCTTCGAGAAAACAGAAGATCGATATTAGTAGAACGCTGATATATTAGGGCAGCCACGTATTCATGGCACCCACACAACTAGTGTGGTAGCTCGCACGCTCCAATGAATTCGACTGCAATTTTCTCACGTGGGCTATTTCGGTCCTTCCTCTTCTTTCTCCCGAGCATCAAACGCTGGCATTTTCATATTTCCTAACCCAAGCCCTTTCGCTTTTCCTACAGAGTCAACGAAAACAATTTGGCAAGTGGCTACCAAAGCTGGCAAACACCAAAGCTATTATTGTTTTCTTTTTTGTTTTAAAGGGTTTGTGCCAAATCCCCGGATTTCTTGAACAGCAGAATCACGCCAAATACCCCCGCCACAGGCAGGAAGACAGTGGTGTGACGTGCTGCAACTGTTCAAAGTAAAAAAAAACAAAAAACACAACGAACGCAAACGGGTTAAGTCACGTGCGCTGGAGGATGTGCTGAATCTTGGGAAACAAGACCTCGAGACCGTATAACTGGGTGGTTTGAGTAACGTTGCGAAGAGCGAAGAGTCAGGTAGGGAAGGCAAAAGACGAAAGAGTAATTGCACCAACACGTGTATCTATTTCTAGACCTTTGCTTGTGAGTATTGAGTTACGGTTTTTGGGGAAGACGAGGAGAAAGGGGATGGGGGTACTGATCCCTCACAACCCCCAATATCACAGGTAATCGCTGAACACTGTGTTCTCAGGCACAACACCGCGTCCTTCATGATCCACTCTTCTCCCCCGACCCCCGTTTTCCTTAGTTTTCTCACCTAGCAAAACATGACGTTCTCTGCTCTCTTCATCAACCAACCGAGGTAAGGTATTTGTAAAGAAAAAAAAGGAGGGGGGGGGAGGGGGAGGGGGAGGGGAGGAGGGAAGAAAAAGATAACCTCAGAACCGTTTAGCCTTTTCGAACTTGTGGTTGTTCGTGAAGAGAAAGATAATTCCATGATTACGCATGGCTGCAAAATGGTTCGACATAGATACCATAAAAATAATAATGTGAATATCTTTTGATGTTATCCAAGTTACACAGCGGTAGACGAGAAACTACCAGCACGTGAACTACGATGCCGCCGAGTTAGGCCAAGAGATATCTGGGTCAAAACCACATTGAAACAGGGGGAAGAAATAGCTAAGCACAAATCATAATAAGTCAGGCTGGTTACTTTTGTATTGAATGATTGGAAAAACCCAGCTGTCACAAACAGATGTTCGGGTCTTTACACAGGCAGACATAATGATGAGATGGGAGAGAGAGAGACATACAGCGAGGCGGAGAGAGAGAGAGAGAGAGAGAGAGAGAGAGAGAGGAAGTGTGTCTGTATGAGAAAGATAGACAAAGGAGAGGGAGAGTGGCAGAGGAACAGAGAGAGGGAGACTGGCAGAGAGAGAGAGTCACATACACATACACAGAGAGATATAGAGATAGACAGACAGAAGTCAGACAGACAGACAGAGATAGATAGATAGATAGATAGATAGATAGATAGATAGATAGATAGATAGATAGACAGATACATAGACAGATGGATAGATAGATAGATAGATAGATAGACAGATAGATAGATAGATGGAGAAAGAGAGAGAGAGAGTCACTGCATTCCCAAGATATAGAGAAACACCGAGGGCGATATGAAATCAAATAATGACTTACTGTTGATTTGTACACATTCTCTCCTATGCTACTTGTACACACTGCGATGGCTGAGGTAAGCTGATATCCCACCTTGTAGAGAAGATAACTCGCGGTAATCCTGGGATATTTTATATCTCTTGGCCACACACAGTATTAATCCAACATATGAAGGGCCACTCACGATTCTCACAAAGATATGACTGACTGGCTAGAAATATTCTTTTTTCAACGTCTCGGAGAACGTCGATGTGCTAAAACTCACTGGCATCCAAAGAAAGGTGGACGACAAAGGTGTCTAAAAGTGAAACGTCCCTCGCCACCACCATCAGGTTTGAGCAATTCACAGAAACAAAACAGCCGTGCATTAGTGCTCACATTCTAGACAAAATGCCAGTCACGGCAAAAAGCATTAAGTTTTCAAAGCAAAACACTCAGAGATCCTATGAAGAAATGATTTAGCACTAAGTTCGCCCATTTTTCTTCTCTTTTCTTGTACAACTTCACTGACTCTGTTTTAGGTTCTTTGTGTTCTCCGTCAGCGACTCACGAACAGCCAAAGGACGTAACATAGGATGAAAACATAATCCGTGGTACAATCAATACATCCAAAGAATTGCTCGCCATCGTAAAGAGTCAAACCAGGCGTTGATTGTGGGAGCGCTTGTTACGTCTCAAGGAGAAATATCCTTCAGTGTCAGGATTCAGCTTTCTGACGTTCGCACGGTCTTCTTACTTGGTATTCACAGGCGCTAACAAAGGTGTCTTACAAACTGAGGGATCTTTAAGAAGTGATAACAACTATCTTTGATTCCTGATATTCCAGCGTGCACTAACACAATTGTTGCTGTTGCAGATGGTTGAAATTCTATCCAGCTTTGAAGATTTGAGTTTTGACCCAAATGAGCCACGTCACGCGAATGACGGGCTGCCTATCTGTCTGTCAGTGGCGCGATGACAAGACGAGTGGATTAGATCCCCCCCGTGATTGAATGGTGCAACACTTCTTGTATGGATGGGACTTGCAAGCCAGGGTGTTCCTGACAGAGCTCCAATGAAAGGCTTGATATCACACACACACGTACACCCGCTCGTCCACGAGCTGAGGGTTAGAAATGACGTCTTGCTGAGAGCTTTTCAATAGGAAGACATCTGGCCAGGAAGTGTTACAGTACTGGGCTGGGCGAACACGTAACTGAGTAGATGAATGAACAAACGCAAGACAGCACCATCAACCCACACAGGATTTAAATTGCCAGTGCATTGTTTTTCCGAAGGGACCACTTATCTGTAGCGGATTAAGATCTCACCCGTAACTGCGGATTACATTCACTTGGAGTGCACACCAGCAGGAGAATGCGGACAGGCAGCGGTCAAGCCGAAATGGCCGAAGAGCGTACTAGCCGTGAAGAGAACAAAGTCTAGGCAGTCCCAGTACTTTAATCCCCTGGTGCGGTTTAGTCAGGCAAGGGCCGACAGAAACAACCTCTCGGTCCTCGCTCCCCCACGGCCAACTTCTGAAAGAATACAGAGAGAGAACACAAGTAAACTCAAACCGGCGTGAAATCGCTTCCAGGTCACAAGGTATAAATAAGTAAATGAGTATTTAAATCTTGGCGTCTTAGTTGCCGCCAGCTCTAAGGGCTGTCGAGAGAAACCAATAAGATTACTAACTCTGAATTAGGAAAATATGGACTTGACTGTAGAGAGATTACGCAGAACAAATTTGATCTCCCCAGTAATTTCAACGTTATGTTAGCGCCTTTACTTAGACACGGAGCGAGTATCTAATATTTCATATGGCGTACAATGCAAATGAATCCTTATGGTTTATGTGATATCAGAATACAAAACAGATAAAAACCTGACTTCATTGCTATTGACTTAAGGATGAAATGCCATATAATTTATTAGATTCTCGCTGAGAAAGAAAATTTACGATTCCGCTTTGGAACATCAAAGGCAACAGTTTCGACTCTCTGAACGTCCAACATTCCTGGTGCTTATATCCTAATATAGATCTGCTTATTCTTATTGATATGCTAGTACAGTTTAAAAGTAGGGGCTAAATATAGCTGTCTTGGTCACGTACAGAAAGTAACAGCGGCCATCATCAATAACCAGCTCTATTGGAGAGTATGCTAGACGGGGCAAGATCAGCCATTCAATTGGAACCGACGACACTGAATTCAGTTATTGCTTAAAACTCCAGAACAAAAATATAAAAGGAGAAACTTTTTTGAAAAGACGCCTTTTCCCTAAGCCCATTCTCTGGATCAGGTATGGCACAAAGGCTGCATATAGATTTTTATTCATTGGTAATCTATCATGGTTCTACACGTGAAAGGACAGGTATGGCGTGAAGGGAGTGCAACTTTTGTGTACAGACAAGCTTGACTACAGTTAAGATAGATATTTGATTATACTCCCTCCATCCCACCCCAACCCAGCCATAATATGAAAAGATACGTCCAAAAAATACAATTTTAATTTCTGATGTTCCAGACTGTCATTTGGACAGACACGCCTGCAGAGACATAGCCACACAAGCGCCTACACGTTTCTGATTCAAGAAGTAAGGCCAGTGCTTCGATCTACCGGATTAAAAACCTCCAACCAGTTCCTTTCACTAATGCACGAAATTCCTACTCTCTTTGAATCTAATATACAGTGCTTGAAAAAAGGGAAACTCTTGTATGAACTTATATGGAATGGAATGCTGGACTACAGTGGGAAACAATTTGTTTACCCTAGGTCTTGCTTAAATACGAAGACCCTGAGTAGCCTGCTATTGGTCGTTTTCCACATAATATTGACCAAGAGGAGAAATAAAAAACGGAAGAGGAGAAGGAGGAAGAAGAAAGAGAATAAAAAGGCAGACAAATTAAAGTGAAGGGAAGAACGAGAGTTGTGTCTACAGTCTCTACAATAAGAATCACCAATAAAAAGAAGGAAGTGCATAAGGAATGAAAAAGAAAAAGATGAGCATTACGTAGGGAGGAGAGATAGAAAGAGGGTATGTGTAGAAGAAAAGGAAGGAAGAACAGAATGAAGACCAGAAAATTACGATAGATACAGCACTGCACATCGTTGTACATTGTTTCAGCAATGCATAACATGACAGACACAGGAATCCTCTGTTCTCCGATATGTTTAAAGATATTTTGACCCAGTAAAGTTAGCTACATCAAAATAAAATGGTGCCAAGTTATTAATAGCGTGTTAATACGTGTTGCCAGCTTTCCAGAGCAACAGACATAACATGATTACTAAACTACTTTCGCTGATTCAAGCATTCGCCTCACTGACGAAGTGATCGGTGATTTTCAAGTTTTGGTCTGATAAAACTTTGAATCTGGAACGCGCACTTGCATGTAAAAAGTTTGCATCGTCTAACTTTCATTTTTTCCCCTTTCAATTCAAACTATTGGCTACATTGTTAGAAACAAAATAATTATTTGGCTACACGGAATGCTCGAAAGCTAATCGTAGGCAATTTTAACCTTTTGAAACCGAGAGACTTGTACAGTCTTTTAAATTTCTAATGTGGATACGCTTTATCTAAATTGTTTGAAATAAGTTGTCTATTGAAATACAGATGTTGCAGCTTTGTTTGGCATTTCTCCTTGAGAGCACAATTATTGGTTATTTTCAACTGATAAAAAAAAAAAAAAAATGGAGGGCAAGTGATCCGGCCAGCTTTAAGCACTTTTATTTTGACCCTTATCAAAAGTACACCGTTTTTAAAGTGAGCTGGCTTACGCCATGGAGGATAAAAGATGTGCTCAGTATTGGGTATTAAGTGAATAAGACTTTTGAAAATGCGCAGTCGTCAAAAATATGAATAAAAATATACTCGATAGATCCATGGCGGGCTGGATATTGTGAACAATTCTCATCAAACATAAAATGATATCGAATCAATATAATGTGACTCAGTGCCACGTGGCAAAAGCAGGTAAGTACAAGCCATCGCAACTCACTGCACTCTGTCGCCAGGTTTAGGTCCGAGTAGAATGCTCCGCGTGAACCAAATGAACTGAGCACCAACGAGCGATCCGAATGAGTAGACTGCACATTCATTGTGTTCCGCTGGAGCCATGGGAAATGTTTGGTTGATTCGGCTCTGTTCGGGGGATAGATCGGGCCAGCGAGGGTCGGGGGAGAGAAGAAAATTAGGGTGAGCAAACTAATATTTAAACGACAGTATGGTCCTAGATAATATTTATAAGGCAAAAGGCTAAATTACACCCCCGTATTATGCACCAGTTATAAGAACGTTTATCCCGACTGAGTTCAATAGTCCGATCGGGAAATGTTCACCAACCAGACCCAATGCAGTTTGTCGCAATAGTGAACGCTGCCATAATTTGTTAGGGGAGCATAATCTAGTTCCAAAGTCCAAATAGAGAAAATCGTGTGTCCAGTGCTCAGTCGTACATAAAATACTACGATAAACTGTCCCTTTTTTCGAATACTTTTCAGGATCAGGGTTTTAGAGCACAGATTGTGTTTTCGGAAGACAACAAAAATTAAAAGTTTCGTTCTTTTTTATTAAGTATCAATCCTGTTGTCATTCTACGAGCCGTGTACCCAGTTACAGCAACTCTTTGGGATTAGAATGGCAGCTGACCAAAGGCAGCTGATTCCATATTTAATTATTTCATACCGCTGCTCATTTCAGGAACAACTTACTGGGCTATTTCTAGGCTTTGCTGGAACTTGGAACATTATCACCATAAGTGACAGGTCTGATTACGCTTAAGGCTTAATGTCCCACTCAGCCAAGTCTGTTCTCAGTTCTAATGTGAAATGTGAACTACGATGTCACGCGGGACCTTATGCAATGGCGAGACATTTCACTAGTTCGGGAATATAAGAAAAACCAGCGAAAAACTGTGGGGTCTCAGCAAGGCTATAGATAATGTCAAAATTTGGCAAAAGGAAAAAGTTGTATGTAGCAAAGCCTCGCGTGAGAAATAATACCCAAACGATATAACGAAAAACAAACTAAAAGAGAAGACAGAAAATGGCCGATATTTCGGCAACAGCCTTCTCTAAGGAAAAAAAAAAACAACAGAAAAAAAAATTGGGAAATTGAACAAACAGAACAATCGAACAATAAAAGATTTGAATAGGAAATGTATGGAATCTAAACAGAATATGTCCACGCGAGGCTTTGCTACATACTTTTTCTTTTAGCCAAATTTTGACACTCATTAGTTCCGGTGCGTTAAAACTGTTTTGAGTTATCTAGCGGAAAGAAAGATCTCCCGCACTTGGTCAGTATAGACACAAAACTAATTTGACTCAGGCTGCCACCAGTCGAATCGCTTCTCACATGCTGACTAAGTCCTATGATATAATCAGGCAATGAATGCTTTAACCTGCCCCACGCAGCACAGCAATGACATTTTACATTTACAGACGCCCGGTGGAAGAAACGATGAATCTTATACATTTAAGATAGTTATTGATTGCTGCATAATGGCGGTTTGAATGAACAAGATTTGCAACAATTAATCCCAACGGCGAAGCGAAAATTTTATTGGTTCGCAAAGAAATAAGTTTGGGGTTTATCTCTACTGACATGTTTCGGTTGAGTGGAGTTGGACAGTGAAATCCTTATCTTCTACCACAAAACAATTAAAGCAAATAGAATCTTTCCTTTCAGACTTTATTGGTGACACTAAAGAGTATTTGAGGACTGTAACAGAAAATTTGAATGCAGAGTTTAACCGTTTTTATTTGGTAGAAAATAGCGAGTTATTAATATAAGCCGATCAATATTATGTGGGGACGCGTTATGCAAAAATAGCCTGTCTTGTGAAAAGAAAATCAAGCGTCTCTTGCAGGACGGTCTAGGTAAGCGGTGCCCTGTGTAGAATGTTCGAGATGTTATGTTCCACTGGCCGTGGGGAAAATATAGAGGACATGCAAGTTGCACTGGCAGGCTAGGCATTGTTTTGTGAGTGAGCAGATATTTGCAGAGTGCAGAGTTGTACACTGATGTATGAAGACACATGGTTTCTATGCATTATTAATTATCAGATAGTTCGAGCCATGCATCAAAAAGTTACTCCTCCTTCGAGTTCATGAGGGACTAGAGATGGAGTGAAAGATGGAATGGAGGCCAGGGAGGTGAGGATGCCGCGAGTTCTTTGACATGGTGTAATGAACGGCATGACACACTTCCTGATGGAAAGAAAAAGAGGTGGACGGATCGAAAGTGGACAGAATGATGGCAGTTGAGATCACCCGAGCGGCTCACAGAGAGATTTACAGAAAAGTGACAGACAGACAGATAGATAGAAAGATCGGTACAGACAGACAGACAGACAGACAGATAGAGAGACAGACAGACAGACATAAGAACAGACAGACAGACAGAGACAGACATGGGCGGACAGACACAGATAGACAGACAGACAGACATAAAGACAGGCAGCCATGCAGGCAAACAGTCAAAGAGACGGACAGATAGACAGATAGACAGACAGATAGAAGGGCAGACGACAGACAGACAGACGGACAGATAGATAGATAGATAGATAGATAGATAGATAGATAGATAGATAGATAGATAGATAGATAGATAGATAGATAGATAGATAGATTCCTCCGTCTCGCAAGCAAGCCTGCGTATGCAGTAGCTGTAATATATAAAAAGAAAAACCAGAAAAAACACACAGGTGTTCACCGCGAGAACAAACAAACGTGTTATGTATCGATCTGATTTCCAATATAGATAGCAATTGCTCCTGTAATTTTGCGTGTCTACATAGGTGAATCTGCACCTTACATGATTGTCATAGGGCCTGCAATTACGTCGACGAGATTGCATCTTTTCTGAATGCAAAAACGTCAATATCCAAATATGAGAAATAAAAGCGACTTTGCACACATGACTCGTGCACAGGCGTAGATCAGCTCCCGAAAAGTTACAGATCAAGAATTATTCATAGAGAAGGAAAAGTAAGAAAGGTAACGGAATGAAGGAAGGCTAAAAGACAAAAAAAAACAAACAGTCAACAGTTCCGTAGACATGCGACAGCGAACAGAAGAAAATAATAATAACAGTAATAAAAAGGGCACAGATTTGTAATGATAACACTCGCTAACTAGTAACTCAAAATATTCGCAGTCGAAGGGATTAAAACATAAATGCGCAATAATGAACTAATATCAATCATAACTTGTTTGGTTTGTAGAAAAACGCAACAAATATGAGGGGTGGGGGGGGGGGGGAGGGCTGAATTTGCGTGGCGGTCTGGCTGATCAGAAATCTAATTCCGTGTCATGGTGCCCGCAGCCAAACTATCATGTACTTTTTCTGATCTTGAACCAGTTGATAGGTTTGATAGCGGTTAGTTATAACCGTAGGCCTACTGAGTAATTATCGTTCGAACAGCAAATGGTAGGAAATCTGGAGCTGTCAATATTTTTCCAATAACCCCACAAAGAGTCACAACACGGAAAGTTGGAGATTATTTATTTACTTATTTATTTACCTATTTTTAAAAAATTAATTTACTCATATTTATCATTTTTTTATTACTTTCATTTATTTGATTTAGATTTATCTACTGTTTATTATTTATTTGATAATTCATTTTAATTTATTTTTTATTTATTTGTATTTGTTTATTTATTTACCTTGTTCAACATTAAAAAAACAACAACAAAGCTCTTTTTTTTTTACTGGAATAAGATAGTCTGACTTCTAGAAAAGTGTTCTCTCTATATGGAAAGTTCACGCGGAGTGCCCAGGCACTGTTGCTAAGTTCTAAATATAAACCGATCAAGTATTGATTTTTATTTAAAGTCAATGCCTCTTGCCAGGGAAACTTGGTAGCACTCTGCATGACTGTGTAATATTTCTTCACTGCAAATATCCGAATGTTCAGACCTATTTTCGCTCCTATTCCTTTTGAAAAGTGTTGCAATGACCAGAGTATAGTCTTCCGTCATACTTTATTTTACCCGAAGACTTAAAATTTAGGTCATGGAAACTACCTTCCAATTTCTGTATTTAAAATGAAGCAAAGATGTTTTTTTTTTTTTTAATCGACTGACACAGTAAGGTTTTAGCGATAGTTTTTACTGGTGGTAAAGACTTTAAAGCGTTATTTTGGTTCTCTCGGGCAAAATCCTCCAACAATTTTTCATTTAAGTTTACTAAAATGGCAAAAAACAACAACATAAACAAAACAGAACAAAAAAAAACAACACAAAAAACCCACACGAAACCAGTGTGTGCAGAAACTAAATTTGTCTGTCTGTCTGTGCCCCCCCCCCCCTCTCTCATTCCCAATGCAAAATGCCGCAAAGGTCGACTCAGCTCCTGATCCACCCTCTATATCGTAATTTTATCTGTTACCTATCTTATCGTGCACTTCGGCGTACCTATTCATCGTGTTCAGTGTATGTGCGTGCGTGTGCATGTGTGTGTGTGAGTGCGTGAGGGCGTGCATGCGTGTTAGACGAATCGTTGTTCGCGCAGAGGGAGAGGGCTGACAAAAAAGACAGATGGACAACGGTCGAAGAGGCAGGCAGACAGAAAAAAAAAATATGGACAGGATACAAAATGACGACAGTTTTTTCGATAACTACCCATGAAAGAAAGAAACAGACAGACAGACAGACAGACAGACAGATAGATAGATAGACAGATAGACAGAAAGAGAGATAGATAGGTGGACGGACGGACGGACGGATGGACAGGCAGGCAGGCATGCAGACAGATAGATAGATAGATAGATAGATAGATAGATAGATAGATAGATAGATAGATAGATAGATAGATAGATAGATAGATAGATAGATAGATAGATAGATAGATCATTGAGAATGGGTAAAAAAAGGAACATTACCACAGACCCCACATCTTTCTGTTTTAAGCTTAGCACAGTTTTCTCTGTTCCCATTCCTTACAAACTTTCTCTCCCCGACACACACCCTGAGAACTTTCATTCCAGTCCACAACCATATTCAGTACCCGCAGCACCCTTAATCGGGTCTGATCCGCTGTATTACCCAAGCTTGCCCTAGCCCAGACCTGGCATCCAGCACTTTTAAATCCTGCGCATACCCCGGTCAAGACTGGGCGCTCTTGGGCCCTGAATAGCGCACTCCTTTACTCCGCTGTGCAAGACTACATCCATTTAAACATAACAGAGAGGTCATAATTCTGATCCGTTTACAAGAGAATCATTTAAAAACTATGCACCGAAACGACAGATTAGATCCGGGTTTTAGTTTTGAGGCAGGGGTTCCCAACCTTTTGTTTTCCCGTGCACCCTGGCAACATTTCAAAAGTAAATTTACCCCTACCCTGTTTTGTTCGGTAATTTCAGTAGATTTAAAAAAAAAAAAAATTTTTTTTGAGAAACATACGTCGTATATATCCAGAATCAGCAAAGTTACTCCTGGATAGACGAAATTTACTCCTAAGTTGTTAACTGTAATTACTTCGCATTGCAGAAAAACAAACTCATTAATGGAAAAGGAATAAACATGAACTTGCAGTAACAGCAACAATAAGGTTATCGATACTACCAGCCCCATAATGACATCGCTGCAACATCATTTTATATTAAAAACATTTGCTTTTGGAATGAAACATTTCGGTTAGGAAATTATGTGTCTGTCTCGATATTTTATCGTCGTGGTAACTGAGATCCGGCACCATAACTGTAGAGTGTTTTTCCAAAACTGAGTAAGTCAAATTGAGTTATGGCCCCTTTAAGATAGTCACTCAAAATTGGTGTGGGACGCCGTGTAAGTGTTCAGTTAAAAACTTGCTATGTTCCGTTTTGATCTGCGGATAAAGCGGATGGAACATAGCAAGTTATAACTGAACACTTACATCGCGTCTTACTTTAATTTTGAATGGCAATCTGAAAGGGGTCATGACACATGCGAAATTTGAAGTACCCAGTTTTGGAAAAACGCTTTTCAAGTACAGACACACCGGACTGTGCGCAACGATCTTTGTTCCCCAGGGTGAGCTGCCCTGTGGCAGTTCCACCTCATTTTCGTCGATGTTGTAGTTTTCCCTTGGTTGGTCTTGGTCTCCTTCTTCTTTAACTGTTTGGGCCCCCAAAACGGCTAAGGTTGTAAGACACACAAGCCGGAGGTTAAACAAATCTTACAAAGTGTGGCCAGAATTGGAAGGTAAACGCACAATCATAAGAAGTATCGGTCAACGTATTGCTCCAGTTGAATTCTTTTGATCAAAACCAACAACAGCTCTATTGGCTGATATCTATAAATAATCCACACTTGGCAAGCGTCAAACGGCCGCTATGAAAAGAGTAACTTAAGGTCTTCTATTTATAGGACAAAAGAAAACACTTTAAATAGAGTCGTACATTATACTTCAATCCCAGGAGAGCCAACTGAAGGAAATAAAGATTCGCATATCTAAGACCAAGAACGACAAAGGATTTCAAATTTTAAATTACTAAGGGTTCCTTTCTATGCCCTTTAATATCCTTTAAAGTTAAGCTACTGGCCAGCAAAACGCTGGCCACTTCATGCAAAGAAAATATTCTTGTCAGGCAGCTAATATTGTGAGTGGAATAATCAATCTAAAAACTTTTCACTTGTTGTAAAGACGATAAAACACTATTTCATTCGTGGACATAGCCTAGTGTGCATTAAGAGTTTCACGTTCTTTTCCAACACGATGGGGCAACAAAGAGACACGGTTTAAGACTCCTCAAGGCTACCTCCAAACGGAAGACGAACCTAGGACCTTTCACCTTGGGGTCAAGCGCTGTAATTCCTTGGCCACTGCGCTAGTGTTGATATAATCTATAATCACAGACAACTAAACGTAACTTTTTCTGAAATGAGGCTGGTGTTTTTATTGGTTTTCTTCAATGGTATCGCCCACACTGTCCTGTCAATGGCATAACTTTGATATATCTCAGTACAAATTTATTAATATTTTTTCACTCATCCGCAATTTTCAGGCTGCAATTTTGGGAGTTAAAATTCTAATCGCTAATAATAGCTCTCGGGTTCTACTAGCTTGATTACAGTGTTGGCACTGAATGAAACAGTGCGTTAATCGAGTAAACAAGGAACACACGGAATTTTCACCCTCTTGAGAACGGCTAGGATATTTTGCATTCTTCTCCATAATCACGCTTACATAACTGTAGAGAGCGGCGTACGTGTAAAGTACCCGCTGCTTTAGTCAGTCTTATTTTTAAATTGCCAAGGGGGAAAAAATTGTCGACAGTTCTCATTTGAAAACAACAATAACAACAACAAAAATTGAATTTTCGATTTCACCCCCTCCCGAATTCAACCAAAAAAGTCATTTCCTTTTGCTCCCTACAAGTTAAGATATCACGACGGCTCTGTGGGAAGAGACGGATTCCCGCTGCCTGGACAGAGAGACCAATTTTCCCTTCTGTGAAACTCCGCGTTTGATGACCTTCAAGAAACAGACTAATGAGATAAACAAATTTCATCTTTACTACTTCCTGGTACTTTGACGTCCTCGCACTATTGCTCACGGGCATTTCTCTTTCTGTAAGGAGACAAGGTAATTTTTGTGACAACCCAACAAAATATTCTGAGGTTGATTCCAGGCACAATAAACACACACACGCTTCTCACGCACTGTTTTGCCCTCTGCGCAGTGCTCGGTTGTCAAAGTAGTTCAGTCTTGACCTCAAATGGTACCCGAGTACTCGGCGTCATTGCCAGTACAAATCATAGCGTATAGAACTCAAGGCAGATAACCTCATCATTACCAGTACGATGAAGGCGGAGAGTGGTCATCATCAAACTCGTCACAGTAGTGTGTCCATGTCTGTGGTTTGTGGGGCTACTCTACTGGGCACGCCATGCACACGAATGGCATTCGAACACGCACTAAGCTCTGCAATCAAATGTTTTGTTGTTTACTGAAATTACAAAAGGATATACTGACCACCGAAGGTACAGCTAACACAGTATCTATTTATTTATTTGCTTTATTTTTGTTTTTAAACCTGTCACACCGTACGTAAATGGGGTCCTGGAAAAAGACAGGAGAGACAAGAGAAGGCCCCGAGAGACGACGGAGAGATGATATTGTACACCCAGGTGGGCAGGCATGGACAACACGAACAGAAAACAGAGAAGAATAGAGACCATTGGCGGAGGGCTACATCCCGCAGTGGGCGGTCGAAGACTAACAACGACAACAACCACCATCACTGTAAGCGTTACCTCTCTTCGTTGGTTTAATTTAAAATAAACAAAACAGGCCTGTTTATGTTAAATCTCTATGCATAATGTATCCAGCTCGGAGCGGTCGCTCTCATTAAAGGAAGAATGAAGAACGAAAAAGAAAAAAAACAAAAACAAAACACCAGTGACCAGCAAATACTGGATCAAATCTGGTGGGTGCTTAACCCTCACAGTGCTAAAGTAATAATAAAAATAAATAGATAAAAAAAAAAATATTGAGCTCCCGTATCCCCGGCCAATTTCCACAAATAAACATTCCAACCTTATTTGGAGAGATAGATTTTTTTTTTTTTTACACTAAAATATTCACTCATGTTTTCCCTCCTTTATCCGTGATGTTGATAGATTGTGCTAGAACTATTCTTGCAGACATCAGGCGCTCTTACAGGTTTTTTTTTTGTCCTGTTTCTCTTGTATGTGTGGATCCATCGTTTTAGATCTCGCTTATTTCCTCATCGATCAGTATTGATTGACACTGGCTGTCAACGGAGGGATGGAGCGCGGCAAAGATGCGCACATTTTTAAGATCGTCTCCTCTTTCATCAATAACGAAAGTGGTGATAAGGACGCCGGGATAAAAAACAAACTCACTTCTCACGGCAAATGTGAGCGGCAAGACAAACAAAAGACAAGGGCGACAGAAGGAAATAGAGTTCAGGAAAAGGCAGAAAATAACAGAAAAGATATACGAAATCAAGAGTTAGAGGGGAGAAAAGTGAGAGATAGACAAAGTAAAGAAAAAAAAAAAAAAGACCAAGACCAAAACATATTTACAGAAATTTCGAGAAATTATAAAGAACGGATGAAAACAGTAAAACCTAATAGAAAAAGAATGCGTACAGGATTAAGGACAAGTGAACAATGGAAGTTAAATGGGAGTTAGGTTTATAAATGAAGCGAAACGAGGAGAATCAGGAAAATAGAAAAAGAGGAAAGTGGGAATCATTAAACACCTAGAGGAAATAAAGAGAGAATAAACACAAGAAAGTTTAAGAGAAAAAAAGGCTGAAATGTTACACATGATATAGGAAAAACATTGATGATGTTGATGATGATGATACTGATGAGGAAAAGGCAATGAAAATAACCACTAGAATATTCAAGACAGGGCGAAAAGAAAGAAAAAAAAATATGTGTGTGTGTGAGCATGCATGTTTGCAAGCGTGTATGTTTGTGTATGTGTGTGTGTGTGGGGGGGGGAATCTGACCACGTATTCCCTCAATTTGTACTCACCACCACACACAGGCCAAAGGCTACCTGACACTGGGCTATCTCGGACACAGATCTCCATGCTTTGACATGCCATAATTTCAGGGGAGGGAAGCCAGTTGTACTCTATACAATGCTTACCGTATCATTTACATGTGGTGAAGAAATGTTAGATCTAATTATTTCCACATAGGAATGCTAAACTGGAAAAAACGCACGGCGAGTCGATGCCACGGGTAACTATCGCCATATTAGCTGGTTCCATACCAGTTTTAAGCGGTAAACCCACAGGAGCGATCATCGCTGCCGCACCGCCGGATTATCTCGGCAGTCAGACTGTAGTCCTGTGAACGATGCCTAAGAATATTGCTATAAGGCCCGTAGCGCCCTGAGTCAAGTCAGTTTTGCCTCGGTTCTGTGGGCGGAGTTGAATGGGACCTCGTGCACTAATGAGACGGAAACATGTTGATTCAAAGGAAGTTCGTCAAGTCAAAATCACCGCCAAATTGGACTACAGTGCAGTTTTACAACTCCAAGTCTAACCTCAAGGATCAGCAGTGACACATGCAGCCAATACGCCCACAAAACACCCAAGCAAAATGGTCACATTTGTTCTTAAAACTGGATCTATAGTAAAGTCAAAATTGGGCAAAAAGAAAAGGTTGTATGTTGCGAAACCCCGCGTGAGAAATAAAACCCTGCTGCGACCCCACAGTTTTTCTGTGGTTTTTATGATATTTCGTGGATCTGTAGTATCATCTGTCACGACTCATTTAGCAGCGGCACGTTTTTCTTTATTTGACTTAATATGCTGAAATGACTTAATATGACTTAAAAAATAGACAATGTCAGTCGCTGGCCATTTATCTTCAATAAGTCGGTGAAAAGAAATGTGTCCGTCTCAACACAAGGGCTGTAAAGACGGTTCCAGTGCGCTACGTGGATGATGATCATGCAGTAAGTTCAGCCCTCCAGTGAATGCTTCTCATCATGATGCAGTCAGTTCAGCCCTCCAGTGAATGCTTCTCATCATGAGCCCCTTGTCCAAAATGAACAAATCACGGAGCAAAGCAATATTTTTCTACGTAAACAAATCGTGTGAAACCCAGGACAAAGGTACATAAATAGCACAGCTTGAAGACAGTTCCAAGAATAGCAATTTGATGACAAAACGGCATTTTGTTTCTGGTGAAAAACGATTGGAATAGATAGCAAAAGCATAATATCTAGATCTATATGGAGACAAAAAGGCATCCCAAGTGGAGAGGTTGTTACAAAAATGAAGATCTCAATTAGGGGGAAAGACTGACAGATTTGCGTAGGATATGCCCACCCGCCCATCCATCTACTTCTCCTTCTGTCACCCTGACCATCCACCCATCCATTTGCCGACGTTCCACCCAACTAATCATTTACAAATCCATCCATCCACGACCTGCCCATCACCCTTTTGTCCATCCTGTTATTTGTTTTACTGATTGGTCAGCACAGTGACAGACTACAAATAATCATAAACGATATAGTAACACAATAATTGCCTCCTAACTCGTATATATATATAATGATTAATTCCTTGAGGACTACATAATGAGTCTGAAGAGACACAGTCCACATTGACATCGTCGCTGCATTGGAATAGTTACTGATTTCAAGGCCAACGTGACTAAAATTTGAGTCCACATTAAACCAATTACAAAATTATCATAATAAAAATTAACATGGAAGTCCTATCCATCTTGCTGACTTCTATGACTTTATGGATGACCAATCCTTGAAAACTAAAAAAAAAATGGTCTCCATGGAGTTTTAGACCACGGGCCCACTAAATTACAAATCTATTCTCCCTAGCTTATGGAGCAAGGGGTCATGAAAACACGAATAGGCCCTCTGTGGCTTTTAAACTACAAGGCCACCACTTCATCGACATGCTGACAATGTCTTTGAAAAGACCAGCCCATCAAACCATGAACTTGTTACCCTGTGCGGTTTTTGGACCACAAGATCATCAAATCCCAGATTTGAGTTCTGTGTCTTTTAGACCACGAAACCATCAAACCACGAATTCAGATTTCGTGGCTTTTAGACCACCTAGCCGCCAAACTCAAATTACAAACACTCGTAAAAATCGGGCCCGCTAAAATGAAATAGATGAATTGTTCTTGGCGGCCCACTCTTAAGAAGCTGGAAATGGCATGATGGAACAAAACTGAAAACAAAATAACGGAAAATTAAAAGAAAATGCCACCATCGTAGTAGAAGAATTCAAATAAATCGCTAGTGGTTCTCAAAACAGTGTCAAGCGAAGCAAAAGACTGACAATCAAAACGAAAACATCAAATAACATTTAAAAAGCTGGCAAACAAATCAAAACAAAACAAACAATAATTGAAAAAAAGAAAAGAAAAAAAGAAAGACAAAGGTTTGAAATGTGAAAAAGGAAATGCAAGGCAGAGCTCAGCGACAAGACACACACGACAGGAAAACCCTTAAAAAAAAAAGAAGCGAAATGAGAGAGAGCAGCCTAGGGGCCAGAGCTTTCAACTTTCTCCTACTATAATTAACTATTGATTTCGAATTCTGAGGCTGGAGAAAAGAAGAATGCACACGGACAGAGACGGGGGAAAAAGCGTGGGTGGGGGAGGCAGCCCCCAAATGGAGGGATGAGGAGGAGGCAAAAGCGTTAGACTGGGAGGGGAGAAAAAAAATGAGAGAAAAAAAAATCCAAAACAAACTCACTGTCTCAGAATAGTTGGTGGCACGCGAGATGGTTAAAGGCTTGAAGAGGAAATAATGACGGAATATGGATGAGTGTAGGATGTCGACGGGGTTAAGAAAAAAAAAGGAATTACGTGCGTGTGTATAGAAGGAGTAAGGGAGGAGAGGGAGAGAGGAGGGGTAAGAGTAGGCTCTGAAAGGATCACAGACGTTAGAGGGGAATAATAAAACAAGTCCAGAGTTTGGCGTAATGGACGTTGACAGTGGAACATTGTACATGGTCATACACCCAGGAAAGGATGAACTTGTAACAATACAACGGCGGTTCTAACTTTCTGCACGTCACAGGCTCTGAGAATATTGCAGTATCAACAGCCCGCCCTATTTCCTATGGCTTCCAGAAATATACATGTGAAAGCGCACAGAGTTATGCAGAGGTATGAATACACTCGTACCTACATTTTAAGGCATTTCGAAGTCGTTTCATGATACATCCAGCGCTGGGAAGATTACTTAGTGTATATTATCTATTTATACGTTTATAATCTCTGTTAAGAATGACTACTTTTATAGACCATATTCCAAAATTTGTTCATAGGACAAATTTTCGCTCTGCTTTGCGGCACCCCGAATTCTGTGATTAAAAAAAAATAAAAAAATTGAGATGATCAAGTCCAATTAGCGCAATCGAGAGTGAAGTACTGTAGTTATCAATTAGTCGAAGACAGGCGAACTATAACTTGCCAAATGTGAAACAAACAACAAAAACATGCAAAATACAATACAAACGGGAAAAACGCAATATAATGGTATTTCTCTGCGTCATGATATTTAATGATCAAAAGAAAGTATTATTCCAAATACGTCCTTGACGGAATAGCGCAAAACAATGCAATTTGTGCATGATAGATCAATGGTATTTGGCATATTGTTGCATGCGACATTTTGCGGATGTTGAGATTTTGTCATGAAAATGGTTCTCTCACCTCCTTATTTCATTATGTATAAGTGTCATTCCAATCGGCTGAAAACTTTTCGAGGTATGTGTTTGTGCCGTAATTTGTCCGATGATTTTACACAACTCCTCAAAGCTTCCGTCCTGATTTTCTCGAACTGACAAAAATGCACAAACAACAATGTGGGAAATAGCCGGCGAAATACGTCATAGTGTAATAACCATTAGAGATTTTTCACATTTATGTTGTGTAAACACTATCATAATGAGTCTCAAGTGATACCAAATCTTACACTTAACGTGTGAGTCCCGGCGCCTGTCAGGTCTCTTTCTTCTCGTTAGTTCCTTTCTCACATCCACTCCGTTATCCTAGAATATCATGGTACTGATCGTCACATCAGCGGACCACGTACCTAATTTCAATTCACACACCCTCTCAGCCTATCGTAGCTGCGCACGCTATCCGCCCTTGAAAAGACTGACAATCTATAAGAAAGCCATAACGGTCCTTATCATATCAGACTTGCTGCCTGGGGTCATTGCCTGGTCACAGCCGTCATTAAGGCAATGGTAATAGACACACACATGTAACAATATCACAGTCTGATTAACAGTTACATCCCCGTCATTCTCTCCGCTCCACAAAACGACCTTATGATGGTATTCGCACACAGACGAACACGAAATGACAAGGGAGAGAAATGACGCTTTGATGGCAAGTTTCCCAGGGACAAAGGGTAACCTTTAGGCTGGCGACTCACTGCATCAAATCCGTTTCGTCTTGGGTTTAGTGTGAGATGTGAATGATGGAGTTGAAGGGATCTCCCACACTGGCGAGATGGAAACAAGTCTGTCTCAGGCGTGAAAACTATCTTGCGTCCGCTGGAGGGAAGACAGACTTAGCGCGCAGTGAATTAAAACATAGGCAAATCAGAGAGTATGTAAAAAGAGATCTTACTTCCGCCAAATCGCCCAACTAGGTCGCTGCGGTAAACAAGAAATTTAAGAATTGAAAGAGAGAAAGAAAAATTAAATTAAAAAAAACAACAAAACACTACTACCAGAAGGACAGTCGGACCACGGCACTACATTTCTTGCCCTGGTATCACTACTTAGCCACTGTTCCGCCAACGACCACTACTACCACAGACTGCCCTACATCCCACAGATCTACTTCCCGTCAGAATCCCTGTCCACGCGGTTGTAGCCTGATTAGGTATAAAATGTACTTATACACTAGAACTGTATTTATGCCTTAGTACTGTTGTCATGCTGTTCTTGACATCGTTATTATCACAATTTTGTCGTTCTTCTAAAAGCTGTCATTATGTTGCTACTGGAATTGGAGATCTGTGTCCTTGTACTGACTGCAATTACCAGCCAAACACCACCGCCAACATATTGAGTAGAGTCGGTGAATATGCTCGAAACTCTAATGTAACGGAGAAAACCTTGTGCAAAACTATTTAAGAAGCGACCTCATAAACAAATCGATACTGTAAGACTTCATAAATTTGGAAATTTTCGAAAATGGACCACATGCAAAAGAAGCCATTGTAATATGGAGGTCATTATTTTATAGCCAAAGTTCACAGACAGGAGTGGAAACAACCGTGGAAATTGTGGTCTTGTATCTTTGGGATGTATTACAGTGTATTCAAATTCAAGGTACTCAATTTAATAAAAACCAACCTTACTGAATCCATATCGATGTAGTTAAATATTAGGTATTTTAAGCCCAAACTTATTATTAGTGAGGAGGACACAGCAGCCTAATCATGATGAAGACAGCAACATTTGATGCAAAAATTAGCCGCCACAGTAATGAAAAACAAACAATGCACAATCCAGAGGCAGTTGTCCGAGGACATGGAAGAGGAAGAAGAAACGGGACGAGTTACGATCGATGCCCTTTCATGTCTGCGGCGAGTTCATCTTTTGTCTGAAGTAGCTGCGACGTCAATACGATTATCTGGGTCCAGTTTCTGCGACATCCCCAAATATGGAAACTCAGATGCTTCGGGAATTCCCTTTTGCCTTTAAGGGACTTTAATTATTGTTGAAAAAAAAAATGGGAGAAAGTAGAAGCTGAAGCATCCAGGTTCACAGCACTCATTTCAGTGGCCAGATTTAATTTTGTTTCTTTTTGTGCGACATGTATTGTGGAAGGTGAAATGTTGGAGATGTTTCCTCACATGTATAACCACAGCGGTTTTCGCAGCCCTAGGCCAGGCGCGTATGCGGCTTTGTTGCGCTGAAGTCATGTCGCGTTTCTTTAAGCCTAGACGCACACTGATGCCAGGCACGGGCACATTGCAGAGTCGACGGGCACGTGAAACTATCACACGTATGCAAACACGGCAGCAAATTGTATGTGTGAGCTTGACCTCAGACTTTGCCAAAGTCGCACAGAAGCAATGTCCGTCCATCTTTCCATTTACAACACGCCAAGTTTTATCCCTCCATTCTTTCACATCATCTACCCCTTCCTCTCCATATTGTAGTGCTCCGACAAAGTCCGTCTGCTGTGTAATCTCGAACTCTTGAGACAAGTTTCCCAAAACTGTAGTTCCATGTGAATTTACTCTACCCGTCGCTACGCTGAAATTCATATTTGTCACATAAACAGGTTTATTGTCTTGTGGCCTTAAACAAACGTCAAATATTTTATTACACGCAATAGAAATAAGCTAACTCCATTTGACCCACTTTCGACTTATTTCGTGTCTTGATGCAGGCTCAAATTTTACGACCACCCATCTCTCCAGTGCACGTGACCCAGGATGCTATCAGGTGACAGACAGACAAACTGACAGTGTTTTCCAGAATCTCTCGTGAGAGAAGATCGTTGTTTACCTAATCTTCCTGATCATCCTGGGACGGGACAGGGGCCGAGGGGTCCTGTAATCGTGTGGATTCTCTGGTGGATGAGCTCTATGACAAAACACTGTACACGCCAAAACATTCATATTTCTATATTATCAAAATGGCGAAGACAGAGTGACAACATGCCCATCTCTCGAAGGAATCTAGATTGTAAAACAAACTTCGGACAACTGGGGTTCCTTTCCTTCCATCAGAGAAGGTACGGTATAAAATGCCTTTATCATTTTTGTTTCTTTATTTTCAGACAATATTTCTGACTATTATTGTCCAAATTAATTCATAATTTTAGCGACACCTTGTGTAGAAACGCTACGTTTTCGAATCTTAGCCAGCTTGACTTGATCGTAGAAATAATTATCCTTTCATTTGCAGCAATATTATCATTATCGTAAAAAGTAAAAAACAACAACAAAACAGCAACTAAAAAACTCGAGAAAACAAACAAAAATTGTCGATTTTGACACACGACACACAAGCTTAACTCAGAGACAAAATTGTCTAACAGACTTTTATCCTATTGATCTTAATTATAGTGACATGCCCAAAGCGGGAGATCCATTTTTTACTTGTCTCCTGCAGATCATGTAGTCTGGCACTGACGCGATTACTCCCAGTGGCTCTCTGCCTTGCCATGCCAAAGAGGTCTATGTTCAGACTGCATCATTATTTCATGAAAA